>CM068824.1:121697482-122297482 GCA_028554795.2 Sinohyriopsis cumingii | reverse complement strand
GACAAAGTGTAACGCAGGTTATCACACTATCTGAGTTTATCGAAAGCGGTGTACAGTGAATCCCTCGTGTATATTTACTAATCAGCGACATTGATGGAACGTCATAGCCGAACAGCCTACTTAGCTCTATACGGTCATACTTTGCAACGGAGCCTTTGAAATCAAACTAAAAAAAATATAAAATTAAAAAGTCTCAGGATAAATACATTCTCTTGATCCTATCATTGAGGCCAGTAACACCAGCGAATTGATAACTACATAGGTTAATATCCCTAAATTATTTCCTCAGGGTTAACTATTTGACTTGTAAGTAGTGAAGACATAGGAATTCACTAAGAGAAACAGATTTTCTATGAACTCTTTGAAGAAGAATATACAACAAATAATGTGAAATAAAAGAATATAGCAATAAAATTGTATGAAAGGAAAATGCATTGTCTCAAGAAAACTGGAGGAGAACAAACTGATCATCGTCTTTCTGAGTGGCAACAGTCTGTATGGACCTGGGTATAGACGCGCCATGTCCGTCGTACAAAGTAATCATTTGCATATTAACAAAGAATACTATACGGCATATTCTAAGTTGAAATGAAATCTCGGTCAGAATCGGAAAAAAGTATCCGACTGACTTGTGAGAGGATGCGGTGGGAAGACGCTTGATGTGCATAGAAAAAGTCTATTGACAGAAACATATTTTTAAACAAAATGGAAAAATAAGATAGTTTAGAAATTCTACGGAATGAACTTATGACACATTTCCCCAAAAGGAAGAACTGAATCACTGGCGTCTTCAGATAAACTAATCATCACTTCTGATTAACTATGTAAGTAACTCTAATCTAAATTCGTGGATGCACTAGCCTTTGGGTATTCCTTAAATAGTCTACTGGAGTTATGTGGGAGCTTTTAAATGGGACATTTGCTTACATTTTTCTACTTGCCTTAGGTAAATGTCAGTTTAAAGATCGGGATATTCAGCAATTATATAGGTAATATTTATATAAAAATGTTATGCATTTAATGTCCAAAATCAGCAATATACAAAATTTAATATACAGAAGTAAAGAATGACTACCGTTGAGTTTAATCGACCTTAATTCGTAGTATGGTTGGCGGACAAGAAGCATTACCAAAATGTTAGATATTAAGAACGCAACATACAGACATCTTGTATGTGAGAGGTATTAAATCTGGAGATCAAATGTGCAGCAGCTTGCTTTCATTCAGAACCGCAAGGTTAAATCAGATGAAAGATGGAATTATATACGCAAGTAACCCTAAGTTTAACCGCTCCGGTGGCCCAGTGGTTAGAGCGTCCGCCTCGGATGCGGGAGGTCGTGGGTTCGATCCCCGGTCGAGTCATACCAAATACTTACAAAAATGGTACTAACAGCTGCCTCGCTTGGCGCTCAGCATTAAGAGGTTAGTGTTAGGACTGGTCGGCCTGGTGTCAAGATAATGTGACTGGGTGGGACATCATGCTACATGTCTGCGGCATGATGTCCCAGTGTTAGACATCACTATAACTGTCACACTACAGACATCGTAGCGATATGATTGAAAAATTGTTAAAGCTACGTTAAAAATCCAAATCACACACACACACACATACACACTGTGTTTGTGTAACCCTAAGTTTATTGTGCCGAACACATATGTACAGTGGGTAACGTATCGTTCAAGTTAAAATAACATCATGTGCCATTTTCTTGACAAAGATTAATTAATACAGTAAATTACTAAACAAAAATTAAATAACACAACTAAATAAATGACGGTGACATAATGTGGAAGGTCTATCCTAACTGAAGCTTCCGTAAGAAAAAGCCAATCCGAATTTAAGTACGCCATATTCAACATTGTGGTCTGTAGATATATCTCAAAATGCACAGAATGATATACTCTAAATATTAACATTGGTATAAATGTACTAGTTTTAAAAAGTTAACTTGTTTCAGATCATACAATATAGTAACATTATCAGCTTCCATCACGTATAGCACCAAAAGCAGGTGCATGCTTCCAGTCCTTTACCTTTGGTCATTAGTACCGTTCGTTAAGACTAGTAAAACGTGAAAAGGTGAAGTATCTTGAAGGAATTGTAGATATAAATGTCTAAATCGAAAGTAGTTCTTACCAGTTTGATATCTTCGTACACCATTACATGAATCGGGTAGTCTTTGTGCTGTTCAATCACATTATCCCAGTCCTGCGTGTAGTCAAACCATGATCCGAATGCAGCTGAGGAAAATGATCATGAAACATTTGTTAACAAAATAAAATTAATGTATGCAAAACATACTACTTAAAATCAGTATTTTAATGAAATTCAATGAAATGCATTTAGCTGATATTTGAAATATATGATAGTCAATTCAGCATTACTTTACCAATAAAGATAAAAAGAATCTTTCCGACAAATCCAACCCCAAATCTGATTAAATCAAATGTAAAATTAAGCTATTTAAAATAACATGCACCTGCTGCTGTCAAAGAAAACACTTACTTTTTCCTTCAAGGTACAAGGAAAAGTATTCGTGAAAAGTCCCCGAGTATTCCGAGTCCTTGGACCTAGCGGCGTGATGATAGCGGGAAACAACCATATCTTTGGGGTTCCGAATGACGTATATCAGCTTACACTTTCTCGAAATCATGTCTTCTGGAAGATGCCGGAACCTGAGGTGTGTGTTGAAAATCCGTGGAGATGGAATATTTTCTAATTCGGATGTCTGCACCATTTCCATCATCAAGGCTTCCTTAGGTTTCTCGTGATATTCTAGACTTTTAGTAAGAAGCATGTTCACTATTTCCCAGACCCAATGTGTTCCTGTAACATAGAAGACCAGTCAAAATGTGTCGAACTAATTTGAATCTGGTTTCAAGTCTATCAAATTACGAAAACTCGACCATCAGTGTACAAGATCTTTCGCACATGAATGCTTTGCATAACACTTTGTCTAACTATAAACCAGGTCTAAGAACGGTGATTTAAGAAAATTCGAGACTTGCTCAAGCGTTTCATTTAATAAATTAGTTTCTAAATATTATGATAAAACAACAGTTGCCTTTCACTACCACTTCTTGAAGACCGAAGAACTCTTAAATGTTTGTAATAACTTTTATTGCAATTCAACGATCTAAGCCTGAACGAGGAACTCTAGTACATCTTCATTGCTTTCTCAACGCTTTTCAAGCAAAAATCTGGAACCCAACCTCCAAGTCCAAATATATTATACATTCTATAACTTTACTTGGATAATAATTCGAATCATAGAATTTTCAGGATCTTCGTTGCTTTCAATCTTATCGTTGCGTGCTAAATTATTCTAAGTATACTGTATCTACAACTAAGGTGTTAACTTTTTTTAAAGATGTTTCGTCACGTACCCGCTTTTGGATAGGCGGCTATTATTACATCATCGTCTCTGCCTTGTAAATTCCTGATGTCGCTCATTCTCTTGGCTGGGTCCTTCGCAAAGAAGTCTGGGAAATAGATGCCCTCAAGTTCCACCAATCGGTAGTTCATTTTGGGTATTGTTATTATCGGCAAAGGCATTCTGAAGTCTTATAAATTATAGATGATAATAAATAAACAAATAGAGTCAGACAATGTTGACAAAACAGTGAGGAACAACTTTTATTCAATTCCATAATTGCCAGTTTCTTTAGACTTTTTATGTGATTTGATGAATATTTCATTGCTGACTTATACTTAACGTCACGCGAGCAAATGGAAGATTAGTGCCGAGAATGATAGTAATGTATCTTGCCAAGAGACTCGTTGCGGCAGCAGCACATATCTGGACTGGGTGGGATTCGAACCAGCAACCAAATGCGGTTTTATCATGTGATATGCATGAACAGCCTTGACGAAAAGAGCGAAATGTTTTGTTGCATGCAATAGCATATGATGTACTTGCTGATTATTTCTTAAATTTAAAAGAGTCAATGATATGAAAAAGACTTTGTTAAAACAACGAAATTCAGATAGGAATTGACGATAACCATTTGTTTTAAACAGTCTCGTGGACAACATAATATAATATCTCCTTCTTCTGTCAATTTTCACATGGTATATTTAAATCTGTATAGTCTACGAATACCGACCTGTCCTATCTGAGAAACAATTATTTCACATCTGTATATTTTATTAAGAATTCTGCAATAGCACAAAAAATATTATAATCACTTTGAAATTTAAAATAATTCGACATTCATGATTTAATAACATTTGGACCATTATAAAACGATAAACAAGTATGGTATTTGAGTTTCAAATACGAAGTTACAAAGTTATGGTAAATATTTTTGTTTTTCTCATATCAGGATTTATAATAGCCTATAATGTGGGGAAGAAAATAATAAGCAAGTAAATGCGTGCAAGGCTATCCACCGACATCATTTAATAAAGCAAAGTCGAATTTTAGGATCGACTGGTATCAACCGGTACCTCCTGTTGTACCCATGGGCAAAGTTCAATAAAAACTGGATATGCATGTAAAAAAAAAAAAAAAAAGAAACGACAGGGCTCTATGCTGGACTGGCGAACAGTTGGATATCACGAAGACTTGTGATCGCAGCAATAGTAATAGTACAACTACTAGCAGTACTATTGATACTAATACTAGCATTGCTAGTAGTAGTAGTAGTAGTAGTAGCAGTAATGGTTGAGCTCTACAGTTTCGTAATTTGCATAGGGTTTAATGTTTAAAGAAAAAGATTTTTTCCAAGTCTTCCTCTCAAGTTAGCCTGGATATTAAAAAAATATATTTACTACCTTAGGTATTACTAAAAGAACTTTTATTTCCCTTTATTTTGTTGTATGATTGAATGGTGCAATTTGGCTTATCGAGTATACAGCTTAGCCTTACTTCAGATGTGCATCTATGAAAAAAAATGTTAACTCTGGTTAGCCATTTTCACTTCTTGAACTTCAAAGGTAAATACAAGTCGTTTACATTTTCTTTATTTTTATATATTTTGTGATTCATTCATTGCACTTTCACAAGCTGGCATTGCCTACTCTGGAACAAAATTTGTTTCCCTGTTTTAATAGCTGCTAAATGTAGTGCTTTGGACTAGCTCATACCGATTTATTTTGAGCAAATGTATTCAGCCATTTTAATCAGCGGTGTGCTTGTAATTCATGCACGATTTCCACATTCGACAACATGTAACAACAACAGCCACATTTCCTAACAGTAGCATTGAGGTATGCCAAATTTCTTTGCACTGTGCCTGTTGTAAACGCAAACACGTCACCTTACACCGGATACTCTGTCAGATGTACGTGATATCGGCGGAACGCCACCAATAGCATCAGTAGTGACAGTATTAGCACTAGTGGCAATACAGCAGTACAAGCAGTAGTACTAGTAGCAACAATAGCAGTAGTAGTAGCGGTTGATACTGATATGTCATTTAAGACCTCTGAGGCCCGGATGGCGAGTGGTCTAAAGCACTTGCCTTTACAGATCACTCACGCGTGACACCTCTGTTGGCGTGAATTCGAGTTTCGGCTCGACCAGCGTTGGTATGTGTGAAATCTTGCCAGTAGCTTACTGCGGGACGGTGGTTCTTTCAGGGGTCCTTTCTCCTCCAAAGATAGCGGCCACCATATATAACCCTATCATGTGCTGAAAATGACGTTAAACCCCGCGAAACACAATTATTGAAGACTCGCCCTGACAAGAACGGTTCTTAGGGATGAAGCTGTAAGTGCCACTGAATAGTTCTCAACATACTGGAGCCTGATTACACAAGGAATTTATATAATAATGGAATACATTTTACACAATTGACGACTTTGACATTTTCACCTTCCTTATGACGCTACTCTCTAATGGTCGCGAAATAATGCGTGGTTGAGGCTGGACATTATTTGTGTGAGTTCTGCAAAGTGAACGAGTGAACTGCACGAATAAACGTCTCATACGAAACAGTTTATTTCTTTTTCGTAAAGAAAACTTTAAAACAAGCAGAGATGAGGACAATGGTGTAGGCAGTAAAATTAAATAGTTTAACAGCAACTGTGCGATGAAAACAGTAAATCTGCTTGATCACTTTAAAAAATAAAGATTTTGTATGCTTTCCCTTACAGAATTTAAGGAACTGAGGTAAGTTACTTTTCATCTTAAGTCAATCATATAAAGAAAGTTTGAAGATAAATTATCCACCATTCACCTCATCAACGCAATGACTTCTCGTTAAAAACAATGTGTGAACGAATGCTGCTTCCGTTATAGCCACTATTATATTATGCAAGACATACAAGCTAGGAACGTTTGACCATATTGAATTCCAAGATCTTTCAAAATATCAATTTATTAGTAAAGTCAGCTGAGTTACCGTACACTGCATTAGAATAATAATCACAGAGGAAAATGAATCTTGTATTAATCCATAAAAGTTAAATAAAATATACCATATACAATGAATCTGTGAGATTGCTGTATACAATCTGGAATGAATATGTGAAATAGCTGTATACAGTCTATAATGAATCTGTCAAATCACTGTATACAATAGAATGAATCTGTCAAATCGCTGTATACAATCTAGAATGAATCTGTGAAATCGCTGTTTACAATCTAGATCGAATCTACGAAATTCCTGTATACACTCTAGAATGAATCTGTCAAATCGTGTATACAATAGGGTGAATTTGTGAAATCGCAGTATACAATCTAGAATGAATCTGTGAAGTTCCTGATACAATCTAGAATCAATATATGAAGTCGCTCTATACAATCTAGAACGAATCTGTCAAATCGCTGTAAACACTCTAGAATGAATGTCAAATAACTGTATACAGTCAAGAAGGAATCTGTCAAAATGCTGTATGCAATCTAGAAGAAATCTGTATAATCGCTGTATACAATCTAGAATGAATCTGTCAAATCGCTGTATACAATCTAGAATGAATCTGTCAAATCGCTGTATACAATCTAGAATGAATCTGTCAAAACGCAGTATGCATTCTAGAATGAACATGTGAAATAGCTATACGCAATCTAGAATTAATCTAATCTGTCAAAAATCTGTATGCAGTCTAGAATGAATCTGTGAAATCGCCGTACGTAATCAAGAACGAATCTGTCGAAACGCAGTATTAAATCTAGAACGAATCTGTGAAATCGCTGCACTGCCTTCTAATTTTTCTTGAATATCTCCGCAAAAAGTATATTTTTCGTCGCATTATATGCAAAATTACTTCTTTTTTAAAGTCACGTATTCTATAATTTCCGGTCCGATGGCCTAGTGATTAGAGCGTCTGCCTCAGATGCGGTAGGTCGCGGGTTTGAACCCCGGCCGAGTCACACCAAAGACTAATAAAAATGGTACTAACAGCTGCCTCGCTAGGCGCTCAGCATTAAGACGTTAGTGCTAGGGCTGGTCGGCCTGGTGTCAGGATAATGTTACTTGATGGGACATCATGCTACATGTCTGCGACACGATGCCCAGTACTATACATCGCTATAAACTGTAACACTGCAGGCATCGTAGTGATATGACTGAAAAATTGTAAAAGCTACGTTAAAAATCCAAAACACACACATAATTTCCTAAACCAAATCATGAAAGTACTCTATTTATCCATCTTACTTTTGAACGTGGGGTTTTATTCTGTGTTTTTATTACAACAAGCAATGAAACTGTCATCGTATTGGCTAGTGATTCTCAGAGGCAGACAATATAAACTTTCAACATAGCTGCCTAATCTGTAAGGAGTTTGAGACAATAAAACAAGTTTACATATTACTGATTCTACTAAATCCGGTGTTTTTTTATCCTTTGACTGCTCCGTAGGCCTAGTGATTAGAGCGTCCGCCTCAGATGCGGGAGGTCGCGGGTTCGAACCCCGGCCGAGTCATAACAAAGACTTAAACAAATGGAACTAACGGCTGCCTCGCTAAGCGCTCGGCATTAAGAGGTTAGTGTTAGGACTGGTCGGCCTGGTGTCATAGATAATGTGACTTGGTGGGACATCATGCTACGTATCTGCGCGATGATGCCACAGTGTTGGACATCACTATAAACTGCCACACTGCACGAATCGTTGCGATATGACTGAAAAATTGTTAAAGCTACGTAAAAAATCCAAATCACACACACACACACACACACACACATTTTATACTTAGGTGTCAACTGTGCGTGCTGAAATGGGGAAAACATAATTAGATTACAATTCTAAAGTGACATAATAAATAATGGTCTTGCTTAAGGTTCATCATACCATTTTGATCATTGCACAGTGTATTTTTGCCACATGACTGCATATAAGTACAGCAAAAACTATACACTGTAATGAATTCTAACTGTTGGTAGTACATATATTACATGATGGCAATACAAATTATGGTAAACGTATTAGATAAACTCCGAATTCGACAAACAAAATAGTGTCGGCTAGTTTCTTAAACTTCAAGTTTATTCTGTGACAAGCCATATAAAATGTACAGACGACACATTCACAACAACTATCCTATCACGTCCATTCAGGCAGTATGGGATTGTAGACTACATGCAAGAACTACTTACTTCCAAAACTGCAGAGTTTGATAATAATATTGTCACCCAGGTGCTACCGGCAGTTAGAATTAACTACAATATATAGCCTTTGCTGTGCTGGTTTTTTGAAGTGGTATGAGCATAATACGCAGTGTAATGACCTTGACGAACTTTCAATATACCACTCGTAAAGCAAAACATATTCATCTGTGATAAAATGATCGATCATTTTTGTTACACCTTTTGCCTGAAGGAAAAGTACTAATGTTCATAGCATAAGTTGTGGAGTGTTATTGACCTTTATAAACAATTTCATTGTTACCTATGTAATTTATAGGTTTGACCCCTCAACTTAAACTTTGCAAGTTCACGTATCTACGGTCACATTAAGGACACTCTCTGTGCACCGACAATATGAAAGTCTTCTATTACTCACTCTCCCCCACCCCATGCCATCAGTTCACACTGGTGTAAGGAACATTCATCTCGTTAGTGCTCAGTACCACAAGAGAAATGTAACTGCAATTAAGAGCCAAGAAGAGTGACCAAAAAATGTCACCCTTATCCCGATAAAATGAAAAAGGTATGGTAAAAGTAGTAGTGAAAAATGTTTTCATTGTGAATACTTTGTACCTAATGATGCATGTTAAGTTATATAAAAAAAACGTAAATTCTGCATTGATGGTCACTAGGATAGCACTTTTCGTTCTTCGTTCTCTCTGGTGTATATTTATAATTCTCTCTCTCTCTCTCTCTCTCTCTCTCTGAATGATTTCAAAATATAAAAATCAGAACTTCACAGTCTTTCGGGAAATTATTACTAAAGAGTGTGTCGGTCGGTTCAGCTGTTGAACAGGACGCATCAAATCACTGCAAGTACATTTTATGTGTGCTAGATGGCATAGCATACCGAGTTGGGTATATTTTCAGTAGCGTGTGCTCGTGTTCGTTTTTAATATGACAGTGATTCATACAAAATGATACTTCTACCGAATATGACTTTCATAATTGTCAGGTTATATAGGTCACAGTTAGGGAATGTACACTGCACGTGCTGCCCCGAACTTAGGTGAGTAGGTCTTGTAATTATATAATAGATTTAGTACGTATTATTTTCATAGCCGCTGTCCTTTGCTTAAATAGTGTCTTCGGTTCTTGAGCAGTCTACATAACCTGTTTTCTCCAATGATTTAAGAATTATTTTGTCGTATTTCGGCCTTGAAATACGCCTACGCATGCAGCTAACATCTCAAAAATCCCGACTATCCATTCCGATTCCGAATTTTGCAATTAAAAATGTATTCTAAATTATACTTTTACCGGAAACATCCTATTTCCACCCGCATATGCTCAGTACAAACGCTATAAGAATTCTGATTGTAGGAGTTGAGTATGGCAGAGAAACTGAAGAAGAAAAAAAAATGAAAAAAAGCTGTTTGAGTCTGATGAAGACTACAAAAGTGCAGCGAAAGTCTCTGTTTCAAAGCAGAAATATAAAGCTTTGTATCAATGCACACTGAACTGTCTTGGAGCGTCCAGAAAAGGACTCGTTATTGTACATTGTTCATAGTGCGGATCTGGTTTTTCTTGTTCTCATTGCGAAAGGGTTGACTGTAAACGACAGGTTGAGTTTAAGATATGAAGGACTTTATAAAACTTGCGGCACAAAATTACTCTATGAAATTACTCAATGAAACTTTTATTTAGTCACCAGCGATCAATATTTAGACGAACAGAGGAAAAGAAAAATCATCATAGATGAAGTAATTATGTGTACATTGATTACATACATATGAATCTCGCTCTCGGCACCGCTGGCAGAATGGCAAGGATTATCCCAACTCAGATGAAATTTTTGAGCCAATGAAAATGAGTTTACTACAGATCACCTACGGATTAGGATTCACTCAAGCAAACATTTATATCTTGATCATTACATCATACGAGCTTACACTTTATTTATATTTACATTATTGTTTACAGCCTTTATTTAAACTAATCATTTTGCAATCAGGTCTTTGGATATTCTGCACCAGACTAGTCACTTTGCAGTCATTACTTTGGATATTTTGCTCCAGAGTAGTCATTCTGCAGTCAGGTCCTTGGATATTTTGCACCGGACTAGTCACTTTGCAGTCATGTCCTTGGATATTTTGCATCGGACTAGTCACTTTGCAGTCATATCCTTGGATATTTTGCACCGGTCTAGTCACTTGGCAGTTACTGCCTTGGATATTTTACACCAGACTAGTCACATTGCAGACAGGTCCTTGGTTATTTTGCAAACAGTTCTTCACATATTTAGTTTTCTCGTGTTTATTTGAGATTTAAATGTTTTACATGTCGTCACTACGACACTGATGCTGCCAAGACACGCAATTGCGTGAATCACGCAAACGTTGAACGCATTCACGCTTGGAGATTAGTGATTCGCGAGAACTTACGCAAAATAGTTTAATGTCGCGTATATGAAAATATACTCTGCGCAGTATCCCATGCTTATCTAACCGTTCACCCTTTTAAAGTGCTTGTCGCGACACGCGTCACGTCAGTAGAGGTAACGTGGCTTGTGTCGCGGAATCTTTTTTTCAGGTATGCAACTGTTTATACATCTGGGTTCTCCAAAATAACACGACTGGTTCTTAATACACCAATTCCGCCGTTAGGTGCAAAAAGTTGTATATGCAAAATCTTCTCGATAATGCTGAATCTTGAAAGATATTGGTTATAAAAGTCGTCGGATTCCATTAAAACTATATAACATCGACGTTTCATCATATTAGGAGCCATGTACTTTCTCCTTCGAAATCAGGCAATTTTTCATATATGTACGAATTAATCCGATATTTATCGCTGAAATCCGAGAGTCAACCGATTTCAGTCGAAAGCTGGAACACACGATTTTATGGCGTCACCGTTGTAAAACATAGAAGCCAATACCATGCTATGTCGGATACGGTTGGTGATCATTATGTGACACGCTATTTTCATTTTGCGTTTGATACGCTACAGTACTCGGCCGGGCATTTACGAGTATTTGTCTCGTTAAAGGCATAACTGACGCACATTATTTTTTACAAGTTCGTTTTGTATTTTTACCAGTTAATACAGAAATCCGCAAAAGCCGAGTTTGTCCTCAGCCCAAGTTTGACCTTCAGTGTTTTCCAGCTGATCACCAATATTCACCCGATTCTTTCTTTCTTATATAATGCACGCTTTGTCTTCTCAGATCCTCTTAAAACAAATGGTCCTGCTTCTCTTCAATCTCTACTGAATAAATATGTCATCCAAGTGCGAATGTTTTATTAGATTAGTCTCTAACGGAATTTGTAGAATGAATCACGTCACTGCTTTTGGAGCATTCCCACAAGATAATCTTTCTTATTTCAAAGAACGGTTAATGTCCAAGTGTTTTATTTATTTTTTATTTGTTTTTTTTTTCTTTTTTAATAAATCATTTTCTTCCTTCCAAACTTGAGTTACCTTAGAAGAATGGTAAAATTTATGAAAAACGGAGTTATCAGGCTTTAAACTAAATTTGGTTGGCGCACTGGGCCAGGGAACAATCATTATGTCGTGCATACATACATACATACATACATACATACATACATACATACATTTAGGACTTGTCTCTTAATGTAGCTGTTACGTACACTATTTAGGGCATATTTTGTTTTATATCTGTTTTGCACGAATTATAATTTATGTTAAAGTATGCGAACAGGAATGAGAGAATATGGATCATTTTTAAAGCGTGCGTGCGTGCGTGCGTGTGTGTGTGTGTCTAAACCCATAGCCTTCGCCGAGCGTTTTAGCCGGTGACGGGTGTATTAGAAGTGCAGGAAGGGGATAGGTGATCCCACAGACCTCGCTGAGAGTTTGGCCGCAAAGAGGAGATATGAATTATGATCAGGAAATACAGATACTTTGTCGCATTCTGAACCAGTGAATAATGTTAAACTGTGACCACATTAAGATGTTATTTTTTGAAGAAAATGGAAATGTATAAATTAGTGACTTATGGATCAAAACCGTAAATTCACGGAACCAAGCTGTACAGCGATATTCGGACCAGGATAGAAAAGTAGCCGTAAATTTATGGAACCAAGCTGATGAGCGATATTCGGACCAGGATAGAAAAATAACGCAATGATAAAACTGTACAAATAAAGAAGAGATGAATAACAAGACTTGAATCAGTTTCTATTAATCCTATTTCATTTCATAGTTTATTTTCATCACGAAAAGTAGTGTTAGTGGGAATGGTGAATGTGTTTATTAATACTGCTATATGTTAATAAATATAATATTATTTGTGTATTTTCCGTTTGTCTTCGTCGTTTTGAGTGATTATCGCCTGTCACAAACATTCACCCTTCCCTATCTTAAGTATTTGACTAAGTGTCGGGGAGTTCGTGACACCCAGACTGTTCAAGCTCGCTAAGACAGTGAATGGGGAGGTGTCTCAGCATGGTGCAATATTCGTACACAGATAAAGAACATATTAAGCCCTGGAACAATCCGAGTAATGCTTGTACAACTAGAGACGTCATCTTTAAAGGAGTTTGATCTCAACAGAGCTCTAACAGAGTGGAACAGGAAGAAAGTCTCATATTGAAGAGTTAGGAATATAAAAAATATGACCGTTTCCTCCCCACTCCTTTCTTTACTACTTTCCCTTTACTTTGGTGACAAGGTGAAGAGCCCTCCCCCTTTAGATAAAATCGTGGCCACAGCTCTGCTAAAGTACTGAGCTATTTCCTAGTCGCACACATACACACACATACAAACATATAGTTGTCAGAACTATAAGATATTTGTCATCAGCATTACACAGCTTTGAGTCTTGACTATTGAATATTGCAGACTTGTACTCGTATCACACGACTTGACCCATGTTTGCACTCAAATCAAAATGACTTGACCTCGTGTTTGTAATCAAATCACAAATGGCTTGACATCATGTCTGCACTCAAATCATCTTCGCTAGCCAATGTTCCGATATAATAACACTATCTACACCTTGGAGGATCGAACAGATATTTTAGTACTTTGTCCTAGCGACATCTGTTGGATTTCATGGGTTGCCTCCCTTAGTATGTAATGCCAACTAACCAATAGCGTGTAACAGCGGTGCATTGTACATCGGCCCAAAATGGTGGAGGCAATTGTCTTAAAAAGGATACTTTGTAAGTTTAATATCGAAAATATGACTACGTACCAGAGGAAAGCCATTACATGTGTATTTGAGTAAAAGGTATTTATACAAGCACGGACCGGGAGTGGAAAATTGCTCATTTATCAGTCCATTGAAGTTGTGTCCTCCCCTTGTCTCGATCATATAGAAACAGTGTTCAAATTTAAATAACTTAATTTTGATAGGATGCGGTTGTTTGCCGCCGCATGCAATGAAATTCAGACCCAACACACAGAAATATCTGCTCGACCCGCCAAGATGTAGATAGGGTTATCATATCGGAACCTTGAGTAGCGAAGATGCACTCAGATCACAAATTACTTAAGCCTCATGTTTATGTTCGAATCACAAATCACTTGACCTCGTATTTATACCATATATATGATTACATGTAACATGAAAATCATTACTACTCTTTATTCAAGTTAGCTCATTTGTTTTTCCCCTTGTTAACGTGATTCTTAGTAAATCAGAAACTAGTGCAGTGATACACATTAGGTTCGAAAACCAACTCTTCTTTACCACAAGGACGTCTTTAAATGGTGGGGTCTGTTTGCATTGTTTCGATAATCAAATACCTGTCACTACCGTTTTATACCCTTGTACTGATTAGTGTACATGTTAACTGAAATGCAAAATGCTTAAGTGTTGCTGAAATTTATTAGATATTTGAATGGAATTAGGAGACAATGATTAACGTATTATTATTATTATTATTATTATTATTATCACCACATAATGCCAACTGTTATAAAGATACATATATATAACATCCCGAATAAAAGGTGAAATTGAAGCTGAAAAATATTTTGGCTTTTCGATCATTTCGACCTGCTACATAAAGGAAAGATACATTTTCCCTTTACCAGCTATTCCAAACAGTGACTCGAAATACGTTGAAAGACAAACAGGAAGAAATGAAAGACGAGGGGGATTGTCAACTAATGATTTTAGTTCCAAAGAAATAATGGAAAAATTATTTTAAAAAAACAATAAATTAACAGATGTATATAGAAAACTAAATATGATTAAAACAGAATATACACATGAACATAAAAATGGGGGGGGGGCAAGCAGATTGGATAAATTCTATGTAACTAAATTTGAAAACAACATACACATGAAAGCAGAAATAAGAGATTTCAAATTATCAGACCACAAACTTATAAATGAAGATGAAAAACAAAGAAATGGAGGAAAGGGGTTTGGAAATTGAATAACAATATATGGGGTAGAAGATTTTGTAAAAAAAATTAAAATAATTAGAAAAAATTAAAAAACATGGGGAAAATAAATTAACAAATATAATACTAGTTTGGGATAAACTGAAAACTAAAATCAAGGAATTAGCAATATACCATTCCAAGAAAAGGAGGAAATTGCGAAACATGGAAAAAAATTAATTAAACATACTAATTAAAAAACAACTAACAGAAGACTTTAGGAAAATTTATAAAGAAAAACTTTACAAAATTTTAGACGAAAAAAACAATGGAAGGGAATTAAGAGCAGGAAAATTCAATATACAAAAAAGCAGCGGGATTAAATAAAAGAGAAGAGTTGAGAAGAGGAGGAGAAAAACGATTAGAAAAATTAATAGAAAAAGGGAAAGAAATAACAGATAAAAAGGAAATCATGAGAATTATATGGGACTTCTATGAAAATTTATATACCTCAAAGGAAACAGAAAACACGCTTATAGACTATTTAAAAATAAATGTCATGTGAGACGATATCATCAGAACAGAGAGACCTGTGTGATGACCTCATCTCTAGTGAAGAAATAAAAAACACTATAAAACAACTAGCAAAAGGCAAATCCCCAGGGAGAGATAGACTCACTGTGGGATTCTATCAAAAATTCCAAAGTGAGTTAGCGTCGATTCTTAAAGGGCTATACAGTAATATACTTTTTAATAAAATGAAACAATGTCTAACTCCAAAATAATCACTAGATTTTATAAGTTCAAAATCGGGATGTTCCATGAAAAAGGTTTCAAAATCTCAGACGCCTCCACCCCACCCCAAAGTGGTAGTGGCACGGGCAGCTCTGTCAGCAAATAAAACTATGTGGCGGAAAACAACTTGTTGGTCGATCTAGTAGCAAACATCGTGCTTTCCATAGATATCTTGACGTACAGTATTGCGCACTGTGAAAAAATCGTATAACTTATACTGGTTTTATCGTTTTAATTAGAGTTCCTTAATCGCCGCGTAATAATTACAAACTGACAAACTCGCACACAATATTCTGTATCTGGTGGCATTCTTGCTCGTAAGGAAAATGAAACAGAATGCAAATAAATCATGAACAGTATCAACTTTGTTGGGCATATGACTTTACTCCCCTACCCTCCCAACATCCTACATAACGTGTTACGTAAAGGACGTTATTTCACACTGTTATAATAATAGGTCAAGGACGTAGTTAAGACTTGATTGTAAATTACATCTTACCTCTTAGTGTTCCTCAGTGGTGCTTACAAGTTATTTGGTTTCGATTTTTCGTAACGAGAACATAACCGTGTCACAACATAAGCTACCGGTTGTGCACTGCAAGTGGGCGGCGCTAGTGGCAGGGTCTCATTGACGAAAACATACCGAATGAAAGATACGGGCGGATCCCGGTCATCAGCTGTATTAGCTTAATCTTGGATGTAGACGTGTATCAGACGCCGTTCTTGGTACAGAAGTGACGCGTTAGAAATAAAAATCAACGCGTTCGAATCTTAAGCGTTAAAACTAAATTCTAATATATGTAACTACTAATTCATTTTAAAGTAAGCCTCTTGAGTGTGCTCATATTGCTGGCGACCGCGTAAAAAACGATACTAATCAAACATGAAAAAATACCAAGTGTACCATATTTTAATGATCGTTTTCATTGATCTCTCTCTCTCTCTCTCTCTCTCTCTCTCTCTCTGGGAGGGGTGGGGTGGAAGTAAAATCCAAAATTTCAAAACTTACATTTATTTAGGTATATGTAACTATGTGCCTTCTTGTATTATGTAAAGGGCAAGATACATTACTATCATCACATCAGCAGCTATTTCATTGGCAGCGTCAATGAAATGTATTTTTATAGGTATAAAAACTGTACAGTTATCACACACACACGCGGGGGGGGGGGGGAGGGTAAAATAGTCATATTTCCGGAATATGAGCTGCCAGTCCAGTCGAAAAGATTCACATTTAGAATTAACCCCATAACTTGTAGTTGTGAAGTTGACATTATTCCTGCGTAACATCTGTGACACTTACATCTGACGATCACAGTGAAAATGGTGTGAAAACACCTTGTACTCACGTGTACTTCTATATGGCTTGTCAAGACAGTTTTTAAATGTTTTCGACTTGATCATCTTTTAGTGATATTTTAGAAACTAATACAACAGGAAGTGTTTGTTTAAATGGCAGTTCATTAATTACATTTACCTAATTACAATCATGTGATATAGGTGCTCTCATCAGTTAAAATCAGTTACAATGTATAGTTGTTTATTGTGTGCTCATTTGGAAGTCATATGACTAATACTCATGACGGCGCGCAAACCTTAACGGAAATAAGACGCTCACGTTCCCATTACGATACCGATCCGGCAAATTGACATATTTAACAGATGTTTGTAACACTTACGTTTTAAACTGTCGCAAAATAAATTTTAACAAATTTGATTTTTACAATCATATGCTAAGATAATTAAATATATTTTCCAATCAAATAAAAATCGTTTTAGTCAGAAATATATTTTCACATTTCCTGTCCATGAACCTTTGAAAGGTGAAAAGATAAAACATATATGCGTGTTTATATATGTGTGTGACCGGTTTCTTTTTACTGCTTCATCAGACTCTCATTGTAGCACGACTCTCCGGTACAACGATCAATCTGATTATAATCAGATCTCAACGTAGGACAGTGGAGATTTGCTTTTAATCAGATTGGAACATGATGAAAAATTCGATAATGGATGGACCCGGATGTATTGCCTGAACATGCGCATGGGGTGCTTTTGTGGGCTCTAAAATTATATTGAAACGGTGATTCTTTTTTTTTTTTTTCTTCTTCTTCTTCTTTTTAAATATTACTAATTAAAGGTTCTGTTAATAAGCACGAGTGTTGTTTCAAAGTAAATGCTGTAGTTTAAAGAAATATTTGTCAGCATTATCAGTAAATGAACCTGATGGATAATAATTTTTTGTAATGTGCGCTGTAACTAATTCTCATTAACTTCTGATTGTTTCCTAGCGATGGTACATTTGATTTGAAAATCGTGGATATATGCTTAAAGAAAAGAACGAAAACATAGAGCCTGCTTAACTAGCATCTTAAGCAAAGATGTGGTAATATGTAACGTGATAAGAAATTATTGCTCCTGTGTCAGTCACAGTTACATTCGTTTACACATTTACATATTTTGTTAACGTTTAAGGCGGTAAACGAAATTTAGCCGTCCACATGTGTAGACATTGTAGCATTACTCACTACCGCTTTATATCGTTGTTCAAGTCTGATTTAAATCAGATTTACACTGTTCTACATGAAGATCCGACAGCGACCGTTTAGGTTTCATGTTCTGGTGACCTACATTACTACCATACTCTATATTTTTTTCAGCCAATTAGATGAAGTCTTATATATTCGCGTTTGGAAGACTCAACATGATAGCAGAGGAGCATCAATGTATAACAAACAATTTGATTCAATTTCAAGTTTATGAAAGCTGCATTTCCATTGGCTAATGCGAAAGTCACCAGAACATGACCCCTAAGCGGTCGCTGTCACATCTTCACCCAGGACAGTGGAGATCTGATTTTAATTGGATTGCATCGTGTACATACAGGTAACAGTACAAAAAAGAAATCGCTATAATCGTTGAGGTAGTTTACTGAAATTGTCCCATATATTCAACAAAGACATGTCTTATAAACTTAACCTGTCCTAATAAGAGGTGAAGGATGTAGCAAAACGAAACAATTCAAGTTGACATTATAACAGTGAAGCAATTAAAATGTTATTGAAACAATTAACAGCTCCTATCAATATGACACGTGAAGAGTGATCAGAGTAACGCTCACCCAATGTAATGGACAGTGTATGCCGTGCGATTTGAGTAACGCTCACAAAATGTAATGGATAGTGTGTGCCGTGTGACTAGTGTAACTTTCATCCAATGTAATGGACAGTGTGTGCCGTGTGACTTGACTAACACTTACCCAATGAAATGGACAGTGTGACTAGAGTAACGCTCACCCAATGTGATGGACAGTGTGTGCCGTGAACATTCTCAAGTCAAAGCTTATTTTATAAAAACCATATGAAGACAGTAAGATATGATCCAATGGGTTCAACCTATCAATGCACGCATATAAATTTATCACAAAGATAAATTAAGCTACGCGTGTGTGATTCAAAATTTTTATTTTACGATTAAAAATCCAACAATGTGTTTACTAGACCATAAAAGGTCATATATGGACACAGTTGTTTGGATTACTGATTATATACAAACTTCTATTCTCATCGTTTTCCTGGCTTTTTTAAAATCTATTTGAGATACGTTGAATCTTTACGTTCATTAATGAGCCCGTCCTCCTTGTCGGGGATTTACTTAAATGTCCACTTCGAAATTTGATATCAAAATCAAATTGAGCCATCACTGGCAGAAGCTTCCAGTTCGAACGTCTTCATGTACCAAAGAGAATTAGTGTCAACAAAGATGATGAATTGTCTTCCAGTGAGATAATGACGAAACTTTTCGGAGAGTTTGCACTTCCCAATCAGTAATTCTAATTTTATGAACTAGTTTTCCATGTTTTGCCCGTTCCTCTAAGTGTTCTAGATGCATAACCAGTCGACCATTGGCTTGATATTGTGATAGATTTGCTACAAGTCCTTTAAAACATACATCCATCTCCACAAGAATGGTATTGTTAAGTCAGGATATCCTAGTATCGGTGTACTTACAAATCGCTTTTTCGAATCGGCTTCTTTTGAAATTAATATATGTCGTCTCTCCTAAAACCTCTGCGTCCTCCTTTCTTCTCCTGCTTATTCGGTAATGCATGAAACGGGAAAGCAGATGAATGACTTCTTTGACAAATCTCTGGTAATAACTATGAATTCCAAGAAATTCCTTCGTTCTATATCCTTTTTTGGTTATTTCCAGTTTCTGGCTGCTTTAAATTTATCTGAATCTGCGGTTCCGGCATCTTTAGATACATCATGTCCTATAAACTTTACTATTATCATGAAGAAGGTTTCCTTGCTTGTTTGGTTTTCAAACCGTCCTCTCAAAAGCGATTAATAACACATATTCCAGCCTCAAGATGTTTTCTTTAATGGGCGCAGAATACATCGAAAAGGTCATCCAAGTAGATGTGAATAATACGAAATTTATCTTCGACTAAGTAGACTTGTGTTGTACTCTGGAATGTTGCAGAGCTAGTGAAAAGACCCAACGGCATGCGCACGTAGTCCACCCGTTCCAACTCGAAAGCTGTCTTGTGCGCGTCTATCTCATCTATTGCGAACTGATGCTATCCTTGAGCAACGTCGATACTGCTGAAGTAGTTGGATCCATTTATGACTTCCTAAGTTTTATCCACACATTGCTGTATCGTTAAGTTGTCACACACACACACACACACACACACGACTAAAGTATATTTCATGACATCATAGTCGCTAAGATCTTAAAGTGCTTCAAGATTAAATTGTTCCAGGAGATCCTGATTATACTGATAATTGCACTAGATCTGCTTTCTTTGTTAAGTAATGAGTACAAGTAACACTTTTTGTTGGTAATATATTTGTTTCCTTAAAAATGTTTAGCCATCAACGTATTCATGTGGTAAGTCTCTATCCTAAACTGTTTCATAGTTTTGGTGAATTTTCTTATCGTTTGTAGTTTTTGCTAATTGTTGGATACGTTGTTACAAGATTGTGAAGCTGTATGTAAACTTGATTGTCCTTTTAACATATGTTTCTTTTTCTTCTTTCATGAACCTACATTAAATGTAATCTTTGCTAAATGATATATATTGCTCGTTGCTGTTCTGTGACTTTTCAACTGGATCATTTTAACCAATATCTTCATGAACAATGTGATGACTTATTATCTAGCAAAGCTACGAATGTTCAAGGATATATAGTTTGTATATTAAAAATGTAAAATTGGATCCGTGATGTGCTCGACCCCTATACTTTCCTGAAAAATGGTTTTGATGTCTTCATATCTCAAGTTATCTTTTGTCACACATATGAAATATATTGTCCAGTCAAAAATTACTTTCTTCTTCCTCTGTAAACACCATACCTTTTGCATATTTCGGTCCTAATTGCCGATACACTAGTTTAGCAATCTTACCCAATTCTTCAGTACAGCCATTCCTGTGTAAATTCTTGGTTTATAGCTTTTCTGTATTGATTAAAGGCACAATAAAACCCCAGATAGAGTATGTTATTATTGCCCTAGAGTGTACTTATAGAACACTTTGCCAAGGTAATATATTAAATTGCCTATCAGTTTATCTCTTTACAGGTACACTAAACACTACGTGAAACATGTTACATCTGTTGACAGTTTTTAATTTTTAAGCAACTCTCTTCAGCGTTATATCTATCGAATTATATTTATTAAGTTATTTTGTTCTAATAATTTTTTTAATGGATAGAGAAAGGTCTCTTTTTTTCAAAAATACATTTAATTTTCTGTTTATTTATCTGTAATGGCACCAGATATATCACATCTAAATTTTTCTAACATCTCCATTTTTACCGAGCATCAATTAGTGATTATCTTAAATGGCATATATACATTATCACTGAGCATTTAACACACATTCCACAGGATAACACATTTATCATCTTTATTTTCCGCATTGATACAAGAGTTTTGTTTTTAAGTCATTTAGGCAAGTCTATGTGCGAGTTACCTGTGTAGCTAACACCTGTCGGAGGTTCAATGACATTATCCATTATGGCTCAATGTCATTGACAAATTTATACAAATGTTGATTGTTACCACAATACAATATATACACATTAACATTTGTTAATTGAATCTCTGCCGGATTTTCAAGCCTCAGTGGCAAATATTGAAAGAATTTTAACAATCGCTTTTCCCTATGATGGGGTAATTAATAATAATAAGAAGAAGAAGAAGAAGAGGACGATGAAGATGAAGACAAACAAGAGGGTTATTTTTCAAAAGAAAGAAGTTTTTGCCCGCATTCCAATGAATAAAGAGACAAGGTTTTCACACAACTATACCCAATTCTCATGTGCACAAATGTGCAATCGAGGAATAGTTGATTTCTTCCATTTAAATATTTTTAATTTTAATTTTACATGGTGTTAAGATGAGAAAGATACATATTTTAAATTAATAATGTTTGATGCAAAATTGTGCGACAACATAAATAAATGCTGGTTCTGATCACTTTAAATATACAGATATATATCTTTTACATAACTAAGTCATATATATCATTTTACATTTTTTATTTTTAAATCATGTAAACGTAATAAGACCAATGATTTATATTTTCATGAGACTGTTACTGAATGGACAATTTACTGTTTGCTTCTGCTGAAGTAATATATCGCCAGTGGCAAAAATTGG
The DNA here is from genome assembly GCA_028554795.2 of Sinohyriopsis cumingii. Classification (NCBI taxonomy): domain Eukaryota; kingdom Metazoa; phylum Mollusca; class Bivalvia; order Unionida; family Unionidae; genus Sinohyriopsis; species Sinohyriopsis cumingii. Next base: position 122,275,141 of record CM068824.1, on the reverse strand, counting down.
TTTAAAAACAAGTAAGTGTTCGTTAAGAAATAAGGTACACTGCGACATCTTTCATGGAAAAATGTTATGTTGCAGTCGATGCAAGTTTTCGACAAGTCAAAATTACTAACGTAAAATTTAGTATTTTTTCAAAACTCCTCTTTGTTCTTATTGCTTAATCAAAACAACCGCATAAAGCTATCCTAGCCACACTATGACTATTTTCCTGGTGAAGAAAATATTTAAATTTCATGAGTCGTTTGGCAGTTCGTAAATAACTGCCATGTTGATATTTATCTCGGCAAACAGAGCAATAAACTGTTCATCGTCAGCAAAGGTGAACTAGTTTTTCCAGTCACGTGCCTGAAAAGGTATACAGTACAAGAAGAAATATGTTACCAAAGCAGTCTACCTTTTAACTTAAAGGATAGATAAGTCTCTCTCTCTCTCTCTCTCTCTCTCTCTCTCTCTCTCTCTCTCAGATTTAACTCCTCGAGTACTATTTTTATTTGTTCGAGGCTTTTTTCATCAAATGGGTGCAAATCAATCATCCATGTTTGCGCTGCGAAATAAACACAACTTCTTTTAATTCCACTTTTATGAATTTAGTCTCTAAATTTATTTTCTCCTGAGAGAATAATGTGCGTTTTGAAGCATTATTTCACAAAACCGTTTTCGTATTTGCAATATACCTTTTGGAAGGCGTAGGTGAACGGATTGGCCTTTTTGACATCAATGTGAGTTTTGTGATGCGCATGGGCATCCTTCAGTTTGGGAAAGCTACAGCGATCAGCAACTATATTATCTGTCTTGACTCCCAGAAATTCAGCCAATTTCTGGATCTCTTCAACAGGTTTCTATCAACAAAAAATGGAGGAATAAAAATACAAGTCTGTAAAACGGAGTCACACTATAGCTGTCCAACATTTTAAAATACCAGTCATGCAATATGCAGTAGAATATTTTAATACATATGAAGAGACTAGTAAAAGATGTAGACTTGTTGCAGCGGCACCAATACGTTGATAATGATTTCACTGGTACGAATATAATAAGAATGATTTAACTTCCTTGAAGAAGAGAAACTAGAAGCAGTAATAGTAGTTGTTGTTGTATTTGTCTTATAACACTTGCATAACGTTTCAGTGGCATGTGTTTGTTATGTATAAATGTATTTGAGGTATTCCCTTACTAAAATGCCAATGTACAATGTTTTCTGTGTGAACTTTGCATATTTTCTCAAGACCATTAATTATATTCTCGTTTGCTGAGTAAGGATATCTTATGTTTATTCGCCCTCTAATACATATATATATATATATATATATATATATATATATATATATATATATATATATATATATATATATATACTATAGTATCATCCATCCTACCGTTTGCCTGTACCCTCCTCCCGATTTTAAGAACAAACCACATCAATGATATAATAAATATACCAAACATTGTCATTTCCTTCGCCAGTATATAATTTTTAACCTGACTATCGCCAGGGGATCCCAAACAATGTCAGCTTCTTGGCGTTTCGAATCAAACGGTCGCCATATATGCACGGGTGAATCACAATTGTTACTAATCTCAATAATTCTGTAAATTCTGGAGTTACATCTCAGTCAACTAATGTGTGCAAGAGTTTCTCCTTTTAGTTTATTCAGATTGTTTTGAGAAATATTAAAACTAGACACTGCAAATATTGGACGCAGGCGACACAGTTTTGATTGCAATGGACTGATCAAGAAACCAGCAAAGGACAGAGCAGTATGTCTGCTTGTTGATATCGAGAGCTTACGTTTACTTTGAAACGCCAAGTTGACAGTATTTGGGACCCTCTGGCGACAATCGGGTTAGAAATTATAAATTGATGAATGAAATTACTACGTTTAAAGCATTATTTTTATATCCTTCGTGTTTTTATCTGTTAAAATCGGTATGGGAAGGGGTGTACTAACAGCAGCAGTGGGGGGCGAACAGACCGACTTTGGAAGCGTCCAAAAACCGAAATAAGGCTTCTAACTAAAAATATTTCGAGCTGAATATTTGCTTGAAATAAATGACTGTCTAAACAAATTGAGGATTCTCCGGTTAATTAGACCATTTATTTTCGTAAATTGCTTTTCTGATCTGAAAACTCGTGAAATTAAAATTACCATTACAAAAAACGAACCAACTTGAGGTCATGCCCCCCTCTGCTGCTATAATTAAATCATTATGTTATAATAAAATGGTATATTCGGAATCTCATACTGCAAGGATAGCTCGAGAACGATTAGAAGCAATCAAAAAATTTCTTCCTGTTAGAGATTCATTCAGAAAAAAACTGCAAGCGCAGCAGGAAACACAAGTTGAGTACGAAGAGGACACTAAAAACCTATTTAAACCCGTCACTACAGCTACTAAGAAAGCTGCAGCGGCTGTTGAAAAAACTATATGGGGAGATAATGAGGAGGAAGATGAGAAGAGGAAAAAGGGTATTTTTCCAGTATTAGAACAAACTGCAGCGCAGACTGAAAAAATAGCAGCGAGAACCAAGAAAACAAAAAAGATTTTACAAGACCTTCCAACTGACATAGCTTCAGCTCAACCTCCACCCGTTGGTGAAGAAATACTTGAAGGTATTGGAAAACTTCGTACTGAAGTCGCCGACGTGAGAAAAAAACTTCCATCTGAACCCAAACCAGTAGAAAAAAACGTAGAATTGATTGCAAGATTTAGGAAAGGTTTTGTTGAAGATATTAGAAATACTGAAATAGAAAAATTACCGGAAGCAATATTATCTGGTATATTTAATAAATCTCGTATTTTAAAACCCGAACATGAAAAAGTAAGTGATGATAATCTTATTAAATGGATGTATCGCGTATACAGAAACAAAAAACAAGCTAAAGGTCCAGAATATAAAAATATTGATGAGGAAGTAAAAAGACTTTATAAAGAGAGACTGGAACAACTAGAACAAGAACAACTCTCCCAGCAGGAACCTTCATATCAACTTCCTCCACCTCTGCAACAAATAGAACAACAACAATCTTCTTCACCGCAGAAAGAGATCATGTTGAAACCATCTAGAGAGAAAATAAAACAGATGACAAAAGAAATGAAACAAAAAACAAAAGAAGAATTGAAACAGCAGGAGAAATTACGTTCACTAGGTAAAGAAAGAGATCCTGGTGATGATCCTCCGAGCGCTGTAGGAAGTGGTTTTCTGACTGCATCAGAAGAAAATAATTTTGTTTGTCCTATTAATATCCTCAATGACGTGTCACAGTTAGAAGTTCTCATAAGGGGAAAACGTGCCGGAAATAATTCACCAGAAATAACCAATGAAGCAGCTAATATTTGTCGGCAATTATTTAAAGGTGGTATCATGGATATTGGCGTTTACCGAGAACTTATTGATGACCTCGTTGATGATTAGTCACCGCGATTAGATAAATGGTAAATAAAATAAGATGATCGTACACAATAATCATCGTAAATCCGTATCGGTCAGAGCGGTAAACTCAAGATTACCAGTCTATAGAGTTATTTACGGAGATGGACTTGGTGATGTTATTCAGGGATTATTTACAAGGTTAGCCCCAAAAGCAGTGCCTATTGCAAAACAATTATCGATGAAAGCTATTGATATTGTTCGTGAAAAAGCTCCTGGTGCAATTGTCAATGTTGCTGGTAAGGCGTTCTCGGCGATCAAAGATAGACTAGCACGATTAATAAGACGAAAACAACCACCAGTAAAATTGCCAAGTACTGAAATTATGCCCGCAGATGTCAGTAAAATAATAAATCAAGCTGCAAATCAAAAACTAGCAGCGTTGGCAGATCGGGGACTCGGTGAATCGGGAAATAATATCTCAAGTTTAATATCAGGAAGTGGAACTTCCCGAGGTGGAATTTTCCGAACGCGGTAATCAACGTGTTAGACGAAAATAATTACAATAAAATGTTCAAGCGCGTATCCGACACAGCATTTGACATGGAAGCACCTGTCCTTAAAGATGAATCGGTACGTGATTATCAGTTTTATTCTTATGACGCACGAATACCAGATCAACGTGGAGGAAGAATTGAACTACAAGTTCATGACACAAGTAGATATGTTCTACCCGCTGAGGCTTTTATTGAGGTAGAAGGTACAATTGTAACAACGGATGATACTAATTACGGAGATGCAGTAAAAGTTGGTTTTGTCAACAACGGGATCATGGCATTATTTGATAGCGCCACGTATATGATCGATGGAAAAAATATTGAATCGATTCAGAATAATGTCGACGTTGCTACAACAATAATAGGGTTGGCAAGATATTCTGATGATTATACAAGATCAGGTCCTACAATGATGTTTGCGAAAGATAATTCTAATTACCCTGAAAGTGATCCGTATAATATAAGACGACCAAGAAACGAAACCAATACCGCTGATGCTGCTGTGTGGCCAGTGGTTCATGGTGCTAATGAACATTTCAACTTGGGATTTGCAATAGAAATATGTTGCTAGGAGACAATAGAAGTTTTTCATGTACAATTCCACTATCGCACATTTTTGGATTTTGTAGGAATGTTAAAAAGGTTATTTTTGAAGCTAGACACACGGTTGTTCTTGTAAGAAAGAGTGATGATAACGATGCTCTGTGGAGACCTATTGGTGATGCTGGTAAAGTAATGCTATCGAAGCTTTCACTGTGGTTGCCGGTAATGACTCCAACGATCGCAGAAGAACAGAAATTGATTTCTTTCATGGACACAGGTGATAAATCCTTGTTGTCATGGTTAACAACAAGCACAGATAGTATGCAAACTGACGTTAACGGTCAGTTTACATGGCATATAGCATCACAACAAGGTGTTTCTGCACCACGGCATATTTTTATTGCGTTTCAAAACCATGATCGTTTAGGCTCACAACTTCGCTCTCATATGATATTTGACCAACTAGGTATCACAAATATTTCCTTACGGATAAACGGACAACAAGAACCAACACACAATATACAACTAAATTATGCACAAAATCATATAGGACGTGCATATCATCGTTTGATGTCATTCATGGGACATGATCAAAATGTAGATACTGGGTTGCAAATATCACAATATGATTTCAGAACTTCGTATCCGATTTATTATTTTTCACTGGAGCATCTTGATCTATCAAAACAATCTGTCGTTGATATACATCTTAAAACAACATTAAATACAGGTGGTGTTAATTATAGAGCAATCGCGGTTATACTCAGCGATAAAGCGATGTTACTTGAAGATGGTAGTGGTCGAATGAGAGTCGTTGATGCACCAGTGGAAAATCTTTAATCATTATTTGGAGCGTGGCAAGTATTTATCATAAAATGCCATATCATCACGTTAGTGTCAGTCTGACTCACGGTCAGATTAAAAACCTTCAATCAAATTCAGCAAACAACTGCGGAACGAAAATATCACTAAAGCGAGATCAGATCACGGGTGGTCAAAATAAACTATCATTATCAGAACGCCAGCTTAAACATTTCAACGGCGCTAAACAATCAAAAACAGGCGTCAAACTTAATCTCTCTGCGGGTGCGGTTAAAGACTCAATTAAAACAGGTGGTATTTTTCCACTTCTCGCGGCTATTCCAGCGTTAATAGCTGCTGCCGCTCCAGCCGTAGCAAAAGCAGCCGCGTTAGGTGCTGTTGGAACAGCTGCTGGAATGGCTCTAAAGAAAGCAACAGGAAATGGATATAAAAAAGGGACGCGGCCTAAGATTACCGGGATCTTGTTGGGGAAGAGGTCTGAGGCTTCCAGGATCACTTCGTTAGACGCTCCAGCATCAAATTTTGATTTACTTGATGCTGCTAAACGATTAAAAATAAAAAAACTTCAGAGGTGTTTTTATGCGAGATCAATTACCGAAACAACCGAACAAACTCGAAACAGGTATTATTAATCTTGACTCGAATTCAGGACCTGATACTCATTGGGTATCATACGCGGTCGATCCGCGTAAAATCGTTTATTTTGGTTCATACGTGTTAGCTCCACCCATTGAATTTATCAAGTATGTTGCACCACTTCACGCGCAAGTTTGGTATTCAACGCTACCCACACAAAGAATGACAGATCCGCCAATATGCGGCCGTGAAGTAATTAATGTACTTAACGCTATATCAAAATCATCCAAACCGCCACATAAGGTCGTGCATAATTATACAAGCAACCGCTTCGTTACGCGTAAAGCGTTTTAAACAGATCTTAGATTATAATGGTTGATATTTACGGAAGATCTTCTTCACGCGTTAAGAAAAAGTCCGATGACATTGATCTGTCAAAGTAAGCGACTAAAGATGATCTTAGTGATATTATGAACCTGCCTGGAGTTGACCGAGATGAGGTTGTTATTTTTCAGGATCGACATGGTAAACTAAAAACGAGCAATATCAAATGGAATGATATAATTCGACGAGTACTCGGTGCAGTTACGGATAATATACCTGTGTTTGCTGACAGCGGCAGTATTAGGGATTCAAGTATATCGTTTACAACCATCAGAGATCAAATTACAACAAGTGTTGCTAATCGCGTGAAAAAAACCGGTGACACAATGACGGAAGAACTCAGCATGAACGGGAATAAGATAGTAGTTTTAAGAGATCCAACATCCGACGAAGACGCAGCAACAAAAAATACGTCGACGTCAACTACAACACCGTAGATGGTAAATTATCCACGTTGCGGGCCGAGTATGATGTGCACGTGGGCGCTTTTGGAAGATTTCGAAGAAATTTTCAAAAAACCGATGAATCTATAGATAAATTCTTCGGCACTCCGCACGCCATTGACATAAGACTCGTTGATATCAAGACGAACATCGACACGATCAAACAAACACAGCAAAACATCGTAGCGGAGATTCCTGAGATCGTTAATAAAACCAGTTTGATTAAAATTCCCGGCGGGGTTACTCCCGGGCATATTACCAACATCGTATACACGGTATCATCGGGATTTGCAACATGGTCGCAGCAAAATAAAACTATCAAATACACCGCAACAGTCACTAGCGTGTACAGGCTGTCTGTGTTTAGTGCTGAAAAATTTGAAATATTTACAACGTATCCATGGCGTTATTCAACTGATAAGTTTTCCGGGGTTGTATCTGTTATATTAAATAGCGGAAACGAGGAAATATTTATTCTGGAAGCAGCTGATAAGAAATTAACCGCAACATCTTTCTGGTGGTGTTTGGAATTTGTAGCTGAAACACCTCAATTGGTTACTGCCTAAAATATAATGAGTACCTCAATCGACGTTCAAAAATTTAGGTACAATCAAGCGCGTGAATGGCAGGCAGCGTTGAAAGATCGAGTCGAACAATATACAGTAAAAATAAAATGTATCAACGACGATTAGTTATCAGTGAGGTTGTTGTTTATTCGGTATCCGCTGTTGTTGCTGGAGCTGGAATAATATTATCCGCGGTAACAATGATGGCACCAGTAGCTGTGAGTATTTGTATTGCAGCAGCAACAACGATTGCAGGTATGCTCAATATCATTGCAAAAAAAATATGTACTTGCACGAATGGAAAATTATCCGATTACATGATAAAATTACAGATAGCAACTGTCGCATACTCGAAGTTATCCTCGTTGTTATCAGCAAGTCTCAGTGATGGAATTATATCCGATTTTGAGTTTTCAGAGATGATTGAAATATACAACTGCGCTGGTATTAAAGGTACGAGTATTAATAATGACGGAATTACTCCAGCAGATCGTGACGAACACAACCCCGCAGAAGACCACGATGATCTCGGTAAGCTCGATTAATCCTGAATTTAGCATCAATTTTCCAACTGCAATTCGCGCGAATGAAATTGCACTAGCGCAATTACGAGTATACCATAGTTGGCCAAATATCAGATCGAGATCATTTAATGGTACACCAGCAAATAATTCGCTTGTATTTGTTAATAAGAATAAACCCGATGGAACACCTGACTGGGTCGTTGTTGGAATACCAACTGGTAGTTATGAGATCGAACAAATCAATGATGAATTTGCGCGTAGAATACAATCAATAACCGGAAAAGAAGCAAAAATATCAATTAATGTTCATGAACCAACACTGTCTTCTGCAATCGAAATAAACTCGCCTGATTATGCCGTTGATATTTATCAGTCCACGATAAGATCCGTACTAGGTTGGCCTGATATTGCGCCAGAATATCATGGACCACCAGAACCAACTCGAGCTGATTTTACATCGACAAAAAGTTTTCATCATAATATTAAAATGAATTATACAAGTTTTTGGTGGAACATAGAAAAACGAGTATGGGATAAACGGGATCAATTTCGTGTCAATAATATTGGTGAATACTATTGGCTTTTACACAACGCTGATAACGGTAATAACCTGTATAATTCATTTTACGATATAAATATCAATAATGTCATTAATATCATGAATTCAGACCACGAAGAACAACTGGTTAATTTACGTGATCTTTTTCATGAATATTTGTCTGATTTGACATCTACGCGTGAAGAAATTATTAAACGAATAGAAATTTTAAATCATATAACTGATACCATTGAATCTTTTCATAATAGAATCATAAACCTGGTTTTTGAATCATCGGGCGATTATAGAAGGTTTTTCGCAACCAAATACAAAATACCCGAAGCTGACATTGTAACGTTTAAGTTCCCTGATTATAATCCAGATAGATTAAGAAAATCTGTCAATGATGTCATTGATGAATTCTTTCCTAAAATAATCGATGCATGGAAAAAAATAACTCCACCAGCAACTGTTCTTAGATATAATAATGATCGACACGGCGGTGGCAGACATGTATCTCCGGGAATCGTTAATATAACATCGACAATCGCGGTTAATCTAGTTTGTGACGTAATCGAAGGCAGTTATCAAATAGATCTTGTAAAATCAAGTCAGGCTCAACAAGGATACATTTTATACACGTTCACACCACAAGTTCCCCCTGGGGATTTGATCGTGCAAGTACCAACCAATCCTAATTTATCTACGCACACATAATCAGTATTTGTCACGAATAAATTTTAAACTCACAGACCACATAGGACGATTAACTGACCTGCGTGGGGAGGAATTGATTGTCAATCTACCTGTAAAGTCTTAAAGACTTTTATCGTAATGATTTTTGCTCATAGATCTTTGATCAGAAATATTTTTATTTTATCAGAAATATTTTATTTTATTTTATTTTATCAGAAATATTTTATTTTATTTTATTTCATCAGAAATATTATATTTTATCAGAAATATTTTTATTTTATTTTATCAGAAATATTTTATTTTATTTTATTTTATCAGAAATATTTTATTTTATTTTATCAGAAATATTTTTTTTATTTTATCAGAATATTTTATTTTATCATAAATATTTTTATTTTATTTTATTTTATCATAGATCTTTGATCTTAATATTCCAACACTTTTAGTCAAATTTGTTATTTTTAGTCGATTTGTCAAATTACAGTTTTTCGTCAGGTCAAACCTCAAGCGGTTCTCTAATTGATTCATCGATAAATCGTTAAAAATCCTCATTTTTTTTCGAAAATTACCAGAAAAATTAACAAAAGTCGCATGAAAAATCTCATTTTTTGAGCTAATTTTACTGATTTTTGGCGATTTATCGATAAATCAATTAGAGAACCGCTTGAGGTTTGACCCGAACGATATTGGAAAATTTATCAATTTTCCTTGACAAATTTGACTAAAAAAGTATTGGAATATTTTATTTTTTCTGAAAATTAGATCATTTTACATAGTTCTGAGTACCAACTAGCCCATCAAAATTACGAAATTGATTGGTTTGCATGATTCTGAGTACCAACTAGCCCATCAAAATTACGAAATTGATCATTTTACATAGTTCTAAGTACCAACTAGCCCATCAAAATTACGAAATTGATCATTTTACATAGTTTTAAGTACCAACTAGCCCATCAATTTCAGAAAAAATAAAATATTTCAGAATAAATAAAATATTTCAGAATAAATATACAATATTTCAGAATAAATATAATTTTACAATAAATATAATTTCAGAATAAATATAATTTGAGAATAATATTTCTGATCAAAGATCTACACGTGGTCAGCGTTGACACGGGCCCCAGTTACCGAAACTTTCATTTTCATTTTCACCAGAATTATTTTGTACTACTTAACCAACTAGGTTACTTTGGATCGTTTCACCAGTAACGAGGTTACTTGCTAACATAATTTTTCTTAGTAGTCTTATGCGAGTACTAATTGGTTTTTTTTGCCTCGTACTCGTGGGATAACTCCAATCTAATTTTTTCTACTGCGGCAGAGAAAGGAACGAATTCCTTCACCTGATTATCTTCTACAGTAGCTAGTGACCGGAACATCGCCGCCTGAATCCGTTTCATGAACTTGTATTCAGATGATAGTGTGTGTATTCCTTGCTTTTTACGTTCTTGTAAAATTTCAAAATCAGAAACTATTTTTTTCAGGATTTAGTTCATTGAACATATTAATTCCATCTTTTTCCAATTTTTTGATAGCAACAATTACATCATTAATATTTTCGTAGTTCATTATTTAGTATATATATATATATTTAAAATAAAAAAATATTTCCCCTATGAACATCTATTCGAGTCTTTTAGCAAGTTCAGGAAGGGGCACACAATGAATGATTGAACCTCTATTCGAGTGTTTTAGTAGGTTCAGTAAGTATGCAATGAATGAAATCTTAATTAAGGACGGCACAACCCAGAACTCGTAGCTTGCCACCGCATTCTACCAAGTTCACACGAAACACTACCCCCTATGAGAGCCCCTAACCCGTCAAACAACGGTCTAGAGGCCCAAGAGGGTGGACAGCACAAACATATATGCAATGAATGAACCTCTATTCGAGTGTTTTAGCAGGTTCAGTAAGTATGCAATGAATGAATTAAGGACGGCACAAACATATATAAATGAAATGAACCTCAGTACGTATGAAATGAAATATATGCAATGAATGAATGAATGAATGAAATGAAATGAAATGAAATGAATGAATGAATGAAATGAAATGAAATGAAATGAAATGAAATGAATGAAATGAAATGAGGCCATTTTCTACGCTCAACAGAACACACCCCCACCCCCCAATAATCAGCCCGTGGGTGATACAAAACATGTATCAACCACCAGTGATGTGTGGTTGGAGGGTTCTGTTGAGCGGAGGGGGGCTGGCGGTGCCCCAATTAATTATAAAAATCGCTAATATGCGTAACCACCGACCAGTTGTCAGTCATGGGATTCGATCCTGCGGCCTCGAGCATCACGGCCAGATACGTTATCAATTGAGCTATCGAATTCATCTAACCATATATGTTTCAAAGGTTATTATATAGCTATAAGATCGGTTTAAATATTTCTGCATTAAAACAGCGGTTCTGAATAGATTGTAAATTTCTGTATTAAAACAGCGGTTCTGAATAGATTGTAAATTTCTGTATTAAAACAGCGGTTCTGAATAGATTGTAAATTTCTGTATTAAAACAGCGGTTTCTGAATAGATTGTAAATACTTGTGCATTAAAAATAGCGTGTTCTGCCAAGATTTCTCGTAATATCTTGCACTAACAGCGTGTTCTGTACTACCACGGCACCATCAAACGTTTTACCACCTACAGATCAGTTTAAATATTTCTGTATTTCTGAACAGATTGTAAATATCTGCATTAAAAACAGCAAGTTGTACCTCGATTTCTCATAACAGATCTAAAAATAACTCGCTATATTGTACGATGTGAAATACGTTTATTTTTCTATTTTGTAAGTTAGAAACCATAAATATCTTTCTTTGGTATAATTAATTACGATGTAGATGATTAATTAACTAATTACGATCATAAAAAATCGGAAATCTACGAAGAAAACTATATATTAGAGAAGTAATCTCCCTTTTGCATAATCAAAAAATCAGAAGTGTAACAATGAAGCTTTCTGACAAAAAAGGATAAATGGTTAAAAAATGGTTATTAAATACAATTCGAGGTAATGATGATAGTTTATCTCATTAACAATATTGGAAGGTGATTTTCTGTTTATAGTTACTGGAAAAAGTAGTTTTGTCATATTTTCTGCGACGTATTTTACCACACGCGAGTTATTATCAAAGTATTTCGCAGCTGAATACATTGATTGAAATATAATTTCTTCACCCGTCTCTATGTTTGTGGATTTTCCCGCCCTCCTTACAATTGTTCTGTCATATTTACCAGTACCTCCCCATGCAGAGTTCTCGCTTTGTGTAACAGATCGAAGATTGAATAAAATATTGTCAATTTTCACGCCGTTAATGTGATCGATCACAAGACCGTCTTTGATCAACCCCTTGTGACACTCATATATGAAACGATGACAGAAATAAGTTTTCTTCGCTGCAGTAAACATCAGATAGCCAGTATTAATGACAAAACCAACTGGTTTTTTCAATCGACAGTGTCTTATCATACCATCAATATTTGATTCATAGTTTGTTATTGTAGGATGCCTTATAAACTTATTTTGCTCCATTATACAATAATATTATTTGTTTAAATCATAATTTGTCTGAAAACTTAGATAATCCTCCACGGATTTTATAGCTCCGTCACTGACGTTATTTTTTGTTATAGTATCTTTTAAGCCCTCTGTATCGTTTACCACAACAACACGCACACAAGTGTTTTTCCTCGCACTCCAGCACCACATCACAGACATGGTATTGGTCCTGAGGTTCCACGGTGAACGTTTTGCATGTGTTGCCCACAGAATTCCTTTTTACAGGATTTATTACAACGAGTCAATGAACCCACCATGAGCCATTTGCATTGAGACATTGTATACATAATATTTTAATTTAAATATTTGCTTGAAATATAATATGAACGAATTCGATAGATTATCCCGAATAAAGCCCCTGAGCGGAGATAAATTTATCTCCTAACCTACCGATGCAAGGTCTGGTTGGTCCAAAAAACAAAGGTTTGATTAATAAAATTCACGACGCCAAGAAAGAATTTCACACAGATGGTGCATCTCATGTCTGGTCAACGTTCAAGATTATACGCAACAAAGATATCATCGACGCTATGACGAACGACAAACGAGCAGCAATTATCATTAACTATCTTGATAATCGCAAATATCTTTTCAGAATAAAATTTGTCGTGTTGACAGAAACAGATGATTGGATTATCCGTGACAAATATGATCCTGTCCACGGTAATAAAAAAACTGTTGTACTAAGTAAAGATTCCAAACCAGGTCTATTAACAGGTATTGACAAACTGTATTATGAACGAGCATATCCTGTGACCGCGGTTATTTATGGAATCTATGTGATAAATGAAAAACCCAGCGTTGATAAACTGGCGCCGATGAAATTTTCAAAAATAAATTGTGTGGCTGAACGAGTAACAGAACATTTTACCGTTTCGACTCGTGGAAACGGTCTAACGGATAAAAAACGTAAAATAATAAACACATGGGGAGAAATGGTTAAAGATACCGGTACGTCTATCAAAGATGTCGCTGAGTTAGGAAAAAAATTAAAATTTCCAATAACTATAGCGACGATAACAGGAGAGATTTTGTATGAATCAAAATATAGATCAAAAGGAGCTTCGATCGAAATTATTGATCATAACGCACACGCGTGGACTAACGCACTAACAATATTTCCACGAGATCGAACTGTTAAATGTTATCCCATAGAAAATTCTGATGGAGGTATGTTTGATTTCATTAACGAAATAAGTAAAAACGATCCTGTGTCAGTATTTCAGTCTTGCGTGGAAGAAAAAAATAAATTTGATCAGTTTGTGAGACCAAATGGTGTTATTTATCGAACAGATCTTCTTCACGAGAAAAAGAAAAATCTTGCACTGCAATATACTGATGACACTGACGAACTATTGAGCAACTGTTTTACTGTTCCGTCAGTTGCGGCTCATTTTGCTAGAAAGAAAAATTCGTGGAAACCAACTAGATTTGATTTTCTTGATGACATAGTATCCAGTTGTGTTGAATATGGACACGGCGGACTATGGAATACTAAATACAATCACAGTGATGTTATTTCAGTTGATATGGTTGCATGTTATCCCGGAAGTTTTCTTGGATACGGAGATTGTTCTGTGTACTTTAAAAGATGCGGTCATCCGACGCACGAAATGACTCGAGTATCGATAAATGGACCATTACCGGATTTTGACCTAACTGGATTCGCTCATATCGAGTCATTCGAAATGTCTAAAGGACTTCATCCAATCTGTTATGTTTGGTTTGGAAAACATTTTTCAGAAAAAATGTGGACACCAATAGTGTTATTACGGTATATGCTTGATTGTGCGATGTTAACACGGTTGATTGTAAGTGAAGCAATTATATCATACCGGAAACAAACCGAAGTTTGGTTTCCACAACAAAAGGAGTATTCGGAAGAAACCGATTACGAGAACAAGATTCAAAAGATCTTGGTAGAAAAATAATCGGCAAGTTTACCCAAGGAGGAGCATATGATCACAGACGACATTGTACAAGATTGATTATGGATGATGCTGAGTTAGATTTTATAATCGCTGATTCAACGAACAAGAACACGTTTATAAGTCAAGAAACAGCTTTCTTGTCAAATGGAAATAAACTAGGTACAATTGTGAGCTACATGGACGGTGAGTCACCGCAGTATACTCATTTAAGATCTCCAATGTTAGCGTACGTTTCAATAAACCTATTATCGATGATAAATAAGGTTTCTACACTCGCTGTCAGAGTTGCTACTGATTCATTTTATAAAAGTAAAAAATATTCAATACTGCTAGAAAAATTAAACATAGACACTTGTGCATCGTGGGGTTCGTGGAGAATAAAAAAGGAATATATACTCGATTATTCCGAATCCGCTGATGTTGCGGTTAAAGATATTTACCTGATAAAATCAGGCAGAAATAATCAGATATCGTCGACAACTTCGTTGTTACCATCGGTATACGATGCAATAACTAGACACAAAACAGTTTATCTAAACGGACCTGGGGGTTCTGGTAAAACCACTCGAGCTATCGAACTATTTCAGAATTCAGATATGATAGTGCTAACACCTACACATAGACTCGCGCGAGAAATGAAACAACGAGGAGTACAATCATGTACTTATCACAGCTTTGTTCGATGGAAGGGTGATGCATGGACATCTTTAAGGATGGGCGAGAAATACATTCCAAGGATTATAATATGGGATGAAATATGCACTGTACCGCTAGAAACATTAAAAATATTTCTTGATTGGTTATTAACAAGAAATACTGCTGTGATAATGTGCGGCGATCACGGTCAACCACCACCCGTAGTTGGACCATCTCCACATGATTGGCTGAAAAATTTTGTTGACCACTTCGAAGAAGTATCTGATGATCATAGAGCACTTGATGCAACGTTGAAGGAATTTAAAAAATTAATCAGACTACAACCGAATAAAATTCAGTGTGAAGTAATGCGCGAGATAATTTCAGAAACACCCATGAAAGACTTTTTGCGCGCGTGGAGACCAAACGATTTGATAGTTGCAAGTAGAAAGATAGTTCGTGATACACTTCAACGGGAGTTGTTTCAGTTACGACGAGAAAAGTTTCCAACGTTGCCAGTTCCGTTATGTTATCGACCAGCAGATACGCGACGGCAAAATATCGACGTTGATATACCAGGACAGACCGAGTCAAGGAAACAGAATCTTGTGTTGAATGATATTGTTGCAGTTGATGTTGATGTTGTTGAAGATGCTCTACGTGCTGATAAATCCCCGTGGACGTTTGGATATGCGATGATGATTCATTCATCTCAGGGATTAACTATTACTGATACAGTTGTTTGGATCGTTGATGATCGTATCGAATGGTCGAACCTAGTTTATCTTGCAGTGTCTCGAGTCAGAAAAATATCTCAATTGAGACGAGTCGTCATGGGCTCGTCAGTGACTAGTGATGATATTGACGAATGTCAAAGCGATATAATAAGAAAAAAATTATCTGGTTATAAACAGTGTGATAAAAAAAACAAACGCGATTTTGATCTTGATGCTGATTTTATTAATGCGCTGAAACAACAACAGAATAATCATTGTGCAAGTTGTAATTGTATAATGTTATGGCGGTATCTAAAAAATAATCCAAGACAATTCACCGTAGACAGAAAAAATAACAATCTTGGTCATACACGAGAAAATATCACGTTGACCTGTCTTGAATGTAATCGACGTAACGGAGCTAGTTAAGTGATTTGGGTGGTAATTGTGTATCCTCGGGAATTACTTGTAATTGTTCACGTACAAATCCACGTTGAGGAGCAGCTGAATCCAGTCTGTAGATTGCCTGAGGATCTTGTCACGGTGGATATCTTGTGCTCGTAATACTCCAAATAGGATCAGTTGCTCTTTTTTTACCACCTTCAAGTTCACCGGGCTCATATAAATATCTGACAGTGATATTACCTAATAATGGTTGCGCTGAAAAATCACGTCGTTGTATTGGTATGTGCGTGCTTGCAATTGCATTAATAGGTTTCATGTTGGTTGTTCGAGTAATCTCATTATTTAATGCAGTTATCACATTTGGTAATCTTGCCACCCATTCATGAGATCTCGTATCCTGAATCAATTCCTTCGCGTATTGATATCCAAATAACTGCTCAGCAAGTGTTCGATTAAATCGTTCAACAATTGCCTGATCACGATGAATCGCAGTATGTCCTCGTCATATTTTGGTATTATATTGTCTCATCAGCGATGATACTGGACCAAGAAATTCCTTGCCAGGATCAACTTGTAGCAGCTGTGGCCATCGTAGACCACCTCGTTGATAAATTCGTTTAAACGCATCGGCTACCTCAGATGCTGTTTTAGTCATTAACGGTTCTGCATCTTTATATCTACTTGCAACATCAACAACAGTTAGCGCGTATTTATACGTTTTTCTACGTACAGTATCATGTGGTAAAAACAGAATATCAGCTTGATGAACTTCATTTAGGAATACTGACACTGAAATGTGCAAATCGAATTTGTTTAGGTGGCGGTAGGTAAATTTGCCATATTGCCTGTTTGGATAACCACGCTTTAGCAGTAGAATGTTTAACCGCTGCTGCATCAGCAAGTTTACTAATTGCTGCTTTACCCTTCCAGTATCCAATTGGTGAATAATAAATCGATTTCATTTTATATATTACCAGCCCCTAGTGCTAATTTACCTTTCATCGTGGATCTTACTAACCAATTAGCTAATTTTTCTTTGATATTTTTATTTTTTATAGAATCTAGCGCATGAATTAATTTCACATCTGCAATATGCCTATGTTGTAGATCATTGCTTTTATATGCAACATCATGAGCATGACATGCTTTATCAATAGCATTTATTGGTTCCTCGCCTGGTTTTGGTTGATCCTGATTATCAAGTCTAATATCGAGTCGAGTACCAGGACCGCAATAATTATATCCTGGTAGGTGTTTTTCTCCTGGGTATTTAGCCCACGGAGTCCCGGGTAATTTTGTTAATTTTGCTGCAATATCACCTCCTCGTTTTTTTTTTAACGCTGACTTTGGCCCTGAATTATCACCGGGAATAAATTTAAATTTCTTTGTACCACACCGCGTACACTTACCCATAACCGCTGATCTATTATTTTTTGTGGTAATAGTTGTTAGTGTATTCGTCGGGGTACGCATCCTGCACTTCACACAATATAAATCCATAGATATTTTATACAGCATGGATATAATTGATTTCTCAGCGACAAGAAAACGAGAACCTGTCAAGCACCATCCTGCATTACCAAATTCCATCACAATGATAATAATAGGACCATCTGGAAGTGGAAAGACACAGCTGTTACTCAATCTTATAATGAGATGGTTAAAGTGGGATAAATTGTATTTAGTAGCCCCGTCAGTTGATGATCAACGATGTTATAATGTGCTTAAGGATTTTAATGAAAACGTGCAAATAGATAAAGATAACGATATTATCGAGTTTATAACTGATATTAATGAAGCACCATCAGTTGATTCCATAGACGGATTTATTAATAATTTAGTTGTATACGAATGATGTGATGCTGGACAAACAATCAAATCCAGCTAGGATTTTTTCTCGAGGCAGACATAAAAACACTGATGTCATTTATGTTACTCAACGATACACACAAATACCAAAAGTGATCAGAGATAACTGTAATATTTTAGTTGTGTTTAATGGAGTTGATACACATACGTTGTGAAATATTCATCAAACTTGGTGCAGCGGTGACATGGATATAATTAAATTCAGAAACTTCTTTTCATGAGCGCAAGCTACTCCGCACGGATTTATAACAATAAATTTGCACGATCCTAGAACAAGATATCGAATCAGACTCGATAAAATATTTGGATAAATTAATAGCAGCAGAGGGAGTCATGACCCCAAGTTTGGTTCGTTTTTTGTAACAGTAATTTTAATTTCACGAGTTTTCAGATCAGAAAAGCAATTTACGAAAATAAATGGTCTAATTAACCGGAGAATCCTCAATTTGTTAAGACAATCATTTATTTCAAGCAAATATTCAGCTCGAAATATTTTTAGTTAGAAGCCTTATTTCGGTTTTTGGACGCTTCCAAAGTCGGTATGTTTGCCCCCTCTGCTGCTCTAACAAACAGCCGTCAAGGCCCCAAAGGCTCCGCCGAAGATCACCAACGCTCCTGCTCAGGGTTCACCAAGGCTGTGCCCGGCTACTCAATTTCTCTCATAGGCTCAATACAGGCTCAAGCACAGGCCCTAAAGACTCCGCCCAGGTCCAAGGTTCATGCACATTTGCAACAACTTAAACGTGCATCGTTGATTTTCTGGGACATTGTGTGGCTTGCCACTGGGTCAAGCCGGAACATTTTTCCGGTTTAGCTTGTGTCGGGATTGCTAGAGCATAAAAGTCCTGTCTTGCGCTGGAATTGCCAGTGCTTCATACGGGCATGGGGTATGCCAGGCAAAAAAGGGAAATACATTGTATAGACCATTGCAAATGTCGAGGTAGTTGAATGGCTTTTAGCCCCTCCCCCCGAGCTCTGAGATCGTGGTTCTGAAAATGTTAGTATGGTGTGCTTGTTACCATGTGTTTATTGTTGAACAAGGTTGGCGCAGAAAGGTTACGTTTAATCAGCTGTTTGACTTATAATTAGTAAGGGCGTTAGAATGCGGTTAAAAAAAATCAATGGTGTGTTCAGCGAAAAACAGAATTTCTATAAATTCATTGAGAAAGAATATACATAAACTAGTGTGGAATAAAGATATGGGGAACTCAATCTCTTTGAAAGAAACTATAATTGCCTGAAGAAAACACAGTGACATCTGTGCGATCATCGTCTTTGTAACTGATAACATTCAGTATGACCCCAGGTTTAGATGCACCTTGCCCAATGATTGACATTTGTACACACCCCCAAAGAAAAATATACGGAATAATTACTAATTGCATATCCCAAATATAAATGAAATATACAGACATTTAAATAAGCGATTGTGACCTACTGACAAATATCTATTACAGGCGAATATTCCCTTGTGAAAGGCAAATCCGATTTTAAGCGTAACATATTCTACATGGTGGCCAGCAGATGTATCTCAGCATTTATGTTAAGTTACGCTCTAATATTAAAATTAGCATAAATGTACTAGTTTTATAAAGTAAACTTGTTTCAGATCATACAACATAGCACTAGTATGACTTTCCATCATGTACAGCACCAAAAGCAGGTCCATTCTTCCAATCCCTTACCTTTGGCAATTAGTACTGTTCATTAAGACAGTAAAAAAACGCGCAAAAGTCAAATATCTTCAAGGAATTGTAGATAAAACTGTTTAAATCTAAACCATTTCTTACCAGTTTGATATCTTCGTACACTATCATATGAAATGGGTAGTCTTTGTGTTGTTCTATCTCATTATCTCAGTCCTGCGTCTTGTGAAACCATGATCTGAATGTAACTGAAGAAAAAAATGTGTAAAATGTTCACAGAAAAATATTTGTTAAACATTACCAACACAAATACACACAATGTTTATTTTAAAAAATCTAGAATTTCCTTACTAAAAATAAGATAAACGAAAACAGTAAAATAACAATGAAAATACGTATTTTAATGAAATCAAACGTAAACTTAAACTATTTAAAACAGCATAAACCTTTTGCTGTCAAAGAAAACAATTTTTCCTTCACAGTTCAAAGAAAACTATTCGTGAAAAGTCCCCGAGTATTAGGAGTTCTTGGACCTAGCCATGTGATGATAGCAGGAAATAATCATGTCTTTGGGTTTCCGAATGACATGTATCAGCTAGCATTTTCTAGAAATCATGTCTTCTGGAAGATATCGGAACCTGAGGTGTGTGTTGAAAATGTGTGGAGATGGAAGAACTTCTAGTTCAGATGTCTCCATCATTTCCCATCATCGTGGCTTGCTTAACTTTCTCATGATATTCTAGACTTTTACTAAGAAGCATGTTTGCTATTTCCCAGTCCCAGTGTGTTCCTATTACATACAACACCAGTCAAAGTCTGTTATGTTCATTTGAAGCAAAGTGTAAGTCTATCAGCTATTGAAACAAATTGCGAACACTCGACCTTCAGAGTGCTGAAGATCTTTTACATGTGTATATCTGCAGAACATGATTCTACACTTAGCTCAATTTAAATGCCTTGGTTAAAGAAAATTCAAAATTTGATTACGCTTTTCATATATATATTCCAAGCATGCGTCATATGCTAACCCTCAGTGACATACACATATTCCAAGCATGCGTCATATGCTAACCCTCAGTGACAAACATATTCCAAGCATACGTCATATGCTAACCCTCAGTGACATACACATATTCCAAGCAAGTGTCATATGCTAACCCTCAGTGACAAACATATTCCAAGCATACGTCATATGCTAACCCTCAGTGACATACACATATTCCAAGCATGCGACATATCCTAACCCTCAGTGACATACATATATTCGAAGTATGCATCATGCTAACTCTCAGTGACATACACATATTCCAAGCATGCGTCATATGCTAACTCTCAGTGACATACACATATTCCAAGCATGCGTCACATGCTAACTCTCAGTGACATACACATATTCCAAGCATGCGTCATATGTTAATTCTCAGGGACATGCACATATTTCAAGCATGCACCATATGCTAACCCTCAGTGACATACACATATTCCAAGCATGCATCATATGCTAACCCTCAGTGACATACACATATTCCAAGCATACATCGTATGCTAACCCTCAGTGGCATACACAAATTCCAAGCATGCGTCATATGCTAACCCTCAGTGACATACACATATTCCAAGCATACGTCGTATGCTAACCCTCAGTGGTATACACATATTCCAAGCATACGTCGCATGCAAACCCTCAGTGACGTATACATATTCCAAGCATGCGTCATATGCTAACCCTCAGTGACATGCATATATTCCAAGCATATGTATGCAATTTCACAATCGTAATTTTCTTTAAATTTTTCATTTTATTCATCAAATGTTTCATCGCTGATAGTTTTTCTTATATGGCACATCAACACATGAAAATTTAGTGTCGAACATGGTAATCAAGTGCCTTGTCCAAATACACTGCAGCAGCAAAATACGCTGCAACAGTAGTGCCTTGTCCAAACTGCTGCAGCAGTGCCTTGTCCAAAATACACTGCAGCAATAGCAGTGCCTTGTCCAAAATACACTGCGGCAGGGGCCCCGAGTGGCCGAGTGGTCTAAAGCGCTCTCCGTTACGGATCACTGCCATCTCACCTCTGTCTGCATGGGTTCGAGTCTCGGATTCGGCCAATGTGGATATGTGAGAAAGCTTGCCAGTAGCTTCTCGAGGGTCGGTGGTTCTTTCCGGGGATTTCCCGGGTTCTTCCTCCACCATTAATACTGGCCGCCATGTATAGCCTATCGTGTGCTGAAAAATGGCGTTAAACCCTACAACAACAACACTGCGGCAGTAGTATCTTGTTCAAAATAGCAGCGCCTTGTCCAAAATATACTGCAACAGTAGTGCCTATTGCAAAATACACTGCAGCTGCAGAAGCCTTATCCAAAAATACAATACAGCAGCAGTGCCTTGCCCAAAATACACTGCAACAGCAACCCCAATGTAGAATAGTCTGAATCAGAAACTTACCACAGCTTTCTTTTATGATAGGAATGTGGAAATGACATACATGCATAAAATGGTGCTTTTCTGTCTTGTGTGAATGATACAAATGTGCCAGGAAAAAACACCAAATGCCATTAAACAGAGGGATACTCATTGGCGGTCAGGGATCAGCCCCGGGCCCAGCTGGGAAGCTAACACTGCTCCCTCAAACCCCATAGCAGATGGGAGGGAGCACTGGTCCCCTCCCAAGAACTCTCCCATGGCTTCGGCCCATGGGCCATCATCGTTGCCCTGGGCACCATTTACGCCACTAACCCCCGGATGCTATTTACCCTCGTTACGCCACTGGATGGAAGCCAGGAGGGGGAGTAGGGGTAGGGAGCGAAGACCCCGTTTTAAGAGTTTCCAGGTTATAATTTTAAGTATCTAACTATGCAGAAAACTTGCTGTTAAAACGTTCCGGTTGTTTTGCACTCATGTTGTTTGGGGTGGGGTGGGTAGTGGGTGAGCTACTGGATTGGGTTTGTCATTTGTCTTACGTTCTAGATTGGCAGCAATCATGCGTCACTTCATGTATTCGATGGTATTCTTAATCGTAAAATAAACGAGACTGTATATGAGAAATCATTATAGGGCCTACCTATGAATTTTTGCTCAGCACATGACCTCCGCTACATGTTTTCTGACGGGTTTGAATTGAAGATCAACGCCATGGTGAGAACTGAGAGAGAGAGAGAGAGAGAGAGAGAGAATGCAAACTACATACATTTGCGTTTGTAAGTATATCTTGGTTCTTGCTGATATTATGCAAGCAAGAGGCTATTGTATTGGGACCTTATATCACTCTACTGACAATGTCACATGCAATCAGTCAGTTAAAGATGTTTCTTCTTTTACGATCGGAGTAACAACTATTCCGTTATCAACATAACACTTTCTACTGATATACAATATCACATAAATACATATATATATATAGAGAGAGAAAGGGAGAGAGAGAGAGACGTACAAACATATCAGAGCCTATTGTTTTTATATCATTTTAGAACATTCTGACGCTCGGAAACTGATCAGTCGGTTTCCTCAATTTTTCGTTAATGGACGTACATAATTTACATATGCATGGTAGGTGTGTGAGGTTTTTCTTTACAAAACGTACGCCTGCGAATTGGGAGGGGGAAAGGCTGAATGTTAATAAGTACATCCGTTCTGTACCATTATAGGGGGTGCAATATACATAAGCTACACAAGCTCATTTTTTATAGGATTTTGTGTAACATTCAAGCCACGTTTTATAGTTGATGCTAATATCTCCTCACTTTTGTTTCCAAGCAATCATTCTGGTTAAGTTCCATTACATAGCATTAAAACTTAAAACTGCTTATTTTGAATGAATGCACTAAACTTCTTTCAATGTTTGATTGTCACAGCTCTTGTTGGAAAGAGGGGAAGCATGAGCGTACGTATGCAGGGGTTTGGTTTACAAAAGTGTACGCTGTGAAGTGGTAGGGCGGGTCGGTCGAAACTGGCTGATTTTGGACGTCCGTACTTTATGGACGTCCCCTTATTATAATAGCTGGATTATGTAAAACAAACTAACGCTTGAAACTTTATAATAAAATTTAAAACAATCTATTTAACGTCTCCCCTGTGACGAATGTCGCTGTAACCTTGATAATACCTTACCCATCAAATGTAACCTTGGATACCAGTGTCAACATTTATATCCTATTCACCTCTTTTATCTTCATTCTTTGTGTAAAATACTACTGGCACATTTTATAAGGAAAAATCAAAACTAAAAGGAAGATAATACTGGGCATCTCCAATAGTAATATGCAAATTATACATCCTTTAATTGATAGCCACCCTCACCCACCCCACAAAAAATGAGGATAACGCTTTTATTTATTTATTTTGTGACGCTTTGTGGATTGCATATGAACATTCCCATGACCAAACTGATCTTGTTAGTTAGGATGAAAGACAGTAATTTACAAGCTTGCTGCCAATGAATATTAACTGGGATCAAGGGCAATTCGTTGTACTAAAGGTAAAGTTCTCCAACCAATACAACCAGGATATTGGGCAATTCACAGCAATAGGATCAACGTTATCTACCTAACTAAAATAACGGGCAATTTACATTACTTGGGGTAAAGTTCTCTACCCAGCTAGGATCAAGGTCAATTCATAGCAGTAGGGGCAACGTTCTCTACCCAACTAGGCTCAAAGGCAATTTACAGTACGATGGGTAAAGTTCTCCTACCAACTAATCCAATCAGGATCAAGGGCAATTAATAGGAATAAGGGTAAAGTTTGCCACCCAACTAGGATCAAGAGCTTTATTGTATCAAGGGAAATTCACAGTACGAAAGGAAAAGTCTTCCATCCAACTAACCCAACAAAAATAAAGGGAAATTCACAGCATTAGAAGAAAGTTATCCACCCAACTAACCCAACTAGAATCAAGGGCAAATCACAGGAATAGGCTTAAATGTCTCCACCCAACTAATCCAACTAGAATCAAGGCCAATTCACAGGAATAGGCTTAAATGTCTCCACCCCCAACTTATCCAACTAGACTCAAGGGCGATTCACAGGAATAGGCTTAAATGTATCCACCCATGTCTACATAATTCATCTAAGATGAGGGTAAATTCACAGTACTAAAGGTAAAGGTCTCCACTCAACTAAATGAACTAGGATCAAGGGAAATTCACAGTACTAAAGGTAAAGGTCTCCACTCAACTAAATGAACTAGGATCAAGGGAAATTCACAGTACTAAAGGTAAAGGTCTCCACTCAACTAAATGAACTAGGATCAAGGGAAATTCACAGTACTAAAGGTAAAGGTCTCCACTCAACTAAATGAACTAGGATCAAGGGAAATTCACAGTACTAAAGGTAAAGGTCTCCACTCAACTAAATGAACTAGGATCAAGGGAAATTCACAGTACTAAAGGTAAAGGTCTCCACTCAACTAAATGAACTAGGATCAAGGGAAATTCACAGTAAGAGGAGTAAAGGGCTCCACCAAATTAATCCAACTAGGATCAAGGGCATTTCACAATACTAGAGTAAATTTCTCCACCCAACTAATCCAGCTGGGATCAATGTCAATTCACATTAATAGGTATAAAGGTCTGCATCCAACTAGGATCAAGGGCATTTCACAATACTAGAGTAAATTTCTCCACCCAACTAATCCAGCTGGGATCAATGTCAATTCACATTAATAGGTATAAAGGTCTGCATCCAACTAGGATCAAGGGCATTTCACAATACTAGAGTAAATTTCTCCACCCAACTAATCCAGCTGGGATCAATGTCAATTCACATTAATAGGTATAAAGGTCTGCATCCAACTAGGATCAAGGGCATTTCACAATACTAGAGTAAATTTCTCCACCCAACTAATCCAGCTGGGATCAATGTCAATTCACATTAATAGGTGTAAAGGTCTGCATCCAACCAGGATCAGGGGTAATTCTCACTAATATAGGTAAAGGTCTCCACCCAACTAATCCAACTAAGGCCAAGGGCAATTCACAGTACTGAAGATAAAGTTCTCCACCCAACTAATCAACTAGGAAGAAGGGCAATTCACAGTACATGTATTAGGGGTCACATTCTCCAACAAATTTAAAGTAATTGTTACAATTAACTATGATTCTAAATTAAGAGATGGGGAAGGTGACTAAGTGGTCCAAGGCACTAGCCTTTACAGATCACTAATATCTTACCTCCATCTATCTGGGTTTGAATCTTGGGCTTGGCTAAAGAGAAGATATGAGAAAACCTGCCAGTACCTTCCCGTGGGTCAGTGGTTCTTCACAGGTTCTGACTGTACCAGATATACTGGCCTTAATGTATAGCCTACCATGTTCTTAAAAATAGCAATAAACCCATCAACCAAAACCAAAGAGACATTAGGAATCTGCTTATGAAATGGTCTACAAGTAATCTAAAGACCTTTTGGAAAAATTTACTATTTTAAAAACATTGTCACCTTTACCAAATCCACCACAGTATTGCCACAAATATTAAAGAACCATATTTCCCTATTGTTTTCAGTTTGTTTGGAATGTTTCAAAACAGAGAATTAAGACAAGCTTTTGGTGTGAAAGATTATGCATGGATTAAATTTCTGTTGGCATGCCATGTTAAAGGATTGGATTCATTTGACTGTAAAATGTTCAAAGCAAATATTAATCGCTGATTTTCCAAAAAGAATCTTTGTGGTTCTGTGATAACAATAATGTTAGTGGAAAAAGTATATTTATTTTATTTTAAATAGTTCAATGCAATTATATTTTCTTACAAATGATCTGATAAACAGAAACATGAGCATTTCACAGATACATTTTAAATAGATGTGAATTTCTAGTATATATTAGAATAACTTTGGCAGTTAAACAATTTGTTTTGAACACAAATTTACATCAAGTAATTATGTGCACAAAAATATCTTTGGATTATATATGAATAAAAATATAGATGGGTTTTGTTGTCATATAAAGTATTACCTGTGGTGTTATGTTTTTTTAGCCTTAGCAATTTTGAGAGAGTGACTTCCGTACACTCACAAAGCACACAAAGGCTCTGGCAGTTAGGGTCCAATTTATTTCGAGTTCCTGGCCATGAATTTGACAACAACCATAGTACAGTGTCAATTATTGCTGAAGACAGATTCATGAACGAATATGGTTCTTATACTCATTCTGTACAGTTGTTCTTATGAAATGATTGCATTTCTTATAATCATTGTGTACAGTTGTTCTAATGAAATGATTGCATTTCTTATAATCATTCTGTACAGTTGTTCTTATGAAATGACTGCATTTATATTGAAGTCTGTTTTTGTGCATGCATGCATAGTGTATATCACTGTGCACATTTTGTGTATTACAGTTACTGTATTTCATAATGGATTGTTAAACTCCATGGGGTTATGCAACATTAATATTGAGATCAGTGGCGACACTGATTTATGGGACAATACTGGTAAACTCTGTGTGAAGGGTCAAAGGTTATGAATCAACAAGTGTGTAAGGTAGATTCTCGAGGAATCCTTCAGCAGGCTGGGAGAAGCAAACCATACAAGGTCATCCCTCAACCATTCGTCTGGACCTGCTGATGGAATATTAGGCATGACAATTTAATGCATCATCAGACATGTTGATAAAGCATGTATTGATTAAATTTGTTAATAACTTCATACATTGATCATAATTCTTAATAATTCCATACATCGATATTTGTTGATAAATCCATACATGGATCATATATCTTGCTAAACCCATGAATCATTCATCTGTTGATAAAATCCATGCAACGATCATATCCATTGACATACAACATCATTTGTGATCACTTGTTCAAAATGCATGCCTTGATCATAACCATCAAGGAATGATACCATTTTGTTATATCCATTTTTTAACTTTGTGTGTATGAGTGTGGTAGCAGCAAGCATGTGCATGAATCAGGAAGTGTCTTTAGTTCTAATAGTTTAGATGGAGAGGTGAAATTAAGCGTGTGAGCTAGGACGTCAGAGATTTAATCATCCTTCATTTGCATTAACAATAAACATCTCATTCATGTGACTATGTTAAGTGTTTTCACCACATCCAATCCCATCCAGTTTCATCCTGTAACAATACTGATAGAGAAATATTGGATATTCCATATACTGCAACTACATTAAAATGCAATGAACATGTCTTAAAGGATTTAGAAATATATATTTTATTATTGACAGGAACAAAATGAATTACCCACTTAAAGAAATGGGGCAATGAACTAGAAGATTACAATGTATGCCTGCCATGTCCACAAACTATTGATGGTTTTCAAGGCAACTTTTCCACAGAATCTTGACTGAAAATATATTTTGGACTAAAATGGTATCTCTGAAAATAAGTGTTCTTTTTGTAAAACAGAACCTGAAAACCACATGTATCTATTGTGGTTTTGTCCAGTTGTGACTTGCTATTGAAAATATATTGTTTGGTGGATAGAAACAAAGTGTACACAAGACATAACATTAAATTTTATATACAAAAAGATGAGATTAGTAATTACATATATGAGAAAAGTAAACCTGATTTTTCTAATGTGTGCAAAACTATTGTGGAATACTGTGTGCAATACTATCTGCAATATTAGTGTGCAATACCTTGTGCAATACTACTGTGCAATTATGTGTGCAATAGTACTATGCAATACTGTGTGCAATATCGTGCAGTACTATTTGTGCCATTCTGTGTGCAATACTACTGTGGAATACTAATATGCATTACTGTGTGCAATACTATGGGCAATAATATTGTGCAAACTATTCTGCAATAATGTGTGTAATACTATTGTGCAATATTACTGTGCAACACTGTTGTGCAATGACATGCAATACTAATGTGCAATAGTATTGAACTGTCAAATAAATAAAAAGCATTTATATATTCATCACTTTAAACTTCCGAGATCTTGAATACAAAGCAACAGAAAAGTTTCTCGCTTTTAAAACTTGTAGAGTACAAATTCAATGAAAAATTAATTCTGTATATAAATTTTGTCAGATTTTGATCTCTGTAGCCAGATAAGTTTTCAGTGTTATCTGATTTCTTGTATACAGCATCTCTTTCACATTTATCATGAATCTATGTATATGGCACATTATTTGTATCATATATCTTACTTTTTTGTATGGATGTGCATGGGATGGCTCTCAGACCTATGACTAGCCTATGATGAGCAGAAAATATTATTTTACAAAATTTAAATCATATTCAGAAGGATGTTCCATTTACTCTGCTAAAAAAAACCATTGTGCTAAAATTGATAATAATCCACCTATAGAAATAGATACAACTAATTTTGAAAAATTTGATTATACCAAAAACTAAAACTATTTAAATATATGGTCATTTCATCTGTCATCCACATTGATGTCTTTCTACAGTGATAACTTCTTTCATGGAAACACTGATTTAAAGTCCATTCCAAAAACATGGCATATTTACCATTTTGACCTTGACTTCTACCTTCTGATTTTTGAATCAATTCCCTAGATATCTTCCACATCTATTCATGCATGGTCTGATGACAATTTTGCCATTAAAATAGGAGATATGGTCTGGTATGGATTTGGCATTCTACATGACTACAACAAAAGGTTATTTAGTGCTGAGGCAATTGGTGTGAACTATCTTGCTCAGGGACACATCACAGTAGCTGACCCAATTTGATCAGATGGTAGGATTCAAACCTGCTTCCTTTTGGCCACAAACCTGGCATGCTTACCTTTAAGCCACCACAATAATATGTACTGATGTAAAAACTCCACCAAATGCCCCAATACCTTAAAATATCTGCCCTTTGACCTTTTTATCTGTCCATTCCAATGGATGTTCCATGCTACTTCATGAAATATGGGCAAAGTTTGGTGATGAACTACTAATACAAACTGAAGATATTGGATCCCAAAAAAAGCAAAAGTTTAAGCTGGATGGGTTGATATCATGACAATTATATATCTCCCTTGTGTCACATGTGAGACAAAAGTGGCATATTCTTTTATCTTTATCAAGTTACTGACTACACAAATCCTGTTTTAATGCACAGTGATTTTCATTCCCACCCTGTTTGCTTTACTTTGTCTCTTTCCTCTGACTTTTCCAGCAATCTGCAACTTAAATGTTTCTTGCAATGATTTTAAGTCCTTAACATATATAGCCTCTGTGCCTAGTTTAATATTGTTTATTTACACTTGTTCTCTATATATGTATATAATTTTTAAACATATGGGGAAAAAGATGATTACATTTACCATACTAGTCTCTTCTTTACTTGTGAGTCAACAAACAAAACAAACCTATTTTACCAAAATTTGATTTTTATTCTTTGCTTGTATAAAATTGTAACAATAAATGATGAAGTTAACATGTGCATTGTTAAGATGATGATAGCTGTGGTGTTTCCTACATACAGTGTTTTGATGGACAAATTGACAAGTCCAGTTTGAATATTGGCCAAAAGAAAGTAAAATAATGCATTGTAATTAATTGCTGCCAGCAGTTGACTTGTTTCTTCACTTTCACTTTGTGTCTCTTTCTGTTGATTATCAACATCCACATTTCTTGTTCCTAAAAAGAAACAATTGATAGGAGATACAACATTAAAATCAATAAAAACATTTTTGAGAAAATTTAAAACACTTTTGAATTACAGTTCAGAATTAGTAAAAATATGCCACTGTTTGATGCAAAACAGTCAGAATGAGAACAAATATACCATGGTAAGATAACAGACACACAGCATGGAACGAGTACATATATTCCATGGTTAGATAACAAGCACACAGCATGGAATGAGTATAAATATACCATGGTTAGATAACAGACACACAGCATGGAACAAGTACATATATTCCATGGTTAGATAACAAGCACACAGCATGGAATGAATATAAATATACCATGGTTAGATAAGAAACACACAGCATGGAATGAGTACATATATTCCATGATTAGATGCAGATCAATCAGTTCAAAATGAGTATGTCATATGCCATTGCCCAGAAAACAAAGTCTGTGTTTTGAACACATATGTGTTTTGTTTTGTTGTGAAGGGAGTGACTGGCCAGGATAGTTTTCTTGTCTTGTCTGATAGTCACTGTGAAAAAAACAGACAGAAAATCATTAATCCAGATAGTGATACTAGTTTATTAAGTTTTCTTTGATGATCCTGTGCAGGGATCAGCCTGTCCATTTTAGTCCTGGCTAATGCTCAGTGCAAGAAAATAAATATTGTATTAAAATTTTAAGTAAATACATTTCTTTCTTATTGCTATATATTGATAAACAACTTATAATAGATTTGATCTAAAGAATAGCCAGTCCTGATATGTACATATCAAAGGGTTATGTGCACTTTATGCAACAAGCATAGCACACTGCATGCATGAAACAGACCAACTATATTGATCCATGGCAAGGATCACTCCAAACCTTCCAAATGGATGAGGAAACCAACCATAAAGTGTAATATCTGAGGGGAGTTTTAAAATACAATTCAAGACTTGGGGACAGAACAAATGGAAACCTGATAAAGGGAATCTGAACAAGAATATCCCAATTAAAAAAAAAAGAGGAACCTGAATAAAAAATATCAACTTCTTTTTTTTCACTCAAAATTCAGATTTATTATTTTCTTTGATGAGATTATTCTGCTCTTTGAGATGCATCCACTCACCAAGTTTTAATATCTCTGGTATAACAGTGTGTATGCATTCATTCACCAAGTTTTAATATCTCTGGTATAACAGTGTGTATGCATCCACTCACCAAGTTTTAATATCTCTGGTATAACAGTGTGTATGCATCCACTCACCAAGTTTTAATATCTCTGGTATAACAGTGTGTATGCATCCACTCACCAAGTTTTAATATCTCTGGTATAACAGTGTGTATGCATCCACTCACCAAGTTTTAATATCTCTGGTATAACAGTGTGTATGCATCCACTCACCAAGTTTTAATATCTCTGGTATAACAGTGTGTATGCATCCACTCACCAAGTTTTAATATCTCTGGTATAACAGTGTGTATGCATCCACTCACCAACTTTTAATATCTCTGGTATAACAGTGTGTATGCATCCACTCACCAACTTTTAATATCTCTGGTATAACAGTGTGTATGCATCCACTCACCAACTTTTAATATCTCTGGTATAACAGGATGTATTAAGGATGCAAAAACCCAAAATTGGTCATGTGCTAAACACAAAAATTTACGCTACACCAGAAGAATGTGAACTGTAACTTCTTTTGTCTTAAGGGTTTTTTTTATATAATGTAGCATTAAGTGTGCGATACTAATAGAAGTCCATCTAGAATGAACATCACTCTAGGAATAAACATAAAACACAAACCTGAACCCAAGTCAGTGATGCATGAAATGTTGGTCACAGTGATCTATAGTTAAAAAAAAGGGGTGATGGGAACATCAATTTGCACTGTCCCCTTACTTTGTTACCTTATTTAAAAAATCTATGTATAATAGTATGGTTACATTATGTGAAAATATATTCAGTAATGAGATGGCACAAAATGTTCACCTAAGCCAGTAAAATATTAAATTTTGGTCATAGAAACCATATTGTGTTGTAAAGGTGTGCCATTACCAGAGATGCATACTATAGTCTATTTTGAACATTCCACCATAAACAGAACCCGAGACAAAAAATTAAAACAAAATATGTAATCAAAGTTAGTGAAGCATAAAATATGGGTTTCAGTGACCTAGTGGCCTTTAAATTACTTCTCCCAATATGCTGAATAAAACTTGACCAAATTTGACAGAAAGTATCCTGGCAATGAGGGGTTTCAATTCTGCAAAAGTGATGATGTTATCATTTCTTCCTTTTAACTGTGAAGTATTGAAAATATCTTTGATATTCTTTAGCAATAACAAGATTTTTAAATTATCTGTTGTGGTGAACATATTGGATGTCAACTTGGAACTACTTTCATTTAAGAACAAGAAAGCATTATAAGAAGTCTTCTGAATGAAACCCCCATGTTGATATGATTTTCCATTGTGGAGAAGCAATGAAAACATGATTTTCAAGACTGATGCCATGGAGGCCATTATTAATATCAGAAATTGGCATGAAATTTATTTGGTACCAACTAGACATCACAAGAAGTCTTTTTGTCAATGTTCAAGGTCAATGTGACCAGACATCTTGGAGAAGTCGTGATAACAAGACTTTCAAGATGGCTACTATGCAAGTCATATTAGAAGTCTTTCAGTGAAAACCCTATGCTGACATGACAATTCAGGAGAAACTGAGATAACAAATTTTTTAACTCTGTCAGGCATATCAAATGTTTGAATGATCCCATTAGGACCATACTGTGTTGTAAAGGTGTGACATTGCCAGAGATGAAAGCAAGATAGATTTAAGACTGAGGATGGTAATATTTTCTGTATATGATATTACCTTGCACTTTACTCTTTTTTATCAGCATCGTGATGACATCAAACAACAACAAGACTGTCAATATTGAAAAATTGGCAACCATCTGCAACAGACAACAGGATGATATTTGTCAATAATATACATGAAAATACCTCATGACATTTCTAACAAACTTCACCTCAGAAATATTACTCTGTGAAAAAAACAGGAAAATGATACAGCAGAACCATACCAAAGCATTATGATATCTTTTACAGAATTACATGCACAATTTATGTAAAGAATGTTTTCTAATATTTTTCTGCTTGAAAAAGTAATCTTGGAAATGAGTCAGACAAAATAAGACATTTCAATCAACAAGTTGCTAAAATGAATGTTGACAGTGTGTGACATTTGCAATGTCATTTGACAAACAAGGTACATATATATGCAATGGCAGGGGACCATGGTATTATTAGTGGTATACTGGCTTAAAATGGTACTTTTTGGGTGGAACGTGCATTGGTACTTTTTCACTGTGATTGTAAGTTTCCATCAGTAAGGAATGTATGGAAATTCCTGAGTGATCTTAATTTGGAATTTAATGATATTAACAGCATGTTTTCATTCTTCATGAGGGGCCCCGAGTGGCAGAGTGGTCTAAAGCGCTCTCCGTTATGGATCACTGTCATCTCACCTCTGTCTGCATGGGTTCGAGTCTAGGATTCGGCCAATGTGGGCATGTGAGAAAGCTTGCCAGCAGCTTCTCGAGGGTCGGTGGTTCTTTCCAAGGTTTTTCCCGGGTTCTTCCTCCACCATTAATACTGGCCGCAATGTACAGCCTATCTTGTGCTGAAAAATGGCATTAAACCCTACAACAACAACAAAAACAACAACATTCTTCATGATAAAATAATTCAATTTTTTTTTAAAGTTGTGTTTGTCACAAATACAAATAGAATTATTACACATATAATTATGTTTATGATCCTTTAATCACATGTTTGACATTTGTCAAATATGCCATCAAGGTAGACAAATGGGCAGTTGTTAAAGATATTCAGGCCAGATCCAAGTTCTGGAAAAAAATTTAGATTTCGAAAAAAGGAAAATAAAAAAGCATGTCAGTTTTTAGTTATTTACTAGAATATGTTAATGTGTAAAATACATGTTTTCTTTTTTAAGACTGCAAATTTTGTAAGATTTTTGGGAGAGCAACTGCTTTCTGTTTGAATTTTCCATAATTTCTCATGTCCACAAAATGTTTTCTCAGAGCGTCCGCCTTGAATGCAGGAGGTTGTGGGTTTGAACCCAGGCCAAGTCATACCAAAGACTAACAGCTGCCTTGCTAGGTACTCAACATTAAGAGGTTAGTGTTAGGACTGGTCTGTCTGGTGTCAGGATAATATGACTGGGTGGGACATCATGCTACATGTCTGTAGCATGATGCCCCAGTGCTAGACTTCACTATAAACTGCCACACTGCAGACATCGTAGCAATATGACTGAAAAATTGTTTCAGCTATGTTAAAAATAAAACTCACACACACATTTATACACAATCCTTCATGTTCTATTTTTTGTTGTAGCTAGATTTATTATTGATGTTTTGAGAAAGAATAGTCATTAGTGCCTTAACACCTGAGAAGTTAAAGTGTTTTAGGCTGTTATCAGTTTTTGGGCTAATTATTTTGTTTAATTTAATTTATTTTGATTACAAGTTTATTTTCCCTGGAAATACTAGCACTCTAAATTAATTCTTGGACAAGGACAGTTATCAAAATTTACACAGAATTCAAAAACTGGAATATTATTTTCTGTGATTCAACAAAGAACAGTTGACACATCAGTATGATCCTGACTACACCATACATCATCACGTTCCATTTGGATTTCATCGGGATTCAAACTCAGTTTCATTAGGACTTTTTGTCTCTAGGACTTCTATTTTAACATTCTTGGATTATTTTTGGATTTGATTTGTAAAACCATAAGTTATTTTTCTCATTTTTAACTTTTTTTTCCAGGGAAATAAAATTATTTGTTAAATTTTTCAAAGCTTGTTGTCTTCACTATTTTTTGTTACGTCTTGTAAGAGTCTAAATATGTAACACTACAGATCATGATCAAATATTGACTGTACATTGATATGAAAGCAAAGCTGAAGGCATAAAGGTTGAGATTACAGGAGCCAAGGTGTTAGCCACAATTGTTCAGAATTTACCACCTGAGCAAGCAGAAATTGTGAAGTTGTTGGAAATCTTATTTGATGTGAGTCCCTCTTCTACAGTCTCGTGAACAATATCACAATCATTAGGGATGAACCATCTGATTTTTCATGGGTTAACTCCCAATACATGGAGATATCAGGATGAAAGTGTCTTCGCTTAAATATTGTTCTTTCCTTATTTGTGATGTCAGAAGAGATGAGATCTCCCTCTACACACCAGTACAGTCCTTTTCAGGTACCACCTTTGAGTTTTTACTGTATCCTATAGACAATCCATGAAATGGAAGTGTACAGACTAGATAGGGGTTTAACCACAAATGTCTGATCTTCCACGAGTGTTTTTTCATAGAAATAATGGGCCATCATGTGTGACACCAACCCATGCTGTCGGAACTGCACGAAGTTTTGGTCAACTGAAAGTGCTTGTATTTCTCTGATTCTGCCTGCAGTTACTAGTGTGAGTAGGAATCAGGTCTTATATGAGAGGTGAACCAATGAAGCTCTTAAGAATGGTCCAAACAGTGTCTTATTTAGCCAGATTAGTACCCAAGACAGATTCCACTTTGGGCAGAGAGCAAATGCCTTTGGGCAAGTGAATTCAAAATTGGCCAGATGATCTGACAGGTCTTTGTGTGTCCTATATCCTCTCCCCCATGGTTACATGGTATGATACAGACAGTGGAAAGGTAACTTTTTATTATGACTGGTACTAACAGCTTTTGCTCAAAGCACTATCATAAAATGTTAGCTATTTAAGGTATTGTTGCACTCAGAAGTGCAATGTGTTCTTGCTCAAACCACTGTGTGAAAATTCTCCATTTTTCTTTGTACACTTTCAAAGGGGAGAGCCATCTTGCTCTAGTGATTCTTTCCAACACTTGTTAAGAGAACTGTTTTTTTACTGAGAGCTTGTTTAATGTGATCCAATCATGCAGGTTAAACTCTGGACTGGGATGAAGCACCTGCCATCATGGTTTCTTTGGTTTCTTGGGCAGTTCAGGAAACGTCTCCATTTTCCAAGGTATCTCCACTGCTAGATAGCGGTCACTGATCCACATTACTACTTGAGTAAAGCAATAAGGATGAGGCAACACTCCAATTCTTTTGCTTTCAACTTTGCAAATCAGGAGGTATTTGGGAGTTAGTGTATGCATCCAACCCTTTCTAGCATATAGAAAGAACACTGACTGCCAGAGAATTCATCTCTGGTACTGGTGAGACAAAGGTTGGAAATTTTGTATTCCACCTAGTTGTAAATAGATCTACCTTTAGTTGATCCCAGTAGACACAGATGCGAGTGAAAGCCAAGGGATGAAGAGACCATTCCATTTGTATTATCTGATTCTTAAAGGTCAACAAGTCCGCTAGTATATTTAGTCAGACTGGAACATAATGAACTTTATTTGGATTTGTTGCTGAATAAAGAAAATGCTGACCAAAGAAAATGCCAGATAATAGTGCAAAGATCTGGGTTTATTGGTTCCCCGTTGCTTTCTAAGATAATTAACCACAGTGAAGATGTCAGACGGAATGAGAACACCATTTCCATTTAGCTCCTACTACCACCAATTAAATCCTTTCAGTATGGCTTTCATATCGAGGTTGTTTATATGTAAATGATGATCCTGAGTGGGCCACACTTGATTGGCATACTGGAATGGTGGACAAAGGTGTGCATCTGAGACCTCTGTGTTCACATTCTGACACTGTTACAGAAATTGCTATAGGTTGGTGCACCTTTGGGACAACATAATTATTTGTAATGGTCTCATAAAAAGGTGACCAAGGTCCATGGGGTCTGCTGCTGCATTAAGCAAACCCAGTAGGCAAAGGAATTCTTGTGTTTCGAGACTGTCCAGTGTAACTAATGAAGTCACCATTATATTGATTTTCAATGTCAGACCTAGATGGATAAAATGTTAGCATACGGTCATCTTTTTCCTCGCTAACAAGGAACCCAAGATTGGGAAAAAGAGTAACAAGGTATATCTATGATATGCTCCAAAATTTAACTCAATGAACCATTTGTAGAATATCATCCAGGTAGTTGGATATTGCTGTTGTGGAGGTGGTCCAGACATGGGCCATGTTTCTGGCCATCAAATATGTTAATACCCAGGAACTGATGTTGGGTCTGAATGGAAGTGCCTTGAACTGGTGTCTTATGAGCAAACCAAATGAAGCTAAATGAATGGAGAGATTTGGATATGTATCTTCTCCATGATGAGTGAG
The DNA here is from genome assembly GCA_028554795.2 of Sinohyriopsis cumingii. Classification (NCBI taxonomy): domain Eukaryota; kingdom Metazoa; phylum Mollusca; class Bivalvia; order Unionida; family Unionidae; genus Sinohyriopsis; species Sinohyriopsis cumingii. The sequence continues at coordinate 122,237,489 of CM068824.1, read as the reverse complement.
CAGTCCCCCTTCTAATCTGCATTCAAAACCCTTCATGCTGTTCCCATCTTTCTTGAATACAACCCACTGAATCTGCATTCCAAGAAATTTTTACCACCTAAGTATGGAGAACGTTGGTGATTTCTTGCTGCAGAGTGGTTGCTTTGAAGAATATGGAAAACAATGTTATTATTTGTTACTGGAAGGGTGACTTGAAAAGAAATACAGGCAAAAGTGAGAGCTTTTTTCTGCTCCATGTCCACTTTCCCTCTTAAGAACTGTGGACTTCTTCAATGTAGGGTTAGTAGGACTGTTTCCCATTGTCTTATGTATTTGGAGAGTCCTTTTGGTCCTATTGTTACTTTCCCTGAAAGTCCTTCCTCTGTAGCTAAGGCTGTATTTTAGGGAAATTAAACTCTTTGGTGGCTTGTTTTCAGACTCCCTCAATCTGGTCATTAAACAAAAGATTAGATAATAATAGCTGTGATCGTTACTTGGCTTAATAATGATCTTTAAGAATGGTGGAGGTCCAGTTTTAAGTTTGCAGCTGCTGTTACATAATTGGCCAAGGTGTGCTTGGAGGCTGTTTAAAATGTGGGCCATTCTAGAAGCAGGCTTCTACTTGTCCAGTGGGATCTGAGGTGGGAGATAAGGTGTGTTCAGCTTTTTGGTATATAGCCACCGATACTAAATCCAGCACAAAACCAACTGTCATGACATTACACACCAACTGCTGTGTCATTGAAAGACTTCCAATCTATGCATACTGAGTGTGGTATTGTCATCCTCAATGCTGCAATGTCTACTGCTGTTGTCTCCTTGTAAAAAACTGGAGTGTGGGTCTTACAGAACCTTCTCCTGAGATTTATGGGCGGGCATCACTGTGAAAAATGTTTTGTTGACATTCTGGTCCAGTAATTGTTGATGTAAATCATCCCAAAAGTAGCAGCAGAGGGGGCGAATCGGACATTTTGTCCAATCGTTATTTTGCTTAATTATTACTTTCTGCACTCAACGATCTAGTGTCGTCAGCGCCTGGTAAAAAAAAAACGACGTCGGTCCATCCTACACGATGGTGACGTCATTTGGTTTAATTAACACCTTCTGCGCGTCGATCCCCAGCGTCGTCAGCGTCCGGTAAGCACATCGACGACCGCGTCGATGTCATCGCCCCCTCTGCTGCTATGATTTTACAAACAGAGTGATCACTAACTCCTCCTCTTGCAGATCAATTAGGTTATTTGACTGATCGGTAAGTCTGAAATTAATTCTCGTTAAAAACCGATCATGGCATCGCATATAGACCGGATTAATCGGACTCTCAATGATCAAAAATCCCGGAGGGGCTGTTGGTGAAAACGAATAAAGGATATACCCCTGTTGAGCTTGATTTGATTGCTTGGTATCCACCTGATAACTCCCTTCGATAACATCACACACTAGATTGATCGCTATCACTGATGCGATATTTACGTTGTATGGAGCAATATGCCTACCACCATCTCCGTTATCGTGTCTGAGGATAGTTGATGGGGGGGTGTTCGCGGGTGGATTCTCAGGCCATCCTAGTATGGTTCTTATTGAACTGTTATAAATATCAACCATATACCCCGGTGTGCTTATTTCAATCGTCGACGATAACGTCGGTTCATGAACCGTAATAGCGATTTTTGATTCCTTTCCTGTGATCGATTTTATCCTGCGTTGAAATTCTTTATTGATTTGCTCTATTTGGTATGACCCAGTTGGTATTGTAACCTCCTCCCAGTTTGGGGTCCCATCGGGTTTATTTGTCCGTGCAAAAACCAGCGAGTTATTAGGTTGTTGTCCGTTAAATGCGTTCGCTCGGATATTAGGCCAACTGTGATATACTCGCAATTTTGCCAGCGCTATTTCCTTTACTGGAACCGGTGATGGGAAGTTCACACTGAATTCGGGTTTCGTTGATGTTATCGATATCATACTTGTTTGTACCGGAGTGGTGTTCTCCGCGATCCGCTGAAGTAATTGAGACCCTTCGGGGTTCAGCGACATTATTATTATTCGTTGTTTTTAGTGTCTAATTTTAACAACCAGGTGGTTTCGGCTTCCAGTTGAAAATCCTCGATTTTTGACATCGCGGAGCTATATAACTGGACCATCGTGGAGAATTCAACATCGGATACGAACAAATTATCAATCGATAACGAGATCAACCCGGATAATTTCGAGTATGCGTCGGATACTATTTGATGTTTTACTGTATACTCGTTGAGTTTTTTCTGAAAACACGATGATATCTTCCTAGTGATTGCGTTGGCAACTCCAGCAACTGTTGTCATTGCGGAGACAGCGATTGGAACAGCGATCGGGGTTATCGTGGTCACCGTGGATAAAATAACACCGGCGCCAGCTACTATACCCGACACCGAGTACACGACCGCGTCGATGGCGGTTATTTTACGACGGTATTTTTTTATTTTTACACGGTATTGTTCGGAAAGCGTTTTCAAGTTCGCGGAAAATTCTTTTGCGGTATCGAATCGATATTGATGTGACGTCGGTGATACCTCTGATTCAACTTCCTTGGTGGTCATTTTTATTTTAAAAGAGCTAGTGTTTTTAATTACTTAGATTCGCTGCAAATTCCACATACCATGTAATGTTTGCCCGGGTTAGATTTCTATCAACGGCATAAATTGTAAACTGTTCAGTTGCGTTCTTGTCTATAATTGTTGATATTGTATTGTTAAACCCGGATGAACTCGACGATAATATATTAAACTGCATCATTGAAACCAGTGTCAATCGATAAATGCCCTTAACAGTTGCGGTGATATTTACTGTATTCTGTGTAGGAGTCCAATCGAATGATCCATGCTGAATTGTGTATACTGTGTTGATGATGTTCTCATGAGGGATTTTTATTTTTTCGAATTGCTCTGCTACTCTCGGTAGTCCGTCTTTAATCGCTTCAACATCAGTTTTAATCGTTCCTATTTCCTGTATATGCGTGTCCACATCTTTTTTGTTCGCTGCAACATTAGTTTTGATTGTTTCTATTTCCCGTGTATTCTCGGTCATACTTTTTTTGTTCGCTGCAACATCAAGTTTGATTGTTCCTATTTCATATGTATGTACGTCTATACCTTTTTTGTTCGCTGCAACATCAGTTTTGATTAATCCTATTCCCCGCCAATACGCGTCTACATTTTTTTTGTTCGCTTCAACATCAGTTTTGATTGTTCCTATTTCCTGTGTATGCGCGTCCACACCCTTTTTGTTCGCTTCAACATCAGTTTTGATTGTTCCTATTTCCTGTGTATGCGCGTCCATATTATTTATGATCGTTGTAACATCAGTTTTGATTGTTTCTATTTTCCGTCCATGCGAGTCTACATTATTTATGATCGTTGCAACATTAGCGCCGATTATTTCTATTTCCCGTTCATGCGCGTCCACACCCTTTTTGTTCGCTTCAACATCAGTTTTGATTGTTTTTATTTCCTGTCCATACGCAGTGATATCATTTATAGTTATTGTGATTTCATCCGGCTTGGTATTTTTTTTACCAAGGAATTTATCAAAGTTGTCATCGATCCTGTTAACATTTTTTCGTAACGTGTAAAATTGGCCCGACAGCGTCGTAAACTCCAAAATAGTATTTTTTATTGTTGCAAGATTTGGTTCGAATACTATCGGGTACCCAAAAAATCTATCGATAGTTGTTTTCACATGCCCTTCGAGTTCGATTATTGATCTATTCAACCTTATAACACCGTCTTGGATTAATTCTATCGTATTCTCTATCTCCACTATATGTCTACCCGGTTTGAGTAGTCCGTCGCCGGTATACAACGCGATGGTGTTCTCGGCGGCATCACGCTGTCGTAATAAAACGTCATTTAGCGACACATTACTAGATTTCAATTTACCCTGGCGGTCTTGAAATACAACTATTTCATCTGGGTCAACACTGGTTAAGTTCAACGTATCAGCGATTTCATCCTCAATTAGTTTTTTTATGTCGGCGGCGGCCGTTTCCGTGGATTCTTTCAGCGCCGAAACCGGTCGTCCCCAAATATCAATCATCGTTATTGTAAATGTTATTCTCTAAAATCCGTTGAGCTTCTACGACCCCACTAGTGTATTCGTTTACAACTACATGAGGTGGTTTTCGCGATGATGAAATCGCCGCGAGTACGTTCAATGCCTCACGGCCACATATCGGTGGGTCACTTAATCGCTGTGTTGGCAACGTGGAATAAAACGCCCGGGCTGAACACGCCCGGACATACCGCATGAACTCTTTCGGCGGGGCTAACCCGTATGAATCAAAATAGACGATTGCACGCGGATCAATCGCGTACGCAACCCAATGAGTTCCCGCTCCGGAGGACCCATCGAGGTTAATTATGCCTGTTTCAGTATTCCTTGGGGCCGCCGGTAATTGATCCCTCATAAAAACACCTCTGAAGTTTTTTATCGCTAACGCGTTTGCGGCGTCTATTAAATCAAAATTAGACATTGGAGTCATAGACTCAGGAGTCATTGACTCCCGAGTTAATAAACGGTTCCCGGTAGTCTTAGACCCTTTCCCGAATACCATGAATACGGGGTTCCCGGTAGTCTTAGACCCTTTCCGGCCACGGGTCGTTTTTTTTTGTAGCCTTTCCCGGTTGCCTTCTTTAATGCCATTCCCGCCGCGGTACCAACGGCCCCCAACGCCGCCGCCTTAGCCACTGCTGGTGCGGCCGCGGCAATCAACGCTGGAATCGCAGCTAACAGCGGAAATATCCCACCGGTCTTTTCCATGTTTTTAATTGCTGCGGCGGAAAAATCTATTTGAACACCCTTTTTATTCTTCATCGCATCATTGAAATGTTTTATTTGACGCGCCGTCAACGATATCTTATGATTACCACCCGCCATCTGTGACGGCTTCAGCGTTATTGTGGTTCCGCATTGTTTAGCCGACTTTGATCGTAATTTCTTGACTTGACCATCAGTCAACTCTACACTGACGACACTATACGACATTTTATTGTAAACGCGTTTGTGTTTTCAATTACATGTTTTCCACTGGTGCATCAACGATTCTCATTCGTCCACCAACGCCTTCCAACAGCATTGATTTATCGCTGAGAATGACAGCAACCGCTCTATAATTAACACCACCCGGGGCTATACGAGCTCGGAAGTGTATATCAACGACGGATTGTCTCGTTAAATCAAGATGTTCCAACGAAAAGTAATAAATCGGATACAGGTTTTTAAAATCAAGTTGTGATATTTGCAAACCAGTGTCGACGTTTTGATCACGACCCATATATGACAGCAATCGATGATACACACGTGCGATATGGTTGTCGCCGTAATTAAGCTGTATATCCTCGGATGGTTCCTGTTGTCCGTTTATTCTCAGCGAAACATCCCTGACTCCTAATTGATCAAATATCATATGGCTGTGTTCTTGACTACCCAATCGATTCCTATTCTGCAGCGCTATGAATATATGACGCGGGGCTGAAACACCCTGTTTTGACGCCAGGTGCCATGTAAACGTATCGGCGACGTTATCCTCTTTAGCATCAGTTGTTACCGCTAGCCAACTCAACAGCGATTTCCCTCCCTGTTCCATAAATGCTAACAATCGTGCTTCCGTGGTAACTGATGGAGTCAGCACCGGCATCCACAATGCCATTTTAGTTAAAATGACTTTACCGGCGGCGACACCAGCAGCACGCCATATTGCATTGTTATCATCGCCCCTTCGCGTCAGCGCGATTGTATGCTTAGCCCCATAGATAACTTTTCTGACATTTCTGCAGAATCCAAATATGTGATGGAGTGGAATCGCGCATGAAAACTTTCGGCGTGGTCCTTGCAACATTCCTACTCGTGTTGCGAATCCTAGATTGAAATCATTGTTGGTGCTTTTTATAACAGTGAAATTGTCACCTGGTTTTGCTCTGCGGTCTGGGTTAGCTGCTTCATCCTGGTCAGCTGCGGTATTTCGTGGTGTCAGCACGTTAACGTACTGAAGATGGTCAGCGTTATTGGTGGTGTCCTTCGAAAACATCATAGATGGGCCCGCCGATCTTGTATAATCATCCGAGTATCTCGCCAACCCAATTATCGTTGTTGCAACATCAACCTCGCGTTCTATTGATTCAATTTCTCGCCCGTCAATAAGATATCTGGCGCTCTCAAATAACGCCATGATACCGTTGTTGACGAAGCCAACTCGAACACGATGGTCATCTGCGTATGGTGCATTATCGGCGGCATTTGTCACGAGTTCTCCCTCGATTTCGATAAACGCTTCACACGGCAAAAAATATTTACTGGTATCTTGGACTTGAAGTTCAATTCGCGATCGTAGGTCAGGTTGCGCTGCATAATAAGAATAATATTGATAATCACGGACAGAATCATCCCTGCGTACTGGGGCGTCCATATCAAACGCGGGATCAGCGGTACGCGCAAACATTCTATTATTTATCATGTTGATGTTTTCAATTGCGATTTTTTCGTCGTAAATTCTTTGAATTTAAACCACTCCCCGCTATCGCGTTCATGAGCGCGTTGGTTGCCGCATCGGCGGATGGCGAAGTCGTCGCCAACGACTCTAATTTTTCTTCCACGGCGTTATTTATTACTTTACTGACATTTGCAGGCATCACTGTCGTTGATGGCATTACCGGTGGTTTCTGTTTTTTTCTCCTGAATTTCACCAATGACATTAGTTTGTCCCGCGCGGCTGAAAACGCCCTTCCGGCAACATCTCCAATGGCACTAATACCCTTATCACGAATAACATCAATAGCCTTCATTCCTAATTGTTTGGCTAACGGCGCTACTTTTGGAGCCATTCTTGTAAATAACCCCGCAATGGTGCTACCGAGACCATCTCCATAGTACGCGCGGTAAACAGGCAATCGCGAGTTTACCAAGTAGACGAGTACTGGTTTATCATGGTTGTAGTGTATGATCATCCTTATTAAAAACACCAGTTTTCCAATTAATCATCCACGAGTTCGTCTATGAGCGTTCGATATGCATTAATGTCCATAATACCGCCTGCAAATAACCGCTTGCAAATATCAGCGGCCTCATTGATTATTTCCGTAGAGTTATTTCCGGCTCGTTTTCCTCCAATTAGTACTTCCAGCCGTGATATATCACTGAGAACACTATTAGGGCAGGTAACGCCGTAGGATTCTTTACCAACAGGGTATCCTTTTCCTTTTTTTGGTGTTCTACTCTTAACTTTCTCGAGGAATTTATCGTAATCGGGATCACCACGATGTGGTAATGCTTCTCTATGTTTACTCGCTAAATACACTATTCTTGCCCAGTTCTCCGTCGAGGTTATTTTTTTCTTGTAACCTTCATTGATATACTCATCTCGAATGCTCTTAGTTGATGTTGTAGCAACAAAATTAACTAATTCTTCATCGTCGTCGATGTCTCTAATTTGATCTATTGCGGACTTTTTAAGAACATTACGGGGTATATTTCCCTCTTTCTTTTTTTCTTTCGATGTTTCTTCGGGTGTTTCTTCGGGTATTTCTTCTTCTGGTTCTTTCGCAGTAGCACCTAATTCTTCCTCGTCGGCCATTGTAACATAAGGTTCTTGTGGTTCGGTTATAGCGAGTGGTGGTGGCCTCCGTGTTGTAGCAGCCGCTATTTTTGCAGGGAGTGTTTCTAAAGACCTTTTTGTTTGTTTTGTCTCTGCCGCTATCTTTTCAAGCGCACCAAGAACGGGTACAGTTGCCGCTGTAACATCCTTAGTCGCTTTAGTTACCGGGGCAAAGAGTTGTTCGCTTCCAACAGTAAAATCGGTTTGCATTTGTTGTCGCGTTTGAAGTTTCTCTCTCACCCTGTCTCGTAACGGTATAAACTTTTTAAGCGCTGCTAGCCGCTCTCTGGCTAGCCGAGTAGTAAGTGATTCACCTACCATTATTGTAAATTGATCCGCAATTTTCTAATTTTCCGCCGAGTGTACCATCGGGAGCTCCACGGAGTTTTCGTCTATAATCCTTCTAATGTTTTTGATCTTACTAGAAATCTCCCGGCGTCGTTCATAAACACGTCCGAGTTTTTTTCGTATTATTTCAACGGCAGTAAATAGTCCAATGAATGCATTTGCGTCATTGTGGTACAGGTTCTCATTAATCGTATGTTGTAATCGTTTTATAAAAAAATACTCGCGGGCCAGGGTAAAACGCCCCCGTTTCGACTGTTCGTTAATAATCTCATAATCGGATAATATTTTTTCACTGTCGAGACCATCAGATAATTCAATTCCTTGATTTTTTAATTTTGAAATCTCAGTTAATATATTATTGATGTCTTCGATATTCATTATTCTTATAAAACATCTTATTTCTAATATCAAAAATTTTAATAAAATTATTGGGGCCATTTTTGACCCCGTTTTTTGTATGGACAGTACAATGCCGTAGATCTCCACTCGAGTGTTGTGGCAGATTGCAGGCATACATGGACAGTACAATGCCGTAGATCTCCACTCGAGTGTTGTGGCAGATTGCAGGCATACATGGACAGTACAATGCCGTAGATCTCCACTCGAGTGTTGTGGCAGATTGCAGGCATATACATATACTTAATTAAGGACATTCACATCTTGGAACCCCAAAGCATACATCTCCGGGAGGGAGGCCTAGGGTGACAAACGTCATCGTAGACCGCCCAGAAGATATGCTTGGGGGACATCACTACATGTACTTAATTAAGGATGAATATATTTATAATGAAATGATTGATGGATGATGGGACGGCACAAGACAGCACAAACATAAAACGGCGGGGCGGAACTCTACGGCCAATTCAACCAATCAAAAGCAACCCAATTAAATTAACCCGGTTGCATGATTGTAAACAAAAGACAACCACACGCCCGGGTCAAGAGCGTGGGTTAGTTTTGATTAGTTGAATTGGCTTTCGAAAGCCCCAGGCTTATAACGAGTCATCTTATATATAAAGTGACTAATACAGCGGCGTCAGTCACAAGGTGTGTGTTAATTTGAATTCCCTTGAATCGTTTGAATCCTTAAATACTTATTAATGGTGTTTCACGGCATTTAAATGAAACCAAATACTCAAATAAAACATTAAAAAAAAGAATACAGCTGTTAGATAATAGCGTGTATTTCATTAGTTTTCATCGTAAAATGATTAATTAATCGCAACATTAATTGGACTTCAAGGGACGCAACATTAATTAGACTTCAAGGGACGTAACTCCTGTCATGCGACGCTATCACAAAACGAGTTATCTCCCTTTGATGTTATATATGAAAATCGAATTCTATGACCCGTCTTTTTTGAGATCGCTGTTTGATATATTCGTTCTGCAACAAATTGTATTGAGGCGATACAAATGTCAAAATATTTTCCTGCCTCATTCATCGACTGAAATATTTTTTCCTCGTGAGTTGTTGTATCAAATGACTTTACGGGTTTTGCTTTCTTTGAGTATTTACCAGTTTGGCCTTTTTTACTATTTTCACTCTGAGAGATGGCTTGCAGATTACACAGTCTATTATTTTGATAATTAGAATCAATGTGATCAATAACGAGACTATCTTTGATCAATCCGTGGAAACATTCATAGATGATTCTGTGACAGAGATATTTTTTCCCTCCAGCAGTAAACATTAAATACCCGTGATTGTTTTTCCATCCAACCGGCTTCTTCAGTCTACGATTTCTAACAATACCGTCGCGAGATGCCTCGTAATTGACGAGCAGGGGATGCGGCTGAAATTCTTGGTCCATTTGTATAATAATACTACTTGTCTAATTTATTATTTGGTTTAATTATGAATCTTTCAACGTAGTCTTGGGGGGTTTTGATGACGAAGTCGGCGGTGGGGTTGATGACGGCGTTTTTAATTCGCTTGTCATAATAGCGTTTTAGTTCCCTGTATCGCTTTCCGCCACAATTGATACACAACTGTGATTTTCCTCTTACACCGACGTGGCAAACCAAGCACGGGAGGGGGCCAAGAGAACCATTACGAACGCTTTGTAAATGATACCCGCAGAATTCACCTCTACATGATTTATTGCACGGGGTTGTCGACCCAATCATCAACCATTTGCAGTGATTCATTATACTATATTCTTTCATTTAAATACTTGTTTTAATTATATGGATGAGTTCGAGAGATTGGCAGCAATTAAACCCCGGAAAAATATTAGGTTTAATCTCGATAGAGTCCTCAAGGACACACCAAAAGCGTTAATAAACGATAAAACCCTGTTGAGTAAAATACGCGATTGTATCAATGAATTCAAGCGTGATGGCGCATCTCACAGTTGGTCAACATTTCGAATTGATGGCATTGTTGATGCTACCATGAACGACAACCGCGCAGCAATGATAATATCACAACTTGACGGTAAAAGGTATTTCTTCAGAGTAAAATTCATTGTCCGGGTGGAATCAGGCGATTGGATCATGCGTGATAAATTTGAACCAGTTCTCAGCGACAAGAAAACAGTCACTGTCAGCCGCGACTCCAAGCCGGGGTTGTTAACCGGAATTGACAAACCATACTATGAACGAGCGTATCCTGAAACAGCAGTTGTTTATGGAATATACCCGTTAAATAAGAAACCTGATATCGGAAAACTGAAACCGATGAAACAGTCAACTGGGATAAATTGTGTAGCAGAACGAATAATAGAGCATTTTACAAATGCATGTCGAGGAAACAAATTGACTGATTTACGACGTAGCAAAATCAACCAGTGGGAACTAACCGTAAAAGAGCGTGGAGCAACCATCAGCGACATAGCGAGATTAGAAACATCGCTGAGATTTCCAATAACCGTTACAACGATAACCGGTGAAGTATTATACGAATCGAAGTATAAATCGAAGGGAGCCCCAATCAAAATTATTGATCATAACGAACACGCATGGACGCCCGTGATCACAATATTTCCACGGGATAGAACAGTAAAGTATATACCCGAAGAATTCCTGGGAGAACAATTCTCCAAGGACGGTTTTCTCGCGGAGAGGAAACTATTTGATGCTATTGCCTACTTGTGTAAAAACGACCCTGTATCAATGTGGTTACTTCGCAGCGCTGAAAACGATGCGGATACCTTTGATCAGTTTGTAAGACCAAACGGTGAATTATATCGCACTGAAGCATTTCACAACAGGATGAAAAAAACCGCCATAGAATTTGAGGAGCATGATGAACAACTGCTAACAAATTGTTTTACGATTCCATCGGTTGTAGCTCATGTTGCAGCAAGGAAAAATGCGTGGAGACCAACGCGCAGGGAATTTCTACCGGATGTACAATCCAGTTGTTTGGAATACTATCACGGTGGACTATGGAACACTGAATACAACCGCGACGCTATGATCTCGGTTGATATGGTTGCCTGTTATCCAGCGAGTTTTCTCGGGTATGGATCCGCCGCTGAGTACTTTAGACGATTTGGACACCCCAGTCATGAAATGACTCGTGTTGCTATTAATGGACCACTGCCTGATTTTGATTTAACCGGATTCGCTCGCATAGTATCATTTGAATTCGCGGCAGGACTCCATCGCTGTTGCTATATTTGGATCGGTAGACACATGGCTGAAAAGAGATGGCTGCCAATAGCGCTGCTACGGTATATGATTGATTGTAGCATGCTAGTTTCGTTAATTGTCAGTGACGCGATTATATCATACCGGGCGCAGACTAAAGTCTGGTTACCAGAACCGGAGCGTCTAGATAGCATAATTGACGAATCCAGAAAACACATTGATGCCGACGAGGAATATATCATCGAATGGTCCAGGAGGATATTCAACCAACGAAACAGAGAGGCAAAAGATCTCGGTAGAAGAATAATTGGTAAGTTCACACAAGGTGGAAAAAACCACGACTACAAACGATATTGCTCACGGCTGATTATAGATGACGCAGAATATGATTTCGTAATCAAGGACGCAGTGGCGAAAAATAGATACGTGAACTGCAAAACAGCTTTCTTGTCCAATGGAACAAGGCTGGGTACAGTTGTTACTTACAGCGATGGAGACAGCCCAGCATACCCGCATTTGAGGGCGTCTATGCTGGGTTATGCCGCTATCAATTTATTCTCGATGATAAATAGATTCCCCGATACCGCGGTTAGAGTAGCAGTTGATTCGTTTTATATTGACGTAGCGTATAAGGGAAACGTAGCCGAGTTTACTAGTCCGGACGAGAGTTGGGGTACATGGAGAATTAAAAATGAAATACGACGCGATTATTCCCCGTCAGCAGATGTCACCGTTGAGAACAACTACTTACGCGGTGATAAATTGTCAGAATGGTCTAATGCACCATCGTGTTCTGATCCAATTTGTAGACACAAGACGGTTTATTTAAGCGGCTGTGGCGGGTCAGGAAAGACGACTCGGGCAATTGAATTATTTCGAACGCGGGCAAGTATAATCGTGCTTACACCGACTCATAGACTAGCGCGAGAGATAAAACAACGAAATGTTGACGCCGTTACTTATCACAGCTTCTTTCGATACAGCGGCGGTGAGTGGACTCCTGATCGAATGGGTGAAAAATTTATTCCCGACATTATCATCTGGGATGAGATATGTACTGTTTCGTTAGATACTTTACAAATGTTTCTTGAGTGGTTGCTGCGCGCGAATACAGCGGTAATCATGTGTGGGGACCATGGCCAACCACCACCATTTGTCGGCGAGGGTCCACATGATTGGTTAAGGGGTTTTGTGGACTATTATGAAGAAACCGATACTGATTACCGAGCACTTGATGAACAACTGCGCGAGGTTAAGAAATTAATCAGATTACAGCCGGATAGAATTCAATGTGAAATAATTCGCGAGGTGATTCCGGAAACGCCGTTAAATGAATTCTGGGAAACATGGAGACCAAACGATTTGATTGTAGCGAGTAGAAAGATAGTCAGAGACACACTTCAGCGGAAGTTGTTTACGTTGCATAAGGAAAAGTTTCCAACGCGTCCAGTGCCGTTATGTTATAGACCCGCGGACACACGGCGGCAGAACATTGAAGTTGAAATTCCAGGCCGGACAGAAAAACAAATTCTCGTGCTGAATGATATCGTGCTCGTTGATATCAGCGTCGTCGAGGACGCGCTACGTGCTGATAAATCCCCGTGGACGCTAGGATACGCAACAACAATACATTCCTCGCAGGGACTAACCATCACGGACACAATTGTTTGGATAGTTGATAATCGCATCGAATGGTCGAATCTAGTCTATCTTGCAGTGTCCAGAGTACGAAGGATAAATCAGCTTCGAAGAATTGTTATTGACGAAGCCACCGACGAAGCCGGCGACAAAGTCACCATCGATGCAAGCGTCATTGATAGAAAACTCTCGGGTTACCGCCAACAGGATAAAAAAAAACAGCGGCGTTTTGATATTGATGCCGAATTAATAATCTCGCTACGACAACAACAGAATAATCACTGCGCGAGTTGCAATTGTATAATGAGTTGGCGTTATTCGGATAAAGACACTCGCCAATTTACCGTGGATAGGATCGATAACAGTCTCGGTCATGTCAAAAACAATGTGAGGTTGACCTGTCTTGAGTGTAATAGACGCAACGGCGCTAGTTAAGACCACGCGGGGGTAATTGAGTATCGTTAGGTATCACTTGTAGTTGCTCGCGTGTAAATCCGCGCTGAGGAGCAATTGAATCCAGTCTATAGATCGGTGGTCTACCAGTTGATCGTGTTATCGTTGATATGTTATGTGTGGTAACACTCCAAATAGGATCGGTAGCCCTTTTTTTACCGCCTTCAAGCTCTCCTGGTTCATATAGATATCTAACAGTGACATCGCCAAGAATCGGCTTAGAAACGCTATTTATTTTTAATTTTCCGGGTATATACTCGTATTTAATCGCGTCGCTGGGCTTCATGTTGATTACTCGGGTAATCTCGTTATTTAACGCTGCAATTACACCTGGCAACCTTTTAACCCATTCACGAGATCGTTTTTCTTGGATGAATTCCTTCGCGTATTGATATCCAAATAACCGTTCAGCGAGAGTCCGATTGAATCGTTCAACAATTGCCTGATCACGATGTAGCGCAGTATGACCTCGTCGTATCGCGACGCTATGATGTTTCAGCGTTGATAAAACAGCGCCGCGAAATTCACTACCAGGATCAACTTGTAATAGATTTGGCCAGCGCAGAGGACCTCTTCGATAAATCCGCTCAAACGCATCGGCTACTTCAGTTGCTGACTTTGTTTTCAATGGTTCCGCTTGTTTGTATCGACTCGCAACATCAACTACGGTTAGCGCGTATTTGTAACCGTTGTCATGCGGCAGAAATAGTATATCAGCCTGATGAACTTCATTAGGTACGCTGACATCAAAGCGCGAGAAGTTGATTTGTTTAGGCGGTGGTAGATAGATTTGCCATATAGCCTGTTTGGATAACCAATTAGCCGCAGTGGTCTTTGTTACCTTTGCAGCGCTTGCAAGCTTACCAATTGCGGCCTTCCCCTTCCAGTATCCTCTCGGAGAATAATAGATGGAATCCATCGTTTTTCTTGGATGATTGTTATTAATTACCAGCGCCAATCATTAATTTACCTTTCATAGCCGATTTTACCAACCATGAGGCCAATTTTTCTTTGACGGATTTATCAGGAATAGCATTTAGCGCGTGAATTAATTTTACATCCGCGATATGACGCTGTTGCAGATCGCTACTTTTGTAAGCAACATCATGAGCATGACACGCCTTATCGATAGCGTTTATTGGATACTCACCGGGTTTGGGCTGATTTTGATCATCGAGTCTAATATCTAATCGTGTTCCGGGGCCACAGTAGTTATATCCTGGGAGGTGTTTTTCTCCTGGATACTTTGCCCACGGTGTTCCGGGGAGTTTTGCCAATTTGGCTGCGATGTCACCTCCTCGCTTTTTTTTAAAACATCTCCGGGTCTAATAGAAATAAATCTAAATTTCTTTGTACCGCATTGTACACACTTACCAGTAAGCGCCGATCTGTTATTTCTTGTCGTAACGGTTGTCATATCATTTGTGCCAGTACGCACTCTACACTTCACACAATATAGATCCATAATTTATGTATAGAGATATGAATATAATTGATTTTTCGGCGACTAAAACAAGAGAACCAGTTAAGCATGTTGCAGCGTTACCAAACTCGATCCGGATGATTATCATCGGACCATCTGGATCCGGCAAGACGCAATTGTTACTCAATTTAATAATGAGATGGATGAAGTGGGATAAGTTGTATTTGGTTGCTCCTAGCGTAGATGATCAACGATGCTACGAGGTGTTGAAAGATTTCAACGAGAATGCATCAGCGATCGCTAAAAAGAATGTTATTGAGTTTATTACGGATATCAATGATGCACCGGGTATTGATGATATTGATGGCGACGTTAACAATCTAGTCGTGTACGATGATGTTATGTTAGACAATCAAAAGAACCCAGCTAGGATATTTTCCAGAGGCAGGCATAAAAACACTGACGTGATATATGTCACTCAACGATACACTCAGATTCCAAAAGTAATCAGAGATAACTGCAATATTCTTGCTGTATTCAACGGCGTTGATACACACACGCTACGAAATATCTGGCAAACTTGGTGTGGCGGTGACATGGACTTTAATGGTTTTCGAAACTTTTTTAGTCATGCTCAGTCGACCCCACATGGATTTGTAACGATAAATTTACATGATCCTCGGACACGATATCGTATCGGACTTGACCAAATATTCGGTTAGTTGTAAATAATTTTCATTGTAAATAACCACTTAGCAGCAGAGGGGGCGATGACATCGACGCGGTCGTCGATGTGCTTACCGGACGCTGACGACACTGGGGATCGGCGCGCAGAAGGTGTTAATTAAACCAAATGACGTCACCATCGTGTAGGATGGACCGTCGTCGTTTTTTTTTTACCAGGCGCTGACGACACTAGATCGTTGAGTGCAGAAAGTATTAATTAAGCAAAATAACGATTGGACAAAATGTCCGATTCGCCCCCTCTGCTGCTAAAGTTCATTAACTCTACCAGATTGCATAACCAATTTAAATGCCAGTTTGTCCTTTTTAATAAATACGTCCACAGATGCTGGAACTTAAGCTCAGAACACTGATGGAGGAGGATGAAGACAAAACTCTGGTGACATCAAATGGAAAACTTCCAAGACTAAAGTCTGGATTGCAGTCTACTCTCATCATAATGAGATCTAGCAAAGATGAGACGATGTATAGCAGGTTTAATCATATCTGTAAAAATGTGGTGATGTTTCCTCTGCAATCTGCGATGTAACTGGAGAAAATGTCAAAGATGGCAGTTCAATTTGCTCACAGAATGTCCTAACTGGGATACAGTTACTTCCAAAAAATCACAAAGTAAATGCTCCCCATGAGTGTCAAAGGCTTAAGAATGAAGTGAACTGACATACTGAGCCACTAAGCTGGGTATCAAGTACACTGAGTTATTTGTGGCACTATGTGGGGGTTATGCTGATCCTTTGAGACTATGGCATGGGGTTGTCAAACTGGACAAATCATTTAATGTTTTGGCTTACACTGTACAATTAACTGTGGTAGTGATCCATTGCAATCAAAGTCATATGGTAAAGTCTGGTCAAAATGGAACTGGAATATTTTATTTGGCATGTCCTGTTCATTAGGTTGGGAGCAGGCACAGGATATTTGATCCACATAACTGGTTCATAATTCTGAAGTGCATGAAAGTAACTGAGGTGGTTTGCTTTGATACTGATATCACCTAATTGCAGGTGATCATGCTAATTTGTCATGAAACTCTTGCAGTAAACGGTTTACTGGTTCTGCCAGGAAGGGTTCATCATTATGAGGCAGTGAAGGAGGAGCAATAGCTGTCACTGACCATGACAGCTTAGATCGCTTCATGTTGATGGATTGTGATATCCATTGAAAATTAAACCATTCATCAAAATTACATCAGCATGTATTCCTCCCTCAAAGATTGTTTCTGTACCTTCCCTTTTATTCCACAATAGTGCAGCCCAATGATATTCTGTCCATGAGGTACATATCGGACATGTTTTCACAGACTGGCAACTGAAGCTGTGGAATATTTGTCACTCCCATGTTTCCTGCATTTACATAGCTTACATATGGTCTTGCTCATGGTTTAAATCTTTAAGACAAAAATAGTGCAGACAATATATATGGGTGTAGTCCAGCACAAATCCTGATTTATCAACTCAGAGAGTAAACATACAGAACTACATGCTGTGACAATTTACCTGTGACCATATGGCAACCAATACAGGTAAAAGTATGAAAGCATCACTACTAATACTCATAAAGTGGATGCTGTGGTATCACTTTTTATACAAAGTTACCTGAAGGAAATGCCTACCAATACAGGTAATATCACTGAAGCATCACTTATAACAACAATGAAGTGGAGACTGTGCCTAGATTACGCAAAGAAAACTTATCTGTATGTATCTGACTACAGCAGAAACTATACAGTAATTTTATTTGAGTTTTCTGTAGCACACACAATACACGCACATAAACTACAGCTACAGTAATGCGAGCGAATGCACAAGTGACCTGTACAGGTATTTACATGGGGATTTAAGTATATAAAGACTAACCTTTTGATGTGTGGGAGAATGTATGCAGGCATGCATGGATGGTAGAACGGCATGATTTCATATAAGTTACAGTAAATAATTATATCTATAAACTGAATGTATCCCAAAGACCTATCTATTGTGACAATATGCATAGAATATGAGAAAGAATTACTTAACAAATTTGCAGAACAAAACAAATATTTTACCATCCAGAGGGCATAACTTAAATTTGCCATTCTTCTGGATACTGGCTGAATAAAAATCTGTGCTGCAAGCATCATAAAAATGGATAGGACCGTCAGTGTTGCCATAACAACTAAAGCTTCAAGCCAATCCTTGGCCAATTTTCTGAAGAAAAAAAGTGGAACTTTAAATGTTTATATTTGAAACATTCATAAAGAAAACAAGATTTGTTAATGAGCAAGAAACATTTTTTAAATATCAACAAGACTTCATCAGCCTATGTTTTAGGTCTGGCTGTAGGTCAGCCAGTAGTAAAAATTGGTCAAAGTATTTGAATAATTAAGAGTCATTCAGGTATGAAAACAGCGAAAGATAAATAACTAGTACTTTAGAGTCTTTGGTGTGCTACATCGTTTTTGTGCCACTATGATTGTAGGAAACTTAAAACCTATCCCTAATAAACATGATTCATCATATTAAGCCTCTAAATTTGTTATCAGCTACATTTTGTAAACACTACAAACTTAAGGCAATGGAATAGTACCTATTTCTCTAAGCTGTGTTTCATGTCTGAGCAGCTCTGGTATTTTCAAACAATACAACCAAATATTTCAACTGGCTTGGATTTTAAAGGTAATGCAGAAAACCCTGCAGTGATCTAACTACCTGCAGTGTAAGATGGCTAGACCAATGCAGAAAACTTTTATATATCTGGATTTATTATGACAACAGGACTGATGATTTATGTGATACTTCTGGATAAGGTAGTTGGTCACAAATACCAAAAAGCTTCAAGCCAATCCTTTTCTCATCAGCCTATGTTTTAGCAAACAGAATGCTTTGTGACTGTGTGTCAACCAGTGACAAGAATTGGTCAAAGTTTTTTAATAAGTCATTTAGACAGGAAATCATCCAAGATAAATAACTAATATTTCAGTGTGTTTGGTCTGCTACATCATTTTTGTGCTGCTCTGATTATAGTAAAATTATGGACAAAAACCCATCTTGAAAAAACAGTTGTGATAAGCCTCTAACTTTGTTATTAGCTAAGTTTTATTTTAAAAAACTACAAAGGCATTGGAGGTGAACTTAACTCTCTAAGCTGTGTTTATTGTCTGAGCAGCTCTGGAATTTTCAAACAATACAACCAAATATTTCAACAGAAATTTTAAAGAAGGGGGGTCCCGAGTGGCTGAGTGGTCTAAAGTGCTCTCTGTTACGGATCACTGCCATCTCACCTCTGTCTGCGTGGGTTCAAGTCAAGGATTCGGCCAATGTGGGTATGTGAGAAAGCTTGCCAGTAGCTTCTCATGGGTCAATGGTTCTTCCATTGTTCTTCCTCCACCATTAATACTGGCCGCCATGCATAGCCTATTGTCTGCTGAAAAATGACGTTAAAGCCCACAACAACAAAGGTCATTAAGGAAAGTCTGATGTCTACCAATAGTATAAGGTGGTTAGACTGATGCAGACAATTTTGAAATATCTGGATTTATTATCACAATAGGTCTGCCGATTTCTGTGTAAGGTTGTTGTTGTTGTTGTTGTTGTTGTTTTAGGGTTTAACGCCATTTTTCAGCACAAGATAGGCTATACATGGCGGACAGTATAACTGGTGGAGGAAGAACCCTGGAAAACCCAGGGAAGAACCACCAACCCACGAGAAGCTACTGGCAGGCTTTCCCACGTACCCACGCTAGCCGAGCCTTGGACTCGAACCCACACAGACAGAGGTGAGATGGCAGTGATCCGTAACTGTGAGCGCTTTAGACCACTCGGCCACTCAGGGCCCCCCTGTGTAAGGTAGTTGGTCACAAATACCAAAAAGCAGATCGACCCTCAGACTATTCTGCTGTTTATCTCTCTCCTCTCTCAGATCTGCTTATAACAATAGGTCTCTGTCTTCTTTCAAAAATTGTATTGCTAATATTACATCTATAGCATTTGAACTGGATTCCAAGTTTACTATTGAAAGTCTTATGTGCTTTTTTGGGAGTATAGTCAACTGCACATATTTATTTACAATTCATTAATTTCACCATTGCTTATTTTTCTATTATCAACTTACTGTCATTCGTTAAAATATAAAACATAATTAAACATTTCGCTCAGTACAGATACACTAGCCCCAGCAAAACAATTCAAACATATTCTAAGGCAAGAATATTTAATAATTACATTCATTCATGAAAACTTCAAATCATATAATATTTCAAGACAAGAGATATCATTTGTCACTGTCAGTCTCCCACATTTTTATCTTTCTTTAAAATCAGTGAATCAGAAAACAAGAGGCCCAACTGGTCCCATGACTGCTATCTGATTAACAGAAAAATGCAACAATCGATCATGATAATAGGTTAATCAATATCGGACAAAAGATTAGGATCAGTTAAAAAAATGAGATGCCTTTACAACAGGATACACTTTCAATTTTGGTTGAACATAGAACCACAATTTATGAAGTAATAGGAAAGTCTGATTTAAATTTTTTAAAATTTATGTTTAGTATCAGTGCCCAAACAGAGTAGTAGACTGACATCATTGTATTAGTCTGAAATGGTTTCATGCCAGGATTCTTTCATTTTATGACATTTTTATGTTATTAGAGTAGTTTTAGGGAAAAGTCAAGTTAAAGATTTGACTAATTTTAGTAATGGCAGCTAAATCAGATACCTGATCAGTATCATTTATCTGAAAGGCCTTCATACCAAAATACTTTGACACATTTTTTTATAATTCAACATAGTCTTTTTAAATATTTTTCATCTGCATTCATGACTGCCATATTCAATAGTGGATTGGCATAATTTGATAATTTGAGCCAACTTGAAAGATATTTATGCCATGATGCTTTCTGTACAATTTGGTACAATTCTTTTCAGTACTTTTTAAGAAAAAGTTGTTTCGATGCTATCTATTTTTGTCACAGTGGCCATATTGGAAGGCATATCAACATCATTTGTACAAACATTAGGCCTTCATGCAAGAATGCTTTTTGACAAATTTGGTCAATTTCTGTTCAACAGATTTTTTAATTAGAAATCAAAGATTTTCTCTTTTTATTATCAGTAGCTGGGGGGTGCAGATTGGCATATTTAGTATAAATTTGAAAGGGCTTTATGCTATTTGTTAAATTCTCTCACAAAGTTTTTGAAAATTAGCCATTTAAAGGTTTTACTGATTTTATTAGCAATGCCCATACTGGATGACAGATCAGCATCATTTATGCCAAATGATTTGGTCAAATTCTGTTTAATTGCTTCTGAGAAGAAGTCAGTTAAAGGTGTTCAAGCTGTAGTAACTCTAGGCATATTTTGTACAAATTTAAAAGGCCTTCATACTTGTATGTTTTATGTTAAATTTGGTCAATTTCTGATCAGTGGCTTTTGAGAACAAGTCTACATAATTTTCTATTTTTAGTAATGATGGCCATATTTCATGGCATGCGATCATTATTTGCTCTCAAAAGCTTCATGCAAAAATGCTTTCAGTCAAATTTGGTCAATAAAGGTAAATGGTTCTTGTAATGTTGCTTAAATCGTGATGTTATTTTGAGTAATGATGCTTTCTGTTCAATTTGGCCTAAATCTACTGAGCAATCTTTAAGAATTCATTTAAAGTTTTTCTATTTTTAGTGATGGTGGCCATATTGGACAGTGAAGTGGCATTGTTTTCACAAAATTTTAATCTCTTCAAGCATAAATGCTCTTGTCCAAATTTGGCTTACAAGAAGTTAAAAAGCATATGCTGATGGATGCTAAATGGAAAGACAACATACAATGTGTGCTGGACACAGGACCATACCATATACTAATTTAGACTCATAGTCATGCAAGCTAAAAATGACATGAAATGTGTCTAAAGAAGCTGAACTGATCAAAAACACAAAGTCATGCTGAGACAAATAAATGAACACATGTCACAGAAAACACAATGAGAATCTTCTCAAAGCTTTCAGTGGAAGCTTTTAAAGAGTCAATGATGTGCAGACTCTTTCTAGAAAAATAAATTACCTTGGTTTCATGAGGTACTTTCCAACTTTTATACTAATAAGGTATAATCCCAGGTAACCAAAGCATGAACAGAGCCCTTCTCTATTGGCATCCAATATCCCTTGGCGACCACCCTTCCCATCATGCCCCATGATGATGTACTCTGCCAATCCACTTGACAAGCTGTACTGGTAAGCTATTAAGACCCATGCTCCAGCAACTGTCCATAATCTTTCATGAAGGCAGCTTAAAATAACTGTGGAAAGAACCTGACCAAACAAAGAAATCAATTTTTTTTTTAAAAACAAGTAATGACAATTGCTAAAATAAAACATTTTTTTGACACTATGAAATGAAACTGTAGGTAAAAGTTGCAAAAATAAAATGGAAATTCACTCATTGAAATATGACTGCAAGTGTTGCTGCTAGATGAAACTTACAGTAATATTGGCGTTTAGGAAATATAAATAAATGAAAAAGTTTAATCAAATACTGAACACATTTTCTAAAACTGTGACCTTGAACCAAAGGTTAGAGGACCAAACAAGCATGTCAAAAGGTAAACTGGCTTAACTCCATCATGAATAATCCAATGTATGAAGAAAATATATCAAGGGTTTAGGAAATATAAGCATATAAAAAAGACTTTAACCAGAACCTTATTTTAAATGACTGGGACCTTGACCCCAAGGTGAAAGGAACATACAATATTATAATCAACTGTCTTATTTTCATAATGATTCATGCCATTAGGAAATATATGCAAATGAAAAACTTTAAATGAACCATAACAAGCAGTTTCTGCCACTGCCATTTTATAAAAAAATGAGAGCTGCATCTTGATTCCCACTAATGTGAGCTTTACTGAACTTGTGATGCTGACACCATTTAGGGTATGTCACCATGTAGATACATGTACTTATTTACTACTATTCAAAACTTATTGGGGATTCCTGGTGGACCATTGATCAATAAAACACAAGCATAACTAACATTACATGATCACTATATGTATATATGAAAGTTTTCAAAAACACCATGTCAATGATTGTAGCAGATACTATTTTTAGTCCAGTGCATTATGCAATTATAGATTAGGGTCTATGATATCTGCAGTTGGACTCAACATAAAAGCAAGTATATATATGGTAAATTAATAGAACTATAAAAGAAAAAAGTTCAATTGACAAAAAAGCTACTATCTTCTGGTTTCATTTCAATGTTTTTTGTTCTTTTACAGTGCTTCTTCACTTTCTGAATATAAAAAAGCTCCATTTATGTTCATCTGATGACCTTTCTTGCCACATTGGGATTTATTTCTTAAGGGTTGTAGGGGAAAATTTAATAGGATTCATGGTTTCAAAAGTGTTGGTGTCCATACATTGATATTTAAAACCTATATGATGCCCAGTCTATTGGGTCCAAGACTGGCATGTCAATGTCAGTAAGATGTAATCATATTCATAATCGTAATCATTGATTTCAGAAGCTCTATAATTGGAATCATAATTATCAATCATTGGCAGTGCAATCGCATAGTGTAATCATGATTACAAATAATTACAACAACAAAATCACTGATTATATTCTTAATAATTGTAAGAATAATACAAGTTTCCATAAACAAAAGACCATGTATGTCGACAATTGCAATAAGGAATGGGTAATTTTTGGGCCATTATACAAGTTTTTTTTTCTAAAAATATACATTGTGCTCATTTGGCATGCCAATTTGTATGTTAATAATTGTCAATAAACATTTACAGATAAATTGTTTTTTAGTCATACAATGGATGATATCTGCCCAGAACAAAAAGTTCTACTTTTACTTGAACATTTTAATGGGTGGGGCTTCATAATATTGTGAAACAAAAGCTTTTTGCTACCTTAAAATTGGAATAACATCAAAAACATTTTGTCAATGATTGCTTGTGCAGGTAAATTTTACATCAATAATTTCATATTACATGCACTTCACATGGACAGATATGACCTTGATGATTAATAGAAAATTACCTATGACCTGTATATCAAAGGTTTTGAAAATGGAACTAAAAATGATACTAAAAGGTTTGTATTATTTTTTTAAGAGTTCCACACCATAAAGAATGCATCTAGTCTCTCTTTAAATACATATACTGTGTGATACTGCTTTAATTATGTAACTGGTAATGAATAATACAATATTATTATGTGATATTAGTACAATAATATGCGATAATCTGAATTAGCCCGGTGATGTTGGGCAACTCTAAAACGCACTTACCTTCACTACTGCTAAAGTGAAGAAAAAGTTCCAATGTGTTCCATACTCGGCTAGATGTTCATGATAATCAACACCTTTTGTAGCAATAACTCGAACGATTCCCAGCAGAACTAGCGGCACAGACGCCTTCATGGACTTAACAACAGTAATCACAGGGCTTAAAAACAACAAAAAAATTCTAAAATTCTACAGCAACTCTGATGGCTTGTCATTGCCAAATCTCCAAACTTCTCACATATTACTTAAGTTGAAAGTTTTAATTTATGCCCTTCACACCCTCTCCCCATCCCATTACAACACTCCCATGATCAGGATCCAAGACTGTAACATGAAAGCTGTTACCATTTACACATATGGTGTGTCTTCCAGCTATGACAGCATAGAATTTTCAAATAATTGGCAAATGGCACCATAAACACCATGTGCCTGAATAACATAAGCAATAAAATATATCCGCAAAATGAATGATTTGGAAAGGCTGGGCTTGGTAGGACTACAAGATATTTTGTATTGTCTTTAAGAAATAAATGCAAGGGGTATTCTAGCTGAACCACACATGCTATGATGTGTTCTTGGTCTCACCACTCACTGCGATTATCTCTGCAATCAGAATTACTCTATGAACTTAACACAATTTTGTGCCAGAATCCATACAAAATCTTCATACATCTGAACTATTTCACTGAATTTATTTATTCTACTTATGAATATGATCTCAATAGGAGTCATTATATTGGAAGATACTCAAACCTGGATTTAATTTTGACCAAAATTGTAAAAATGTCAATACCAGTTTATCTTCCATGTTCTATAGCTACATACCATGCATACTTCACAATGGTAAATCAGCTCAGCTTCCATGTTCTATAGCTACAGACCACTGGCATATTTCACAATGGTAAATCAGCTCATCTTCCATGTTCTATAGTTACAAATCAATGGCATATTTCACAATGGCAGATCAGTTTATCTTGAAGTGCCATGTTCTAGTTACAGATCACTGGCATATTTAACAATGGCAGATCACCTCATCTTCCATGTTCTAGAGCTACAGATCAATGGCATACTTCACAATGGTAAATCAGCTCATCTTCCATGTTCTACAACAGAACTACAGATCAGTGGCATATTTCACCATGGCAGATCAGTTTATCTTCCATGTTCTATAGCTACATACCACGCATATTTCACAATGGTAAATCAGCTCAGCTTCCATGTTCTATAGCTACAGACCACTGGCATATTTCACAATGGTAAATCAGCTCATCTTCCATGTTCTACAGTTATAGATCACTGACATATTTAACAATGGCAGATCACCTCATCTTCCATGTTCTATAGCTACAGATCAATGACATACTTCACAATGGTAAATCAGCTCATCTTCCATGTTCTACAGCTACAGATCAGTGGCATATTTCACCATCATGGCAGATCAGTTTATCTTCCATGTTCTATAGCTACAAATCAATGGCATATTTCACAATGGCAGATCAGTTTATCTTCCATTTTCTATAGCTAAAGATCACTGTCATGTTTAACAATGGCAGATCAGTTTATCTTCCATGTTCTATAGCAACAGATCAATGGCATATTTCACAATGGTAAATCAGCTCATCTTCCATGTTCTACAACTACAGATCAGTGGCATATTTCACCATGGCAGATCAGTTCATCTTCCATGTTCTATAGCTACAGATCAATGGCATATTTCACAATGATAAATTAGCTCATCTTTTATGTTCTATAACTATGGATCAATGGCATATTTTACAATGGCATACCAGTTCATCTTTCATGTTCTATAACTACAGATCAATAGCATATTTCACAATGGCAGATACGAATCTATGCCATTTGAAGATGGGTGCATGTAGACAAGAACAAATACAACTAATAGGATGAGTGTTACTGGTAATACCTGTGTGTTAATTCCTTCCCTCTTGCCTCTGGTGATACAATGGCATTTGCTATCATATAGGAACCAACACCAATATCCATTAATCCTGTTCCATATGTTTCGGCTTTGGCAAAGCGTCGTGGAAATACAACAAAATCTACCGCCAGAATAAGAAAGGTTGTGGACAAAAGGGCGATGGCTCTAAAATTTGTGATGAATGGTAATGTGCTTGGGACTGGAGTCTGAAGAAGTTCACTTATTCTGTTTGAAGTTAGCATCATTTTTATGTGCTGATTTGTGAAAGTTAGAATAATACAGGTTACTGTCAAAGTAATGAAAATCTCTAAAGAGAAGTCACTGAAGACAGAGGTCAGCAGTTCACATGGAATGGCAAGTAGCACAAAGTCTGCCAAAAATCCCAGCCTGTAAAGAGAAAAAGATGAGAACAATTAGATACAGAAATCATAATACTTACAGGGGCTATTCCAGGGAAGTTCCACCTCCATTGAAATAACGTAGGGGGTCTAATTACAGGAGGGTTTTAATAAACTTTTCAGTACATTTTTCAGAAATTAATATGATACCAGCCAGTGCACATCCTAGAACAGACCTTTTATTTAAGTTACATACATATATGAAATAAATCAGGCTACACTTGACATATTATTAAAATGATGCTAAACAGGGCAATGAATAAATGCCAAAATGTCAAACCATTACTTAACAGGTACCAACTTCTTTTCAACCTTGTGAAATGTATACGGGGTACCAAATATTTTTTGCCTCCAACCACTGCTTAATGTGATTTTGATGGTCTGCACCAGTTGCCATTCAAAACCAATTACTGAACAGTTGTTAATCATGCTCAACTCTGTAATAGATGTAATAAAGGTACATGTACATTTTCCCCAAATCACTAACAAAAATACTACAAAGTGATCAATGACAATGGTCTTAATGATCAAAACTGATTTATCATTCATCAATGAAACATATGTGTACGATGGTTCATCCCTAACCCTGACATACAGCTCTCAATATATAAAGCAGCAACAAAAGCAACCATGAAATATATACCTGTAACCTTGACCTTGAAGACAGGCCCCCACATTTGGAATGCACCATATCCTATAGTGACAACATGCAAGTGTACCAAACTAAATTCTTTCATCTAAAACAGCTGTAAAGAGTATAAACGAAATAGCTACTGAAACTTTTAAGATACGCCCAATGACTTTGAACATGGAAGACAGGATCCCCATAGTGGTACATGGCAAATACATCCCTTAATCTCAGATATCTTTAATGTCAGAGAAAAGAAATGAAAGTATAATAGAAAACTTAAAATACAGACCCATAATCTTGACCTTGAAAATATTACCCCAAATGTGGTATGCAACACACCTGCTAATGATAATGTATAAGCAAAGTTTCATCCCTTAATTTTTTACTCAAAATTAAAGGGTTGTGGGGTTGATACCCAAACAGGCCAGACAGGGTCAGCTGCCTTGGTATGTCCTTAGAAAAGGCATCAAGCTCACATTTCCTTGCCATGATATAGCCAATAATGTGCTAAAATTGCCCTTAAAACCCCCAAAAAATGTTTTTTAAAAGAGAAACCTCATGACTTTTCAGTTATAATAAAAAATGGAAATGGTAATGGGAAACAAAATATTCAACCATGATCATGGACCTGAAGATACAATCCTGAATGTGGTAAAAAAAAGAAAAGACACCTTTGAATGATAATGTTATCATGCCAAGTTTCATCCCTAAAAAAGAAAGGGCTCTAAAGCCATAGAGTGGAAACAAAAGTATGATGGAAAACAGACCCAAGGCAAGTGTCTTTAAAAAAAAAACACAAGCCGTGACTCAAATTCCACTGACTCCAGTTCCTTGTGCCCATTTTTATAATGTTGAAATAGGTGTACTTTAAAAATGAAAAGAAATTTTAAAAATCATATTAAATTGACTTGTGTGTTTATTCGCCTCTAAAAAATATTTCACAAAAAGCAATGCTTTCCTCGAGGTCCTGCTGTCAACCATTGTCCAATTGTTCCAGCGCTCAAACAATTTTTCAAACACAGGCACAGGGAAAGTTGCCTTAAAAAGCCCTCAAAAATCATGTGCAACAACTTAAAATCCATTTGCCAGAGACGGCCATATCTTTTACTATCATTATGAAACACCTGCCTGTTCCAGAAAAATTAAATGGTTAGTCTCTTATATTTTGTGATATTATCACTGAATCCTCATTCATATTCTGTTGATGAGACCTCTCCAGTGGCTTGGTAGTTAGAGTGTCTGCCTCGGATGCAGGAGGTTGCAGGTTCAAACCCCCGCTGAGTCATACCAAATATTTATAAAAATGGTACTGGCAGCTTTCTTTCTTGGCTCTTTATTAAGAAGTTAATGTTAGGACTGGTCGGTCTGGTGTCAGGATAATATGACTGGGCAGGGCATGATGCTACATGTCTGCAGCATGATGCCCCAGTGTTAGACATTCTATAAGCTGTAACTGTCACTCTGCAGACATCATAGCAATATGACTGAAAAATTGTTAAAGCTATGTTGTTGTTGTTGTTGTTGTTGTTGTGGGATTTAATGCCATTTTTCAGCACACGATAGGCTATACATGGCAGCCAGTATTAATGGTGGAAGAAGAACCTGGGAAAACCCCAGAAAGAACCACCGACCCATGAGAAGCTACTGGCAAGCTTTCTCACATACCCACATTGGCTGAATCCGAGACTCGAACTGGCGCAGACAAAGGTGAGATGGCAGTGATCCGTAATGGAGAGCGCTTTAGACCAGTCGGCCACTCGGGGCCCCTTAAAGCTATGTTAAAATCCAAAACACACACACATTCTGCTGATGCAAAGCTCACAATCAACAAGATTTGCAACAATTTCACAATTTCTTTATTCTCAGGCAGTAAATTTTGAATAATTGTGGCATACACCTCAGCTTTTGTGATTTCTGACCATATGCCTATTTCATCATGATCTGTATGTAGGAATAAGTATTCGGAGGCATTGGAGTAGTGTCACTTTCTGAACACTGCAGAATATCTCCATATTTTCTCAACCAAAGTTGAAAATAGAAATGATGTTGGAGAGGCATTGTTCTTTTATTTTTAAAAGTTCCTAACTGGTAGATGTGATTCTAATGTGGCTGTGTCACAATTATAGAAAACACTTATCAATAAAATCAGTGCCTGCCGAGTTAATCTTGGAACTATTAAATTGATTGAAGTGTAATATATGGAAAAATGTCCAAACACAGCTTTGATTTAGGAAAAGATGAACCATCTATGAAGCACATCCTGGCAAAGCTACATACATAAACCAACACAGCAATAACAACACACTGCATCAAGGCACATACAGAAAACAATCAGTTAAATGCCCCATACATTTATATTTATTGGGATATTTCGATGAGCTTCTGTTCTGACATGCACCTATTGTGATGCAACCATGAAAACTTGCATTTCAAGCGCACACATGAATTTTATAACCCTCTGAAGAACATGCTTTGTTTACAGGAAGTCAAAGGAATTCCTTAAAATACAAAAATATGTTAAAAATTAAATCTTAAAAGGTAATCTACATGTAATAAATAGAGAGTCAATGAGATATAGACAATGTTACAAATACATTCTTTACACTGTCTTCTATTTCCTCCATGAAATCGATATTGGGTTACATTATTAAGGAAATTAACTTGCCACCTGCTAATGCCAACATATCTTTCCAAGTCACATGACACTCATTTGACAGTTGATTTACTTTTCATTTACTGTTATCCATAATGTACACTGTTATACATCTATCTTTTGGCATGATTGTTCCATTTCTAAGTTTTTAACTGATTCTTAACTGTATTTATGTACTTTTATTAAACCCTTTTCTCTTTAGCTTTCAGAAGCAAAGGCATAATAAAGAGACACCAACATCAATGATTTAAGCCTTCAAAAAGGTCACGGAAATAGGCTCTTTTATGTGAAAAACTGCTAGGAGAATGGCATACCCAAAGCTTCACTCCATCATCATGTGAGTAGTTATGTAAATCCAGGTGCAACCAGGCCTGGCCTACAGACTATTCATACAGGAAGAATACTAGTCCACATACTATATTCATACAGGAATACTGACCTACATATTCTATTCATACAGGAAGAATACTGATCTAAATACTCTATTCATACAGGAAGAATACTGATCTACATATTCTATTCATACAGGAAGAATACTAGTCCACATACTCTGTTCATACAGGAAGAATACTGACCTAAATACTCTATTCATACAGAAAGAATACTGATCTACATACTCTATTCATACAGGAAGAATACTGACCTACACACTCTATTCACACAGGAAGAATACTGACCTACACACTCTATTCACACAGGAAGAATACTGACCTACATACTCTATTCATACAGGAAGAATACTGACCTACATACTCTATTCATACAGGAAGAATACTGACCTACATACTTGATTCATACAGGAAGAATACTGACCTACATACTCTATTCACACAGGAGGAAGCCCACCCAGCTGAGCATCTGAGGTTTACTGTAAGTGTTAGATATGAAGGTAGCATGTAAGTGTTGGATATGATGTAGCAGGTAAGTGTTATATATGGATGTAGCAGGTGAGTGTTAGATAAGGATGTAGCATGTAAGTGTTGGATATGATGTAGCAGGTAAGTGTTGGATATGGATGTAGTAAGTTTTGAATATGGATGTAGCAGGTAAGCATTAGATGATGGATGTAGCAGGTAAGTGTTGGATAAGGATGTAGCATGTAAGTGTTGGATATGATGTAGCAGGTAAGTGTTAGATATGGATCTAGCAGTTAAGTGTTGGACATGGATGTAGTATGAAAGTGTTGGATATGGATGTAGTAAGTGTTGGATATGGATGTAGTAAGTTTTGAATATGGATGTAGCAGGTAAGTGTTAGATAATGAATATAACAGGTAAGTGTTGGATATGGATATAGCAGGCGAGTGTTAGATAAGGATGTAGCAAGTAAGTGTTGGATATGATGTAGCAGGTAAGTGTTAGATATGGATCTAGCAGTTAAGTGTTGGACATGGATGTAGTATTTAAGTGTTGGATATGGATGTAGCAGGTAAGTGCAATTTACTATATTTATTACCACTTACTGCAATTAATTCTTGATGCTCTTAACCAAAGAAACAACTATTAACATCTGCTGAAATATAAAAGATTATTCAATTTTTTTTATGGACTAATAATTAAATGATTACAATAATTTCATAACTTTTTTTAAATTATAAGATGGATCTCCACAATGGATATTTGTATATTCATATTTTACTGGATCGAAGTAGTCAATAATAAGCAGTTTGCCTAGTGTACAGATATAAAGATGACGCTCTCAGCTTACACTGGTATGACAAATACATTCCAAGATGGCTAGGTCTCAAAGTTATCTTCAAATTCAGCATTCAAAGGCTACATCTGTACAATGTAGCAATCCCCATTATGCCGCATTATAAAGAATCATTATGACATATGATCCAATGAATAAAACCACACATAAATCTCCAGTGAGGTTGCTATAACTTGAATCAAACCAGCAGTTATATCCTCTACCCCAATGAACTTCACAATAATAGGGTGTAAGAATACTGCAGGTCACCATATTTCACCATTTTTAACTTTTGCAGGTGCACAAATGAGACAGGAGCTTCTTGAGGCAGAACAACTGGTGCTGATGAATCCACTAGAGAATCTGAACAGACAGCTAGTGACATATTTAGATAATATAATGTAGACTAGTTTGATACAGGAGTTGAGCCCTGACAAGCCTGTCTCATTGCTGTATGATTGGCATAAATCTCGCGTCTCAATCAGATTGATAGATTGGATCAAGAAAAATCACAATATCATTTTTATTGTATGCTCAAACAAGCCATGTTATGTAGCCAGAGGAAGTGGGATGGTTTGGACCATTTTAGCATATCTTTAACAACAAATATTTTAAACAACAAATCTCACAAATCGATGAAAGCACATTGCATTCAATCTATTACCAGAAACAACATATCTGCCATTGATTGTACTCTGAAGCATACTTGCAAGCAGGCTCTTACCCATTTAATTCTGATTCTGTTCAAAAAAGCAAATTTGAACCATCTACAATTCTGGATCAGGAAGAAGCAGCAAAGTCTATAGAAAATAACACACCTATTGAACAGAACACATCATTTGTTAACAATGGATAAGGGTCTGGCTGTCAAAAAGAAATCATGGAAATATCGATATCTCAGAATCACTGTGAGTGGTAAGGCAATAACAAAATGACATGATAGAAGGGATTAAACACAAACAGAACAACTCAAACAGGAATAGTAAATACCAAAGTAAATCCACCAAGAAGTCAACAAAAACAAAAACCCAGAAAATCCCTGCAAAAGACAACTACTGTGTTATGTATATTTAATTATTTGTCTGTTAGTCATAATTTTTTTATTCCATTACATGCTATTGTAATGTAAGATTGTTTATTGGACTTGACCTTCTCCAAAACTGAGTTGAGTTCTGTTTGACCTGATTGACATTTTTATTTTATTTTTTTTTATTTCATTTATGTAAACATGTTGATTTGGGTCAGGGTTTTGGAGAAACCAGAGTAAATTTTATAGGCTATTATGTTTTAAATAAACAAGGCTCATTAAATCATGCTGGAAAGTTATTTTCCATTAGGTAATGGTTGTTTTTAGAAAATGCTAATTTGTGACCCCAGGTCAAACAGAGAACAATATTATCTTGTGACTATCAGAATTCGATCAGTTGTGCTTTAACACCCAGCACTAAGTTGTGTTATGTTGTGACTAGTTTGGGCTGATTTATTTTCTTCAAATTATTGAATTCAAGTGATTATTTTCTCTGGAAATACAAAAGTACTCTGACAAAATTCTTGGATAAAGACATTCCTTGGAATTTATACTGAATTCAAACATGGAATAATATTTTCTGTGATTCAACAAGAGACTGCTGACACATTAGCACTTCGCTGACAATGACAGACATCACCACCTTCAAATTTTGATTTCATCAGGACTCAAACTCAGTTTCATTCAGGACTTTTTATTACTAGGACTTCTATTTTTTAATTGTTTAATTATTTTTTGGATTTAATTCACAAAACCATAAGTTCTTTTTTTCTCATTTTCCACTGTGTATCCTAGGGAAATAAAATATTTGTTAAATGTTACAAAGCTTGATGTCTTCACTCTTTTCTGTTACTTATTTTAAGAGCATAGACTTGTAACAACTGCAATAAAAAAATGGGTTTTATCTGTCCTGTGCCCCAAACCAGGTCATTCTCATTCTCATTATCATTATAATTTCTCATCTGATTCAGAGTTATCCATAGAAGATAGTGAGAAATGTTACATCTGCAACCAATTTACACAATCTGAAATACAGAATTCAATTTCATTCAGTTTTTGCCAAGTGATATGATGTGATAAATGTCACCACTTGATATAATGTACAAAGAAAATACTAGTCAGAACAAGAGACACTTTTCTTTGCCCCCCCCCCCATTATATAGTGTGTGTGATTAGGATTTTTAACATAGCTTTAACAATTTTTTAGTCATATCGCTATGATGTCTGCAGTGTGGCAGTTTATAGTGATATCTAGCACAGGGGCATCATGCCGCAGACATGTAGCATTATGTCCCACCCAGTCACATTATTCTGACACCAGGCCTACTAGTCCTAACACTAACCTCTTAATGCTGAGCACCTAGCAAATCAACTGTTTGTACCATTTCTGTAAGTCTTTGGTATGACTCGGCCGGGATTCAAACCCACAACCTCCTGCTTCCGAGGCGGATGCTTTAACCACTAGGCCACTAGAGCGGTCCCCCAATATATAGAAGCATAGAGCAAACTATATGCACATGTCAATCAAATTTGAAAACAACCATTTTAAAATCAAATATTCTAGATCTGAAATGATGCCGATTCAGATTTACTATGGTCCACCTGCAGCACAATGTCAAGGCATGTGCATAAACAAAGTAACGAAGTACATAGACAGTGTTTGTAGATTACCTGTAGCTTAAGCAGGATTTTCAGTTTAATACATACTGCGTTTGCAGGAGATTACTGTTGAAAATTCAAGCTGACGGTTCATCATGGAACCAATATAATTTCATTGGTATAAGTGATGTAATAATTTCATGGTAAGTCTTTATGTGCATAAAAACTGAGGCTTCTGAGACCTGCTATTTTTCTGTTAAATACTTGATAGAAAATGGTTATTTTGTTTTCTTTATTCAAATTGTATTCAAATTTGAACTTTCTGGCTTAAATGATTATGATAACTTACTCTCAATTATATTGGTGGCATTGGGCATCTAAATGGTCTAAGGCATGAGTGTTTCCCTTTAAGCACATTTGTGTGTCAGAGATGCACGATGGAGATATCTAACACACACTTTTTGTCGTTGTGCATATTTTTTAAGCAAAGGGTTCGCATAATGTGATCAGGATTTATTCAATCTCCAATGCATAAGAACGAGGAATGCACACTCTGAGCATAAGGCATTGTTATGACAGTGTAGCTTCCCTAATCTCATGAACTTTCACACAATTTCCATCAAGCTCAGCAACATGTTGTACAGACAAATTAACTTCAATGCTTTCTGGAGTAGAAAATGAACTCCAGATGAAAATGGTGTGCATTCAGAATCCCTAGTCAAGAAAGTGAAGGAAGCAAAACATGACAGAGTAACTATGGTTCATAACTTTAATGAACAATTGAGAAAACAATTCTCTAAATGGAACATGGCACACAAATAAAAATTAACATTATTCTAGAATATAGATATCTGCAATTAAGTATTCAAATTAGGGACATATATCTTGTCCCAGCCTCTGTCAATAATTTCTGAGCAAATGGTAATTGGAGATGGTCGTTACATTTAGTACAAAGAAATTCTAGTTGCTTTAGAATTTAACGTATTTCATTTTGACCCAGAACTTAACTTAGCAATGAATTTAAAAATTTTGTAGCTACTGTAATAAATGTATCACATGCTTGTTTCTGGACTGTATTTGGGAGTATCTGGGCAGTGTTTGGGTATATTTGGGCAGTATTTGGGTAAATCGTGCTGCCGCGTGAACTGGGGTCAGCCACCATATGCTATTTACATTTACGGTCTTCAACTGAAAAAGACATTTTATAAGAATCGATAGAGGGAACGTCAGATAATCTGTACACTTTGCAATACTGCAGCAATAGCAGAACAGTTTAAATATGTACCAATAAGAACATTAAGTACTGCGATAATACATCGTTCCGGGTTAGTGCCATTTATGTTTTGTGGGCAACTTAATGCTTTACTATGTTCTTAGTGCCCAATTTTGTGCACTTAGAGCCTCTTAGTGCCTCTAGCCTAACTGCTTCTTAGTAGTCTTAGCGGTGTTTACCAGGACCTCCCCCACCCCCCAAGAAAGTATACTTTATCTTCGGAAACAAATTACCAAGTACGAGTCCACCAATGCCCATCTATTTCTGCTAAAAATGGCAGTATCTGTCTCATATATATCGGTATAACTGAAGACACCATGACAAATGAAACTTCGAAAGGGGTGGTTCCATTATGCCCGCTGACAAACGATTCATGGACACTTTTGTAGGACATTTTGAAAGGTTAGTTGATCACGAGAACGGGAGCAGACATATTTAAGTAAGTCTTTTCCAAGGAACGCTTATTAGGCTATACTAAAAACATTTGTCATCTCGCGCACGCTGAACAGATAACATTCGAATAACAACATCTGTCATCTCGTGCATACGCACAGACAACATTCGGAATCTTCGGTCTCGTACACCGGACAGTGAATGCTAGTATCACGTTGTTAAAGACTGTGCTGGGTCTGCTAGTTGTCCGGATAGAGTGAAGTTCTAAGGGGTCTCATTATCTTTAAGAGTAACCGAATCATTCAATTTGAATTTAATTCAGTTTATTTGACATTCATTGCAAATGTTTTCATATACACACATCTATTATTTTCATCCTCCTCGTGTTTGTTTGTACACAAAGTCTTTCACCCCCAGAGTTCAACAATGAAAAGCATCAACGATATTTTTTTTTAAATGCACAAAACGAAGTCATTTCATTCATCAATATATAATTTCAAAGCAGAATGTTGCCCATAACATTGTCATCCTGTTTGCAAGTCAAACTAGACAGCTTACTGTGTTTTCCCCAGTTTCTAGAAAGTACATTTTCAGAAGAAGAAAACAAAAATGTATTCTATATGTATTCCGTATTTGCACTGCCTTGTTTTACTGTTTCTAAAATTAATTGAACAAAATAAAAAAACTTTAAATCTTGAGTATATGTGTTTTAAAGGATGTAACTCCCAAGCTTACAGAAATGTACAGAACTATTTAGTGTTTCGAAAACTAAACTATATAACATTTGTTGTCTGAAAATACAGACTCGCCTATGCAAATATAGCTCAGTGTTAGTTAAAAAAAACTACCATTTGGTTTGAAAAATGCATAAGATGACAGTGTTAGATCCCTCCTTGACGAGAGCCAGGTTAGAAAGTATAATTTAATGAATGAAATTACTATATGTTTTGTGCATTGTTTATATTCTTGGTGCTTTTAATTTTTAAAATCATTAGAGGGTACAAACAAATGTGGGTAAGCAACCACTATAGTAAATACTATATGACCTGACCACTCCAGTGGTCTAAGTGGTTAGAGCGTCTATCTCGGATGCAGGAGGTTGTGGGTTTGAACCCCAGCCAAGTCATACCAAAGACTTATTAAAATGGTACTAGCAGTTGCCTCACTAGGACCTCAGCATTAAGAAGAGGTTAGTGTTAGGACTGGTCGGCCTGGTGTCAGAATAATGTGACTGGGTGGGACATTATGCTATATGTTTGCAGCATGATGCTGCAGTGCTAGTTATCACTATAAACTGCCACACTGCAGACATCATAGTGATATGACTGAAAATTGTTAAAGCTATGTTAAAATTCCAAATCACACACACACACGCTGTATGACCACTGATTCACATCAGATATATAATGGCCAGGGACCATTTCTCACCCAATACAAATTGTTGCCATTTGTTGCTGTTATCTCCCAAATACACTTCTTATGTATTCCATTAAATGTGCATCACAAAGTGACTTTTTTAATATAAACAAGTGTAATTTGAGTTTGTCCAAGTGGCAGATCATTTTTCCTTTGGTTTAGCCCTTAAGTAATCATTTTATTCTGGGGTATACATGTGAAAACCCTGCACAAGATGGTATTTCTCCTAAAAATAATGTTGACTCCCATCTTTCCCATCACTCACTGAAATCCTCCATATATGCAAAATTATTATTGAAAAATAACATTTCCCATTTTTTTATATTACATTTTGGTTCCAGTGTTGGATATTTATGATAATACTGCCAGTGATTACCTGAATGTGAACTAATTTAAGCAATGCAAGACAATGTAGTTGGAAATTTCACCTTTGATCGTGTTGGTAGGGCCAGCTGGCTTCATTGTTTGAAGCTTGTGTGAGCAGAAGTATAAATGAAAGGATTAAAGCTGTTAAATCATTTATAGTTGTGTTACTAAAAGTTGAATCAGTAGAAACAATAACATTACCAGGTAATTTGATTTTCTCAGTAAAGTATGTTTGCTTTAGTGCTTAAAGTTTTCTGGATGACTTTGGGTCTATACTCTGTATGATCAAAAGTAATCTGGACAATGCCCTAAACACCAAAATCCAAGCAACGAAATATCTCACAATATTCAATGGTGGATAGAAACATGAATTTCAGTGGTTGCAGTTAAGTACAAAAGGTCGTGAATATGTATTCTGCTCTTCCTATAAAGCTGCTCTTAAAATCTGTTATGGTGGCAAGAATGATATCACACAGCTTGCAGAAAATCCATTACATTAAAGCATATTAACTGTGACACAAATATACCATCAATGACATTCATGTTTGCAGAACCTGCATCAAATGTTGTTAAAGGTACAAACAGTATTCCTATGACAGCTCAACCAAGGTGAAACACTTAACTCGTTATAAATGGAATATAATTTTGTAATTTGTATGTTAATTGAATAAATAAATGATATTTATATTTCCTGTTAAAATACTGATTTCTAAACATGTTTACAAAAGGCAGTGATAACCCTATTTTACAGCTTTATTTCATGTCCAAAAGTTTACTAAGGGGAAAAATATAATTTTAAGCATAAATGATGTGGAAAAAATATCCCTTTCAATCTGTAATTTACTCCACTATCTATAAATTCGGTCATAATTGTGACAAAAATCGACATAAGCAGTAGTTTCCCAGGTAGGTTGCCAAGTACATGAGTTACATAGCTATTGTGTAAATTGAAAAAGGCAGATGTTTTGGTTACTGATAGCCCATGGTCAGTAACCATAGGAAAAAAAAAAATGCTTAATATCATAATCATTCCTACAAGAATCAATGTAAATTTTGATAGTCACTTATTTATTTATACATCAGTGAGGTTTTGAACTTATTCATTCAGTACACCATATAGTTACTGTTGTAGTGTGTGTATGTTATTGGGATTTTTAATGCAGCTTTTAAAAAAATTCAATCATATCGCAATGATATCTGCAGTGTGGCAGTTTATAGTGATGTCTAGCACTGGAGCAGCATGCTGCAGACATGTAGGATGATGTCGAGGCAGCTGCTAGTACCATTTGTATAAGTCTTTGGTATGACTCGATCAGGGTTCAAACTTGTGACCTCACCCATCTGAGGCAAACATTCTAACCACTTAGGCCACCGGAGTGGTCACATTGTTGT
Organism: Sinohyriopsis cumingii; assembly: GCA_028554795.2. Taxonomy (NCBI): domain Eukaryota; kingdom Metazoa; phylum Mollusca; class Bivalvia; order Unionida; family Unionidae; genus Sinohyriopsis; species Sinohyriopsis cumingii. The sequence continues at coordinate 122,198,625 of CM068824.1, read as the reverse complement.
ATTGAAGTGCTGTAAAACTCAGATACTATTTATGCAGTAATATTTGTTCAATGACAACTTTTGTGTTAGATGGTTTTATAATTTATGAAAGGATTACTTTATTTCAAAGTTATAATAAATCTATGGATCATCTACACATAGATGAAGGTCTATAACATCATTCACAAGATACAGTGTATATAGTATATAGGTCAAGTTAGTAACTTGTAGGGGCCTGAGATAGAAAAGTGTGTACTGATTTTGATGTGTTTTTATTGCTGGAATTACATGTTCTTTTCAGTACATATAAACTTAAATCACTGTAGTTTAGATATATTTTAAATGAACTTCAGAGATCTTTTCGATATTGACCCCTCAACTTATGTGCATTATGAAAAATGTTTTTCATCTTCTCTTGCATCACATATTGTATAAAGTCTTTTATATCTTTTAGTTTTACAATATTTTTTAATAAGACATGGACTTATTCAAAGTTTTGAAAGTTGTGACCTTTCTCTGCTAAATTAAAAATAAGATAAAAGCTGAATTTAAAATTGGTAAAAAAAATTACAGTGAAGATTAATAATTTCATTTATGTTCTTTCAGTATGAAAAAGCATTTCATTATTTTTATCTAAGATAGAATTTGTTAAAGATTAAGGATTTAGTTCTGTGTGAAGTACGTATATTTTGAAAATGCTGTATAAGCCCACTGATATTCAAGTTTTATATTCTTGTTGTAATTATATGACAGGACTAATATCTATCTGCTTGTTATCAGGGGCCCCAAGTGGCTGAGTGGTCTATCCTGCTCACCATTCCGGATCATTGCCATCTCACCTGTATCTGCGTGGGTTCGAGACTCATGCTCGGCTAACGTAGGTATGTGAGGACACTTGCTAGTAGCTTCTTGTGGGTCGGTGGTTCTTAAAGGAATTTTCCAGGGTTCTTCCTCCAGCAGCTACACTGGTCGTCTATCTTCTGCTGAAAAATGACATTAAATCCAACAACAACAACCTTTTGTTATCATGGTGTCAAATTACATCATTCAGACAATTAGTAGACTTAAGTGGTTTTGATATCAATACTAGCACCATCTGGATATTCGAACTTCTCAGATTCTGTGAAAAAACTCCTGAAAGTCAAGAGACATTATCGATGTTTGAAGAGTGGCATCTATGATGTCATTTTAGGAATGGTTCCTTATCATACCCCAGTGCTAGACATATCTATAAACTGCCACACTATAGACATCATAGTGATATGACTGAAAAATTGTTAAAGCTACATTAAAAATCCAAATCACAGACACACAAACACTCACACACACACACACACACACACACACACCCTTAGTATGGTTTTCCTGGTGTTTTACATATCATGTCCACCTGTGGGATAAAGCCCACACCCACATTAAAACTGACAATGTTGAAGCATAATTTTAGCTTCAGTCTAAAATATATTATCATTTGTTTGTGACTAACATGTTTATCTCAATTTTGGACTTCTTTTCAGTATTATACACGAAACAGATTTTTACACTATTATGCAAGAAATATTTTGGTGTTCAAAGAAGTTAAATTTGTCATATGAATTTGTCTGAAACAGTGGATTTGAAGTTAATATAGTCAACAAAAATGTGTTCCATTGTCAGTGAACACTGGAGCTCCACTGATGGGTTAGATGTATTAATGATTGCTTGTGGAGTTTGACCGACAGTTTATATCCTGTTGAAGTTATTATATGGAATCTTCCATTTGGAAATGGGTGAGTGCAATGCAACTTTGTCTGCTTTACCAGCACCTTCATTCCGCTGTATACCTTACCCTTTGTATGAAAGAGGTGAATTTGTAGGCCTTGTCTCTCATGCTTGATTCCAATTAGAATATGACTTACTAAATTACCCTTTACACCAGTGGGACTTGATTAGAGGGATTATGTAATGCAACCCATGTATGCCTGTGTGCATTTTTAGTGTCATAGCACCTGCACTGTTCAAGATAAAGACTTCCTACATTGGGTTTATGAATGGGAGTGGTCTGTGCAGATCACACAAAGGTTTTAGAAATTGTAGGGGTCTGGCTGGGGAATTGGCTTGTTTTTTGTGTGCATATGTTTAAAATAAATCCCAAATTAGATTTGTTGTAAATGCTTGTTAGAAGGGTGTGTGGTAGATTGTGTCCCCAGGGTTATGCCTCAGGGCATCAAGTTGTGGGCTGTATTACCTAGCTTAGAAGCTATTGATATCCACCACATAGCAATATATACACTAACTGAGCATGAAAAGACAAATTTTTGCATAAACCTGACATTGTCATGAGGTCTGTGTCAGCCCCTAGGGACTATATGCATGGGTCATTACTTGTAAACTGTTTAAATCACCACCGTGTAAGTGTGTGTGTGTGTGTGTAGTGAACATGGAAAGAGCAATTCAGATATGAAAGATTGACATATGTGACTATTCTTACTTCTTGAGACTACCGTATATCCGATGGGTCACATATATTGGAGGTGGTTGGGATGAAGTTTATGAATGTGGATATATGTGTTTCATAACAAACACTAGCTGATAAATGATTTTTAGTTAAATTTTCACATAAAATTATAATATTTGCTACTTCAGTGAAGATTATGCTCTTTCTGTCCACATGTTAACCAGCATGCATGCTAGATATTGCTTATATTAGGTGAATTAATTTAGTCTCACATTATAGGCTGAATTTATATCAGATTCATAGTGTATATTATAGTGTTACTTTATTTGTCTATCTACCTACACTTGTCTTTCTATAGTGCAAGTCACATGGGTCATGTAGGCATTGAACACTTGCTATTACAGTAATAGGTGTCATTTTTTCACATATGTTTAAGTGGCAAGCATTCACTTCATTTGGATTTGTATATATCCATATTCCTTTGGAAGGTCATTATTTTGATGCCTTGAGAGGTGCATAAGGCAAAATCAGTGTTAAGGTACATAGACACTTTTGGCTGAAATGAACCTAAATGTGTGAATTAGTACATTCCAGATTGAATGTCATTCGCTGTGACATCACAATGAAAGCTATGCCTATTGAGAAACATTCGTACAACCCTCGATTGTGACGATTCCACTCAATGCACTCTTATTTTGACCCAAGTTTAGTACATGGCCACCATTGTGAAAGACCATAGAGATCAATAATTTTCATCAGGAAGTTTCTTGATGACATTTATGGTGCAGATCATTCAAAAATCTGGATTGAATAGGCTTTGGTTAAAGAAAATTAGTGTTAAATTTGAAAAGAACAAATTATATTTAATTTAAAATGCATAAATGCACATACATGACCCATGTGACTTGTACTATAGGGAATCTCAGTTGTATACTTATCATACAAAGAGATGTGCAGCAGTGAATCATATTTCAAGAATAATATATCTAAATCTTATACTATTTTTTCAGTTTCAAAGTGCACCAATTCCGAGTATGGCAGAGTCCACAGACCCAGTGACAGCGACAAAAACACCAAAAGAGCTCATTAAGAGATTCTATTCTCAACAAGAAAAAAGAGTTGAAAACTATCATCTATTTGAGGAGTAAGGTTACAACTTTTTCTCATAACTGATTATTGATAATAGCTCTCACATATGTGTAAACATGGTGAGATGCAGAAGTCATATTTTTGTGGTGGAGGTGGCATCAGAAATAAAAATTTCAAAATCGCTATGATATCTGCACTAGGGCGTCATGCCGCAGACATGTAACATCTTGTCCCACCCAGTCGCATTATCCTGACACCAGTCTGACCAGTCCTAACACTGAACCCTTAATGATGAGCACCTACTGAGGCAGCTGCTAGAACCATTTTTATAAGTCTTTGGTATGACTCAGCCGGGGTTTGAACCTGCAATCTCCTGCATCCAAGGCAGGCACTTTAGCCACTGTGGCCACTGGAGCAGACTTTAGAACATCAGAAATAGTGGTTATACTGGCAAGTACATTGACACAGGCAATACATTGGGTTTTGCAAAACTTTTTTATGTATTTTATGTGTTTAGCTATGTATGTGTTTAAAAATGACCCTTACAATTTATAACCATAAAAATTAGCACACATGCTATAGATGTAAATAGCAGTGGCACAATAACATCATTTCAGCCAAGATTTGGAAACCTGAGAACTGGTTTTAGTCTATGGCGCTTGGATTATTTGTCCATACCTGCCCTATTCCCAGACAGTGTTAGGTTTTTTTTCAGGTCCAATAAGTGTGTTTTTAGATTTCAAGAGAGGTCAGTGCACATGACCCCAAAAAGTGATGTCATCTAATTGAGAACAATTTATCTTTTCACATAAGCCTAAACAAAATTAATGGAATTTGAAATTCGATTTAAAAAAACAAAAAAAAATAACGTATCCGTTTTCTTGGAAGCATTTAATACCTACAAGCAAATATTGTTGATACACTTAGCATTGTCCAGTACCAGTACCATCACTGCACACATACACACATGAGCCAGCACTCACATAATCACAGCCACACAGACTTTAAATAAATAAAACAAAATATCATGTTTCTGGCTTGAAGTTTTATTTAGACAGTGGAATATTTTATTTTCACCAGTGGGAACTGGGGGTGGGGGTTGAAGGCAATTCATCTTTGCACTAATTAGAGACTGGATGTTATTGTTGCTCAAACTACCCCAACGATATTTTTTAATTTTTCGGAGCATTGAAAATGATCTGTCTACAATTGCATTGCTGTGAGGGAGTGTCAAACACGTTGGATAGTTTTGTTAGTGGATGTCATACACTTCAGAATGGCTGATGTTGATATGGTGTTCGCAGTATGTGCAGAAAAAAAATACTCTTTCTTGCTGCTGTTTTTAATAAAGCAAACTCCATCCAGGAGTTCTGAAATTGAGTTTTACTGAGCTTTACTCACTTAACAGATGGTTTATTCTTCCCTGAATGACGGCTGTATTTGATACTTAGCCGTCTGACTACTGACATAATCTTGCTCAGTGTTTTATACATGGAGTGAAATCCGAGTTAAAATGAACATTACTACTGATCACAAATTTGAGAACGTTCTTTAATATTGTTGACTTGCACATTATTTTTAAATGTAAGGCTGTGTAATAGCTTTTGTTTTTCAACATACGTTTTTTTAATTTATTTACCTAACTTCAAATGAAGTGGGTTGTTCCACTTAGCTTAGTTTACCTATACAGATTATCATAGAAATTCTCAGCCAGTTAGTAATCAATGAATGATATTTGCTTATCTCTGACTGCCTTATCTTTTAATTGCTTCTATGATAATCTTGTTTACTGTTTATACAGACTATATAATTTATATCAGATCATAACTTATAGTACAACTCAAGTAAGCTACACATTTTGTTGGATTTGTATTACACTTTTTTTAAACATTTTCAATTTCAATGGTGATGAAAGTGCAGGAGACAGATTATACAGTAGAATTTCATTGATCCTAACCTAATTTGTCCAGATTGTTGGTTTATCAATGCCACATGTATGTTCCCTGATCAAGCAACAGGATCTGATAAATGTTGTGCGCAAAGCTCATGGGTTCCAAACACAGTGTCAAGGCTATCACATATTGAGTTCAGGTAGCTCCGTGTGCTAATTCATGTGTACCAGAAGACTGGGTTAAGGTTACCACATGTTGAGTTCAGGTAGCTCAGTGGGCTACTTCATGTGTACAAGAACACCAGGTTAAGGCTATTCCTAATATAGCTATGGTACAATGGAAACTCATTGGCACAAACTCACTTTAAATCTAGTTTTTGTTTGACCTTCAGGGAGTTCAGATAAACAAGGCTATATTCAGTTTTGTACAGTAATGACTTATTAAAGTAATAATTAAGTAGTAATTGATTACTTCAAATATAAAATTTGAATGTTGATCAATTGCTGCAAAAAAAGTAATCAATAATTGTGTGTAATTGATTACAAATTCTTCAAAAGCAATGCAAAGTTCTGATTACTTTTAAATTACAATTATTATTTGTCATAGTTACCATTAGCAACTTACAAGTTCTTTTAGAAACTGTTCTATTTTAAATAATTGTTTACAAATCTGTGAAATTAGTTCTACAGTAATGTATTCAATGTATTACATTGAACTCTTAATGCAAAGAACATTGTTCTGTGCAAAACTTTAACTAATCAATGAGAACTTTGGGTTGTGACAGACTGAACAGAATTAATCAAATTATATTCTAATTACCCACATAAAAAAGTAATTGAAATTGATTAGTTCAGTGTGGTAGAATAACTGTAATTGTAATCAAATTAGTCATTTTTATAGTAATTGTAAGTTTAATTCATTACCTTTACAACATGGATCTATGCAATACAATACTTGCTATACTGCATAAATATTCAGATGTAATATAGGCATTTTGCAACATCTTCATTTCAGATCAAATCAGATTTGTGTTTTCTGTCTTACAGAGGATTCAGGGCCTACCTGGCTAGAGCCCCAAATTACAACTTTCCACTCTACCGTCAGCTGGTAAATGCAATCACACACACCTTTCAAAGCATTTCACGTGAAATCATTTGCATAAAAACAGAACTGAGTGACTCACACAATCTGAAAGCACTAGCCTCATTAGTGGACAAAGTTCAAGATAAAGAGAAATGCAAGCTTGAGTTGGTAAGTTTTAGTGAATAATGTTAATTTCACATATGTGACCCCATCTTTGTTCAAATGGATTATACTCTTACAGTAATAAAAATCATTTTGATTCACTCATTATAAAATAAGAGCCCGTTTTTATGAAATTCTACATTAAAAGAGAATTTGGAATTAAATTTAGCTGTACTTGAAAAGTGTCTAGTGATGGTCATCTTTATCCAAATGGCCTCCTGTGTATATTAAACAGCTGAATCTAATGACAGTTAATTCTCATTCCCTTGCACTTTTGGTATTTACAGTACTACCCTATTACCTTGATATCCACTGGACTGAGGTAATGCTGACATAATCAGATGTTAAGATGGGGGGGGGGGCTGAAAAAAATAAAAATTTAGCAGACAAGTAAAATTTGTCTGTAGGAAATGAAAATTTGGATTAAATGAAGACAAAACCAGTTTGAGATAAACTTGTATATTGACAACTTACATTTGTGTTATGTTTGTGTTATGCAATCCATAATGCATGAAGTACATAGTACACGCACATGAAAAATCCATGAATTTAGGGTATATGCCAGATGTTAGAAAATTGCTGTATCAGTCATTCCCCATTAGGAAATATATAAAGTGAATAAACACATTGATCAAAAAGATGGTAGTCATTTTAATATACTGTATATCCATTGTCAACCAATACATGCCACTAAACAACTATGATATGCATTGTCACCAGCAGTAGGTGGCTGTTTATTTGTTACTTACCTGCTGCATGTACTTAAATTGGCCTAGATTTGTGGCTGACTGAGACAACGAACGTAACTTTCTTAATGAGGCTACCAAGTTAAAGAGGCTACTCATAGGGAAAGAGGCTACCAAGGGAAAGAGGCTACTCATAGGTAAATAAAAACCTGTCACCAAGTTTTGAATTAATAAGGCACAAGCAAAACTTGTACTTTGTAATTCCAGAATAAACAAACAGAAAAATGCATTTAGATCTATAGCATAATTAATACATCAAATTAAAATGAATTTAATTAAAATTTAAATTAATTAAAATTAAATGCTTTTAGCAAAATGGATGGGGATTGGGGATAATAATAGTTCAGAATTGTATGCAAGCTTCTATTATAGCCTTGACAGTTGTTCTTTCAAGAGATTATATTTGTGATTTATGCTACCATTGGTATCTATCATAAGCACAAAGAAAGTAAAAACATTAGACTTCCACAACACAATCAATTTGTTCCAATCACTGCTGACTTCTTTTGATAAATGTTGCATTGTTTTTATAAAAGAATGTAGCTGGCTTGTATTGATGAAGGGTGCTTATGCTATTGAAGTCACTGCAAAAATCAAGACGTGCTCATTTGTTAATGTAACGACAGCATTAACGCTAGTGGCAACATCAAAATAACTTGCAAAATATGAGTGGGAAGTGGCAGCTTGTCAAAGTAAACAATAAGAAAACAAAGAATGTGTTCAAGTTGGGACCAAGAGCTTCTGTCGACATGTACAGTTACTTTATATCTTGATATTGACATAAGCAAGACAAATTTGGTAGTAATAATAGACCACAGGACTGGGACTTTGTATTTTCATCAACATAGGCAGCTTATCGGCATACATGATGTCGATATATGTGGATAGGACTGTAATTGATACTGGCCAAGTCACAATATGTCACTAGATTTTCAAAACCTGCTCACATGATCAGATTTAAATTAATACAAATTCTTGAAATGCATCCATAACCCGAAAATGGGGGCGTAAGTAGCATTGCAATTAATTTTTAGCCCTGCATCTTATGTCCATCAACAGCTAATTTTTCAAGTTCTTCTCAAAAACTGATGGACCAGTTTGACCAAATTTTGGCACAAGCACATCTTTGCATGAGGAGTAGTTTGTATGATTAATGTTGATCTGCCCCACCTTCAAAAATAAAAATATTAAAAACCCTTGAAGTTATTTCTCTTCAGAAATGCCTGAAAAGATTTAGAGGATCCTGCAAGATCTTTCAGTTTTATGCAAATGATGCTAAGTTGAAATAAAGCCACAATTACTAAAAATAGAAAAGCCATTGTTACTAAAAGTAGGAAACCCTTGAAATATATTATCCAACAAGATTGCTGAACATTTTATAACCAAATTTAACAGAAAGCATCCAGTTACTGAGTGCTTTCATATTTATTCAATTTATGCTAATGCACCATCAAATCTGCCCACCATTGTTAAATGAAAAAAATAATTAAACTTCTTCCCCACTAAACACAATTTGACTATATTTGACAAAAATTATGCTGGTTTAACAACCTTTCAGATTTATACAAAATGATGCTAACCTGCCATTAAATAGGGTTGTTGTTACTTTTTAAAAAGGCATCAGAAAACTCTTTTAAGCAACGACGCAAAGAGAACTCAATCAAAATTTGACCAAATTTGACAAAAGCAACCAGGCATAGCAAGCAATCAAAAGGTGGATCTGATAAACCATCAGATATTTCCACGATTGCAAATACAAAAGAAACTATAAATTACTTCGAGAACCATTCAACAGAATATAATCATATTTAACAAAAAGCATCCTGAAGACCTTTCAGATTTATACAAATGGTACCAACCAACAATCATATGTGGCAGCATGACTAAAAATGAAAAGATCTGTAAAAATGGTATTTTTCAAAACCTTATATAAAACTTAACCAAACTTTATAGAAAGGATCATGGCATAAATGGTGCCAGTCCACCTTCAGATATGGCTACTGTTGCTATAAATAGAAAAACCTATAAATGACTTGATTTTTCAGAACTGCAGAATAAAAATTCATGAAATTTATAAATCACATCCTGGCATGAAAACCTTTCAGATTTGTACAAAAGATAACGATCAACCAATTTGCATGACTCTTGTTACATGTATTAAGATAGGAAAATATTTATACATCTCAATAACATGTACAACTGAATTCAACTAAATTTGACAGAAAAAGGTATGAGGGCTTTCAAGTTTTGTATTTCTGATGCTGATTTACTATCAGATATGGCCACCATTAATAAAATAGAAAACCCTTATGCAGCTTCTCCAAAATTGATATACAGAATTTTGATCAAAAGCATTCTGCCCTGAATACCTTGCAAATTTATACAAATGAAGCTGATCTGAGATTGTAAATGGACCCATTTTTAAATATTCAGAAACCTTGAAACAGCTTCTTCTCCAAACCATTGAATAGAATTTCGCTAAAAGCATTGTGGCATAAAGCCTTTTCTAATTTGTACAAACGAGGCTGATCCACCATGAAATATTGCCAATGTTACTAAAAATAGAAAAATATTTAAACAACGTTTTCTCCAAAACCACTCTACTTCAATTGACCAAATTTGACAGAAATCATTCTGGCTTAGAGGGTTGCCAGGTGTGTATATGTAGTGCTAATTTGTAATCAGAAACAGAAAAACATTAAAATAACAGTCACAAAAACTGTTTATTGGAATTTACAACAGCATAACTGATGCATTCTATACCACTGGAAGAAATTTATACCGAAATCATCCTATTCATCAAAATTTCTTGGCCAGCTGCTCTCATTTGGCTATGAGACATATGTTAGCCAGGTGAGGAATCTCAAGCCTACTAATGCCTTGTGAAAACTGATATCCAGGAAATATATAAATTTTCAGTATTTTATACCCTCTAGACCATGGGTCAGCAACCTACAACACATGTGCCACAAGATGACGTGTCAAGAGGTTTTGTGTGGCACACGAAGGGCAGCAAATAATCTCGATTTTAACAGTGTTATTCTCTTACTGGTGCCACGCACCTGTTCATTTTGTAATTAATCCGGAAAAAAGTGGCACGCCATGTAAAATAGATTGCCGATCCCTGCTCTAGATTAATTAATTTTTAAGTTTTGCATCGAGGTCATTATCACAATCACTGTTACTGGTTTTTTAATACTTTAAGTACATACATCCAAGGAAGTCTGATGCTTTTTAAGTGAATAACTGTTATCTGAATTTCATGGTTGCAAGTTTATGATATCAGATTATTTCTGACAATATTGTTTTTCTTTTGTTTGAGTACACCTTAAAAATGACATCAACTTATTACTAAGTAGAAATTTTGTTTTTGCAGACAGTGAATCTCCAGCTAGCTGAGAAAGATGTAAAAGACAATCAAGGAGTGGAAGGTTATGTGACTAAAGTTACAGAGCTCAAAGAAAGGTATTGTTTTAAGACTTTAAACAAAACATGTTAAAATATGCATACTGTATTTGCAGTTTAAAGCAATTGCTATGTTTCATCTCAAAATCAATTTTCCAACTCACATGATATGTTCTTTGTCAGACACAACCATGTAAAATGGTTGTCTTACCACATACATGGACACTATTTGTGTCCTGTTGAATAAGTAGGATTTGAACCATAGTCGGACTGTATTGTGAGTACCAGACACATGCTGGAGATGGTGAAGTAATCTGTCATGATCTATTGTGCCAGATGCCACATTCAAGTCAAGGAGGGTGAGGACTGTAATCTTTCCACTATCCAAAGCAGAGATAAGGTTGTTAACTGCTCTTAGAATAGCAGTTGCAGTATTGTGGCGAGGGCAGTATGGAGACTGTACATTGCTAAAAAGCCTTTGAATTCAGATGAGATACAAGTTGGAATAGAAGAGCTTTTTCTAAGATTTTGGACATGAATGGGAGGTTAGAAATGGGGCATTAGTTCTTTAAATGGATGTGATCAAGTGTCAGTTTCTTCAACAGAGGCTTTAAAATGGTAGTTTTGAAAAATGATGGGAATTTTCCAGATGGAAAACAAGTACTAATGACATTGGTTAGTGAAGGCAGTATTGAATCAAAACATTCAAGCACCACTGATGTTGGAATCAGATTGAATTCACATGACTTTGGAGTGCTCTTCATCACAATTGAATGTACCAAATCCACGGAGATGGATTCAAATGCTGTTAAAGGTTGCCATGTATATTCTGTAGCACAACTGTATTGTGATGATGTGTCAATTTAAATTGTGTTGTCAAGCTTATCTCCAATAAATTAAACTTTGTCACAGAAGAAATTTGCAAATTGGTCCGGAAGGTCCACCAGAGATAAGGTCCCTGGAAGTGGTGTACATTTATTCCTTGACATAGCTTGCAATCTTGAAAGAATCGTGGCAGCTGGAATTTTCAGTGATCTTAGTACATGTACTGTAGTAGGCTGATTTTGCTGCATGAACTATGTGACATACATCTAAGCAGCTTCATTGATCTGCTTATGAATAGAGAAACTGGTGGAAAGCAAATCCTCTCAGCCTTACAGTGTTCTCTTTTAACAGTGTTAAGCTGTCCCAAACACCACTATACCATAGGGAACACTTTTTAATTGATACTCTGCACTTGGTTGCTAGGGTATGTTTTTCAGGCAATAAACGCAAGCACTTGTCAAGTTGTACTGCTGTATTGGGTAACAAAGTTGTTAGGTTTGAGATGGCAAATGATGCAAGGATGATCTGATGCAAGTTTTTGGGATACTAATGAAGACTTTAGAATATTATCATCAGGTCTATGAAGAATCCAGTCTAAAAATGTGACCTTGTTTATGGGTGGGTTTAGTGTACTTTACCTTTGCAAATTAGCTTAATAGGCTCTCCCACAGCCATACTCAAAGAATTTAACATTATTCAGCTGTAGTCAGCCAATTAAGTAATTACTTCTAGGACCACCAGCTGTGTAGACTGTCCCAAGGATAGTTTTACATCGGCACTAAGCTGACAGGTTATTAAGGTTATGAGCATGTCATGGTGGTAAAGATCTCTCACTCTTTTTTCTTCGTTTTTTCTTCTTCTTAAGACTACAGAAAATAGTGTTCTTCAAACAGTCGAGGGAGTTTGGGCATGAAAAATCATTTTCACCTGAAAAATTGTGTTATGGCAGGTACAACTATGATTGTCTTCATTTTCTGTTGGTGTAGTACATTTTTGAGTTAGAATGGCTCAGTAAGAAGTCATTTCATAGTAACACTGGGACAGTGAGTGCATATAATGATCTACACTGGGACATGAGTGCATATGATGATCTACACTGAGACATGAGTTCATATGATGATCTATACTGGGACAGTGAGTGCATATGATGATCTACGCTGGGACATGAGTGCATATGATGATCTACACTGGGACAGTGAGTGCATATGATGATCTGTACTGTGACAGTGAGTGCATATGATGGGCTACACTAGGATATGATTGCATATAATGATCTACACTGGGACTGAGCGCATATGATGATCTACACTGGGACAGTGAGTGCATATGATGATCTACACTGGGACAGTTAGTGCATATGATGATCTACACTGGGACAGTGAGTGCATATAATAATCTACACTGGGACTGAGTGCATATGATGATCTACACTGGGACAGTGAGTGCATATGATGATCTACACTGGAATAGTGAGTGCATATACTGATCTACACTGGGACTGAGTGCATATGATGATCTACACTGGGATAGTGAGTGCATATGATGATCTGTACTGGTTTTGACATATTTCAGGTACATCACTGACCATTGTGCTGTTTTGTTTAAATCATGATAAGCGTGGGAACTGGTAGCTTGTCAAAGTAAACAATAAGAAAACAAAGAATGTGTTCAAGTTAATTCTCATTCCATTGATATTTATAGTACTACCCTATTATCTCAAGCGTGCATGACAATCAACATACTGGAAATAAACCATACATGTCCCCAGTTGGATTCCCCTTTTTTTCTTGACTTTGAGTGCAGTTTTATTAAACATTTTGCACAGTTGTTCATTAAGAAAGACACAAAATCAGGTCATCAAGTTATCTCATGATGCATATTTTTCATGACAGAAATTTAGTTTTACCAATGTTACATTCTTACGGCTTGTTTTAATTCAGTTCAGTTACTTAAGTTATTACAGAAGTTATAGGTTGCCTTGCACACACATGCAGTTTACCATATCAACTCAAACTGCAAACAACAAAGATCCTAACCTACCATAGCATAATATTCCTGCAGATCATGGTCTGTGTTGTTTGTTCCTCTGATTACTCCTAACAAAGTGCACAGACCCAGATCTGCAAGCACATTATGCAATGGCATATCTGGGTCGGTGCAGTTTGCCATTGGATTCCTCTTATAAGCAAGTATATCCAGTACAAGGATGTTATAGTATCAGTATGACGAATGTTTCGTACATGTCAGTCAAAGGGCAGAGCATATAATGTTAAAATGTGTGACCATACATCTATAGTAGACTCAGGATCTTATCATGTTATACAATATTCCTTAATTATGAGGATCAGATATTGTTTCATTTTATATAATGATCATTTGTGATTGCATTAAAGTAACCACTTGCAGTTATTGTGTTTTACTTGTTTTGTTGTACTCCAATGTCAATTAGGCAACCTTGAGCCAGGATTACCTGTGCAAGTTGTTTTGTTGTACTCCTATGTCAATTAGGCAACCTTGAGCCAGGATTACCTGTGCAAGTTGTTTTGTTGTACTCCTATGTCAATTAGGCAACCTTGAGCCAGGATTACCTGTGCAAGTTGTTTTGTTGTACTCCTATGTCAGTTAGGCAACCTTGAGCCAGGATTACCTGTGCAAGTTGTTTTGTTTTACTCCTATGTCACTTAGGCAACCTTGAGCCAGGATTACCTGTGCAAGTTGTTTCGTTTTCCCTCGGGGTAGTTAGGATACCCAGATTACCTGTTTATTCTGTTTTGTTCCAATCATAGGCACAAACAATAAGCAATTTTACAATTTTACAATTGTTTAGTTTGAAAACAGTGAATATACTTTGTTTTAATTATCAGAGCCAGTGTAACAGATTCATTTCTGAATTGTTATGGAGGCATAGATTGCAGTGAAATACAAATTTGTTGATTTGTTTGGATTAAGCAGATACTTCCTACTTGAAGTGTTACCTGTCACTTTTGTCCCATACTTTAAGGAGACAATTTCCTCATGATAGATATTCTTTACTGCACAAACTCCCCGAACACAATAAATCCATTTTTAAACACTGGACTGATTTGTCTGTTTCTATGAACCCAAGATCTATGAACCCAAGATTAGTTCTGTAACACATCCATCTGAATATCCATCCAGCTGTTAAACATTTTAGCTTCCACACAATAACTTTAGTTTTATGCCATGTACCTTTTTTGGACTTTGTGAATGACTTGAACTTGAGGTCAACTGAAAGAATAAAAATGGTTTCTGCTCAGTAACTTGAGTTCTGCAAAACAGAGCTGGGCCAAATATTTGGGATTTCTTGCATATGAGACAAGGAAGAACCTGTCAATGTTGAGGTCAGATTTGGGATTTCTTGCATATGAGACAAGGAAGAACCTGTCAATGTTGAGGTCAGATTTGGGATTTCTTGCTTATGAGACAAGGAAGAACCTGTCAATGTTGAGGTCAGATTTGGGATTTCTTGCATATGAGACAAGGAAGAACCTGTCAATGTTGAGGTCAGATTTGGGATTTCTTGCATATGAGACAAGGAAGAACCTGTCAATGTTGAGGTCAGATTTGGGATTTCTTGCATATGAGACAAGGAAGAACCTGTCAATGTTGAGGTCAGATTTGGGATTTCTTGCATATGAGACAAGGAAGAACCTGTCAATGTTGAGGTCAGATTTGGGATTTCTTGCATATGAGACAAGGAAGAACCTGTCAATGTTGAGGTCAGATTTGGGATTTCTTGCATATGAGACAAGGAAGAACCTGTCAATGTTGAGGTCAGATGATATAAGGATAAGGTCATTGTGACTGAAAAGAGACAAATGGTTTGTGCACAATAACATTAGTTCTACATCACAGACAGGGACTAAACATCATGGACAGCTTGGAAATGGGGTAAGGAAAAAGCCTTTAAATGTTTTGGTCAGAAAAATGGTTTCTACACAATAGCTTCTATATCATAACATTGAGTATGCTTTGTCAGTGACTTGCTTTTGTGGGTACAAAATAACTACATTACTTTTGGGGTCAAAAAGCTCACAGGATGGCTTACACTTTGGGCAAGAAAGAAGCCTATTGAATTTGGGGTCCAAAGGTCAGAGTTACTGTGACTGAAGGAAGAAAAATGGTTTCTGCCTAATAACTTTAGTTCTAGACTACTTACCTTGACCAAGTTTGGTGGTGAAACAGAGCATGAGGAAGGAACCTTTTTGATTGAGGGGTCAGAAAGTCAAAGTTCAAGGTCTGTTTGACTTGAATGAAAAAGGAGCTTTTGTCCAATAAATTTGTATTGCAAGTATGTTCCTGGGTGCCACACACATAGGGTACAAAAGATCTGTACATGTGAATGTAAAGGTCAATGGTCAAGATCATAGTAAGTCTAAGAAGAAAATATTGGTTTATGTATAATAAGTTCAGTTCTGGACTGCAGAGGTTAAGGTCATTAAAATCCATTGCTCAGTAGTCTCCAGTGTGTACCTTACTGCACTAGTGCCTACCTCAGAGCCTTACAAATCCACGTGCATGGATCCTGGGACAAACTCAAATTCAGCTTGATCCAGCTCATCTTTACAACTTGCAAGTACTTGCTCATGTGCAAGTTAAACAAATTGTGTAGTCTATACACATTGGAGTATTATTCACCATTTTCCTGTCTATATTTTTTGCAAGAGCCTGTCAAAAGTATGATTATCAAATACAGTACATAAAAGTACTACAAGTATGAGTATATTTATTAAATACAGTACATACTACCAATAGTATATGTCTATTTAACAAATAAAGTGCATACTACATATAGTATATTTATATATATATCAAATACAATACATACAATAGTATATGTATATTTATCAAATACAGTAGATACTTCAATAGTATAGGTATATGTATTGAATACAGTACATACTACAATAATATCTGTATATTTATCGCATACAGTACATACTATGTGGCCCTTTTTGGCCGAGTGGTCTAAAGCGCTCTCCATTACGGATCACTGCCATCTCACCTCTGTCTGCATGGGTTCAAGTTTAGGATTCGGCCAATGTGGGTATGTGAGAAAGCTTACCAGTAGCTTCTCATGGGTTGGTGGTTCTTCCCGGGGTTTTCCCGGACTCTTCCTCCACCATTAATACTGGTCGCCATGCATAGCCTATCGTGTGCTGAAAAATGGCATTAAACCCCACAACAACAACAGTACATACTATCAATGGTATATGTATGTTTATCAAATACAGTACACAAGACTAGCAATAGAATATTCATGTTTATCAGATACAGTACACAAGACTAGCAATAGAATATTCATGTTTATCAGATACAATACATTAGACTAGCAATAGTATATTCATGTTTATCAAATACAGTACACAAGACTAGCAATAGAATATTCATGTTTATCAAATACAGTACACAAGACTGGCAATAGAATATTCATGTTTATCAAATACAGTACACAAGACTAGCAGTAGAATATTCATGTTTATCAAATACAGTACATAAGATTGGCAATAGAATATTCATGTTTATCAAATACTGTACACAAGACTGGCAATAGAATATTCCTGTTTATCAAATACAGTACACAAGACTAGCAATAGAATATTCATGTTTATCAAATACAGTACACAAGACTAGCAATAGAATATGCATGTTTATCAAATACAGTACATAAGACTAGATAATAGTATAAGTAATAGAACACTGTGATATTCCTCTGATGCCCACTAGATAAGCGTGATTAACCTTGTTCTGTATTATATTCAATTTGTATACTTACAGTGAAATACAAAGGTTTTGACTTCTTACACATTTTGTTGTCAGATTACAATGAAATATGGGATTTTGTTTATTGAATTACAAAAAAAAATCTGTATTCATACATGCTTATATTGAAATTTTGTTATCTTTGGAGGGGATCTTGGTTGAAAAATCGTGTTCTTGGATTTTTTTATGTTTTGGCTTATGAATCATTAGAGTGAAAAAATTCAGATAATTTCTAAGAATTAATTCAAAGGAACTAAGAACATGTTATTTAAATTAGATAAAGTCCTATAGTATGACACCTTGAAATCTTGTTGTGATACCTGATATTTTCTAAACTTACATGGTTGATGTATGATTGGAGATATACAGTAGCTGTAATCTGATGTTTTATACTACTAGTGTTTTAATATATTTCAAATTCACATGATGAAGTGCTCACAGTTGGATAGGTACTGGCACTGGCTGCACTGCTGGTGATAGGTTAATTTTGAGGGGGAGGAAACTTGAGAATCTGAACCAAACTTCTAATCTGCTGAGACCTGGAATTTAACACAGCACCACATTGTTGCAAAGCCATAATTGATCTGACTCTAATATATATTATTTATTTCTACTAATTGTCCTTATGTCATTTGCATAAAAGAATCCTAGTAATTGAAAAAAAAATAATTACATTTTGCAGATATATTTCTTTTGCTAAAATTAAGTGAACTTTGAAATTATAGCTAAATCTAGTGAATCCAAACTCAAATTTGCTAAATATTCTCTACATTTTAGTCTTTTTGTTGTACCTTGCCAGTCAGGCTCCCAGATACATTCATTTGTGTCATGTACATCTATATTTGAGTCTACTTTATGTTATCATGCCAGTCAGACTCCCAGATACAGTCATTGGTATTATTTATCTCTGTATTTGCATCTACTTTGTTGCCATGCCAGTCAAGCTTCCAGATACATTCATTGGTAAAGGTAAAACCAATTTAAATGCAATGCTCTGGGTCCGAAGAATAACATCACAATATAAGCAGAATCACATTAACATATTTTTCGAGAAACTTCACAGTAGAAAATGTGCATTGAAATTTCAGTTGTCATCAGTGCCGACGGTATTAAAAATTCTTTTAACTTGTCTGAACTTGATGACTTTTCTTTATTTTCATTAACAAATATAACACTGCAATATGTGTTAGAAAATTTTGGAAGTTAAGGCAACATTAAACACAGTGATGGGATTAAAAATCTGCTAGGGATGAAAATAATCGACTTTTCTGAAACCATATATATGGATGTTAAAAAGAGAGGTCACCTTAATTTAAAAAATGGGAGCCATGCTGCCATTGTGTTACAATGAATAGCATTATATTGGGTTTTACCTGTATTAGATTTCTCTGTATTAGAGTCTACTTTGTTACCTTGCCAGTCCCACTCCCAGATATTCATTGGCATTATGTATCTCTGTATTTGCATCTACTTCATGTTACCATACCAGTCAGGCTTCCAGATACATTCATTGGTATTTTTTAATGCTTTGCTCAGTAAGTTTGATTGACATCGTGGAACTTTCAGTTGTGCTTGAAGGTCAGGGGCCACCAGCAGGGCTGGATTAAGGTCCTTGTAGACCCCAGGCACTCCTTTAATAAAACAACTGACATTGACAGACTCTGCTTCTTTGTGCATATACTTTTCATTAACAAGGTTCCATAAGCGCTTGGCACAGTGACAACTATGCCTGTCAGAAAATATAGCCCTAGCTATCAGAAAGAAGCTGGAATGGGCTACCATCTTTTTGTTTAAGTAGCCTTGTGGGCTAATATACAGTATAATATATATATATATATATATAGACACACACACATATATACATATGCACAGACACACACACACATATATATATATATATATATATATATATATATATATATATATATATATATTTCTGACATTGTTTAGACCCTGGTGGTGCATAATTTAATATTTTCATTTCAGAATTAAAGGAATCCAGGAAGAGATAAATGAAGT
Organism: Sinohyriopsis cumingii; assembly: GCA_028554795.2. Lineage (NCBI taxonomy): Eukaryota > Metazoa > Mollusca > Bivalvia > Unionida > Unionidae > Sinohyriopsis > Sinohyriopsis cumingii. The sequence continues at coordinate 122,179,204 of CM068824.1, read as the reverse complement.
CCTGGAAGAGCTCAAATATGAATCAGAAGATCTTTATGAGGATGAAGGAGCAGAAAGATAGCAGGCGTATTTGACAGATGGCAACACGGACCAGTTGAATGATCAAATGTGGGAATTTAAATATTAAGCAAACTAAACCTTTGGCTATTAAAGCAAGGATATATACAGTGACACCTGTATATGAAGGATACTCATTGGAGCATAAAACAGTGCTGTTATAGATGGATGTTCTTAATGAAAAGGCACACATGATAATGGAAACAAAAGGGACCCATAGTGAGCAGGTGTCCTTTATGATAGAGTATCCACTAAGAAAGGTTTCACTCTGCAGAGCTACCTTTAAGTATTAACTTTTTGTCAACATTTTAGTTAGATTGCTGTAACCTAAATTACACATTGATAAAATCTCAGTTATTATGACAAACAAACATATAGTCATTCATCTTTGATTATGTCTTGACATCCTAAAAACTGTACTTCTGTCTCTCACACAGTCTATGTATCATGAAAATTAGATGCTTATTTTTAAGTTTCAAAAGTTTGTCATTTTCATCAGACAAAAAATATTAATAATATATACATCATAATATATACTTTTCCATTTAGTATGGTCCTTGAAACATTGTTATGATTTAATCTATGTTATCTTTTATAATTTCATGCAAATACTTCAATTTTTCTGAAATATTTAAACATCTTTCTGCTCCTAATTGTTAACTTTATCAGCTATGCTTTACTGCCCCCAAAATACCTAGTTGCAAATTTTTCTACTATGGTAGCATCATAAATCCTTGTGAATTTGTGAAAAACATATATGACTAGAAATGAATTTCTCTTTGGAGTGAAATTTTCAGCATTTTGTATGTTTGTGTTCTTCTTGCATTAAGATATTAAAAACATTCTACGTATGTCTGATTTGATCAGCTTCATTTGGTGAAATAAAAAAATTTCTTCAACATCATCTCTCATTTTGATTGTCTGAGCAAGTGTACTTGCTCCAAGTAGTTTATAAAACTTACATTCGTATTCAGTTCAGAATTTGTTGAAGTTAATTTGCAATACATTTTATAAAATATAGTTTTGACTTTTTGCTTCACTGCTGTAGGAAATACATGTGCACATAACCGATATTGATTCTAATGAGAATTACCATTTATGCTGCCTTTTAAGTCAGTTCAGCAACAAAGAACATAGCCCTAGATCTGCCATCACATAATTTGCCAGCAGATCAGAGCCTGTGTTATTGGTTCTGCCGATTACCCCTAACAAACTGTATAGACTAAGATCTTAAAGCACATTATACCATGGCAGATCTGGGTCTTAGCAATTTGCAGTTGGACCTGACTTTTGTGGTATATGTGGTATATAGAAGATATGCTTGCAAGTGTTTTTTTCCCTTCCAGATCTAACTCAGTGTTAGAAGGTGTAATCTTGAACACAAGTCTTCTATGTATACACTGGGTGTTGTACAGGATTGGCTGTATATATTTTGTTATTCATAAATTCATTTCAGTGTACATTGGATATGATGAAGCTCTAATAATGGTTATCTTTGTCAGGTGTTCATGGACAAGATTAGTTGAATCTTCCAGAAATGTTAAACAATCATAATGTTTCGAAAATAGGCACTACCTTGCCAGTCCAGACCTACCAAACTAAAAAGAACATGAATCACATCTCTTGACTTGTTTTAGCAATAAAGTTTTCCACCATTCTTATACTAGCACTGAACAGACTCCTGTACAAGTACTAACAAGGTCTCATGGCAACCTGACCCACTCCAGAACAGCCTCTTGCCACATGTAGACCCCAGTACTGGCTATATTGATCTATTCCTCCATAGTCAGTACCAGACCTCAGCACCAAATTTCAGCCAGGCCTGTACCTTGTCCACTTCAGCCCCAGCAATGTCACAGGGACTGGGTATATTGATCTATTCCTCTATAGCCAGTACCAGACCTCAGCACCAAATTTCAACCAGGCCTGTACCTTGTCCACTTCAGCACCAGCAATGTCACAGGGACTGGCTATATTGATCTATTCCTCCATAGCCAGTACCAGACCTCAGCACCAAATTTCAGCCAGGCCTGTACCTTGTAACTGGCATGATATTTTGTTATCAAGTATATTTTGATGTACAGTTTTTGACCTGTTAAGTCAGTGTCAGTAGTCTTCATATGGATCCATCACAGGTTCTGGATTTTTTTTGGGAGCCACTGATTGCAGTTGTGATTTCCCTTTTTCAGACAACCAGCACCCTTCTCCGACTTTTGACTACACTCAAAGTGATTAATGTATCTCAACATTGACAGTCTCTCAGCCTTGTTCTTTGTTTCTGACTATCTGCTTCCCCTTCCTAGTCACTGCTACTTTGTTGTCTCACACCTCTAATTTGAAAGGAATTCGTTCACAAACCTATTTCTCAACATGATTTGATGATATCCAGGGAAGAGTCAGCCTTCTTCGCATCTATAGAAGAAGTCTCCTGGCTTCTGCCTTAAGAATTATGACCTTTTCCTCTTGTATCAATGGCCTGTAAATGCAAGTATCCTTCTACCTTGTTCTGTCAATGACCTGTGAATGCAAGCATCCATCTACCTTGTTCTGTCAATGGCCTTTGAATGCAAGCATCAATGTACCTTGTTCTGTCAATGGCCTTTGAATGCAAGCATCCATCTACCTTGTTCTGTCAATGGCCTGTGAATGCAAGCATCCATCTACCTTGTTCTGTCAATGGCCTGTGAATGCAAGCATCCGTCTACCTTTTAACCAAGAAGGATGAGCCTTCTTTCAAACAAGTACCACACTGTTTCAAAAGGCAACTTCAAGAACCAAGTGTCAAAAGTACACTCTTTTTGCAATGATGACTCTTCATCCAGCTGGCCTGCAGCAAAACGCATATGTTAGTTTTCCATACCAAAGTCTCAGCAGTTGACAGAAATATGACAAACCAGGGAATGTCAAAACCATGTTCAATGCTCTTGGATTGGAAACTTTCCTTGACCTGCACCAGTGCTGTAGCTATTGGTTCCTTGTATGACCAGGTCTTGATGATTATATTTCGGCATATTGAGCTTATCCTTGATTCCACAGTTCAGATCTTTGTGACAGCTCTTTCATGCTTGGCATGTGTATACAGCAGGGTAGTTAAATACTCATTGTCCTATTCCATAGCTGACTTCATTAACTTACACTTCACTTAGAGGTAATTATCATTAACTATGTCAATGTTGCTCAACAATCACAAAAAGGTGGCTGTTGAACATCATCCTTTGTCTTCCAACCTTCAATTCCATGGTCACATACATGTCAGGAAATAGGCCACTGATGAGGCAAACTGGTGCCCAGAAGTCCTCTTGAGAGATAAAAAAAAACAGTAAGAAGAAAACCCATTTCCAAGCATAAGGCTTAGTTTCACAAAGCAAGTAATAATCAGACACAGACAGAAGAGACAATTTTGGGCAGTTTCCCCCTGGCAGCCTCCTTCATGCAGAAATTGATAACATGCTTGTATTGCCCATTTCTGACTTCCCATTGTGGGGAAGACATCAATATTTTACCATGGAATGGGTGAATCTCTGCCATGAAGATTGGTTGGCCTTGAAATTGTCTCAGAATGCCTCCAGATCACATTCTTTGGCTTTCTTGCATTATCAATCGCTACCTTCACTACAGACATTACCAGAGGTCCCACTCAAGGCCGACATTATTCAGCTCAATATAAAACACTCTTAATTAAAAAAGATTGGTAGAGATCATTCACAGCATAAATTCAATGACATTTTACTACAAGTTATCGATGTAGCCTAAGCTAGTGGCAAGCTCTGACCAATCAGCAACCAAAGCTATCTCAAACTACGCATTTAGACAACCAGATTGAGAATCGAGACCTTATTGTCGTTTAGAATGACAATTTTACAGTCAGCCTAGACCTTCAAGATGCATGCCATTATAATCCCATTCACAGGTCTTCACAGAAAACGTTTGAAGCTGACTTTCAGGGTCTAAGTTCAAAACCATCCTGATTGTTTTTGAATCTCAGTCACATGGTTTTCATGGGAATCACGGACAGAGACCTCAAGAAACTGGATGACATTCTCCAAAAAACACAATGTGAGCGGTCTTTTTTAACAGGACTTGAAATCACTTGCTTCTCACTTGATTTGCCTTGGATTCCTTGTTAACAAGAACAGATCTAATCTCATTCCATCCCAGCACTTCATTTGTCACGTTGTTGGGTTCAAAACCTATATAAATCTAGCGGGCCTTCCTCAAAATTGAACCTTGAAGAATGTCTCAGCAATATCTTCATTTGCTCACTCTGTTGAACCCTGTGTTTTTCATTTTCTTGTGAGTCTTCTTGTAGTGGCTGAAGATCTCTCTTTGTGTCACTTGTTCAAAACACAGCTGCAGATGATCCTCTATCTCAGTGACAGCAAAACTTTGCCATAGACTATTGTTTTGTATTACATGAAGTCCTAACTCTGCATATTTGTAGAACTCTCTTGTTTTACAGCAGGAATCCAGCTGACTGGCTAAGGTGCCCACCTCCTAACCTCCTTTCAAGAAGGTGTGGTTTGCTCCCTTCAGGAATGCTACATGCACATCAGCCTGCTGGAGGTTAGCAAATGCCTTTTGATTGTGGCAAGAGATGTGGAAAAGATCGTTCTGATTCCTTTCAACTTGATTCCAGTCAGTTTTCTCAGAAGGCAAGTGTGATAACCAAATCCTTGCCTTATCATTTGTGATTTTCAAAGATGGTGTAAGTTGGCAAATCAATATTCAGTTCTGCCACATCCCAGGCAGGTTCAGCATTCTAGCAGTCTCTCTGTCCAAACCAAAATCAACTAATTCACTCAGCATGGTACATTCATCCCATTTTGGATTTCTTTGTGACAGGGTGAAACACCAAGCTTCCAATTTTTGTTTAGTCAGTGCCAGATAAGAAAGCATAAGCTGAACTGGAATAGTCTAAATGCTTTCAGCTTTCCCTATGCTCCTGATTTCCAAGATAATAAGAGCAATGAAATGAACATAACTAATCCTTATCGCTTCCCTTGTGTGGGAAAAATAATCAAACAGTTGTCTCCTGAATTTAGTGGCAGAGATTCCCAGGAATCTCCTGCCTTCTCCTTGCCTGCTGAAGCATCTGCACATACAGGTTTTCCTAATCCCGAAATATTAAACTTGCATATCTGGCTTCCTGGAATGGGGCATCAAAAGTAATTCTTTCCAGCCATCTGACCGGAGGCATCCTATGCAAATTTGCAATGGTAAGTTTTAAATAATAACAGTTTTGACAAATCTATGTGTTATTATCATTTTGCTGGCAGAAATTTTTCTTCATATCCAAAAAAATTATGATATTTACTTTAGATCTACAGCTCTACTTCACAAGTTACCGGAGTGAAACCACACAAACATTTCCTCAACAGAGTGTCCGAATTTAAAATTTCCTATAAAAGAAACATCTCCTCTGGCAACCTTTGAGCATAAGTTGATTTAAACCAATTAACCCTATTAAAGTAGATTAAAATATGTTTTTTGTCCCACATTATGATGAAGTACATGTATTGTACTATGATACCCAACTCTGTCCGTCTGATTTGGTTTCAGCACAATAACTTTAGCTGTTGATCACAGACCTAGACCAGATTTTATGGAGTCAAAAGTCAATGGTCAAAGTCATTATAACTGAAAGAAGACAAATTTTCTACTTTCTTTCAACAGCAAGACCTGTACAAATGTGTCTGGAAAATTTGGCTTGCACTTGAGATAAGAAAAAAGTCCATCCATCTGTTTGTTTCTTTACAATAGCTTAATCTCTGGCTCATAAACCTTGACCAAAATGTATGGATAGCTTACACTTGGGGTAAGAAAAGCCTGTTGATTTGGAGGTTGAAGGTCAAGATTACTGTAGCCAAAAGGTTATTAACTTTAGCTCTAGACCAAATTGTATGACAAGCACCTATTTTGGGTAAGAAAAAGCTGATTGGATTTTGGATCGAAGGTTAAGTATGCTGTAACTGAAAAAGGAAATCGGCTTCTGCACTATAACTTTAATTATAAACCAAATACCTTAACTGAAATTTGTGAACACTTTGCACTTAAGGCATGAAAAGAAGCCTGTTGACTTTAGGTCAAAGGTCAGGGTCATTGTGACTGAAAGAAAAATGTTTTTGCACAAGGACTTTTGTTCTAAATTTAAGTCCTTCACCAAACTTTGTTGATGGTTTGCATTTTGGTATAATAATAAAAACTAGATTTTAACACTGACTTGTCAGGTTGAGTTCGTGGTAAGTTAAGTATGAAAAAATGGTTCTCTGAAGGAAATGTAGATCTAGATTGCATCCCTTGATCAAACCTTGTGCATGGCTTGTACATGTATAAAGAAATAAAATATAACCTTATTTGTATTGTGAAGTTCTAGGGACAACTTAAGTGTGATATTAACAAGAAAAAAGGTTTGGGTAAAACAACTTTAATTCACCACACCTAATGCTAATGACACCAAACTTTAAACAGTAACTGATAAGTGAAAAAATGTAGCACAGCTGTTGCATTACACAGCTGTAAGATCAAGGTCACAATGACCCAATTACAGGTAGTTGATTCAAAATCTTACTAGTGGCTGCCTTCACCTTAGCACCCATTAAAATAATTCTGCAAATTCTCTGCCAAGTCAGAATCTCAAAGTCTCTGCTCATTTTGATAGCACCCTTGTGTCTCCAATGATCTACTCAACCTGTTGGTAGACAAACCTAGGAGATTAAAGACCTACTCCCTTCTATACACCAATCCATAGATTCTACACCTTCAGGTTCTGCTCATGTCCAGTGATCATCGTTCATGGCCCAATAGGCAATCTACTTTCAAAGTTTACAGCACAGAGTGGGGAATGTTCTGTAATTGGTACAGTAGGAAATGTGTTGATCTTATATATGTCCTCCTTCAAATGCAGTTGCAGACATTCGTCTCATCCTTTTCTAAAAAAAAGGGTATTTTCAATATCTGCTGAAGAGAGCTATAGGTGAACCATTTCTAATAGTCTTTAACTCTCTGTGGGTTCGGCCATAAAGGGTAGATCTCATCTTTCCAATTGCTTCAGGTATTTTGATCTTCAGAGGCCGGTTTCTTGCTCATTAATGCTTTAGCGTGTTCTTTGGGAGGGATTTAACCCTCTGTTTGAGGACCTAACCCTGAAAACAGTTGTCCTGCTATCCTTACCATCAGCAAAGAGGAGCAAATTCAAGCCCTGTCTGTGAAAAGATTTATTTACGAGCTATACATAAATCTTTTCACAGATAGGGCCTGAACAGTGGTAACTATGATTCAGTTTCTTCTCTTTGCCAACCGAGGTTTCTGGCTTAGAATTAGCTGCCATAAGCAGCCTCTGTTTCTATCGAAATTCCCAGTTTTAGTCGTATCTACTGGGGTATGATCAAACCAGACTCCTGTTCCAAGTCAGCACTTTAGGGTTTTTTTTTAGCTTCCCCTAAAAAGGATAAGGAAAGGTAATAATCATCTCTTTCTCCCTCTCAAGGGTTCTTCTGATATCGTCCTCTATTTCTAGGTGGCTCTGAATTGGCCACATTCTTTGGTATCTATCCATTTGCATCGCCTGAAGACACAGCCAATAAAACAGCTTGGCAAGCAAGCAGATTATGTAACCTTGCCTTGTCGCTGAAGAATGTAATTTGAGACAGTCAATAGAAAGCATCTAGAAATCACTGCAGGCAAAATACTTGTAGGCAACAATATCAGAATCAGCAATATAGATGACTTCAGATACAATCCAGAAATCTACATAGTTGACGACAATAACATTTGACTTTTGCAATTCAAGTGTCACTTCGTAAAAGATGTCAGTAAGATATCTGCTTATAATTTGCTGCAGGTGCTATCCAGTCTAGAAGATTTTATCATTGTATCATGTTATTTCTCCTGTAGACACGATATTTCGCAGGTGTTTGTGTAATGGTGCCAAAAAAAATGATAATTTCGCAGTACATTCTGTCGTGGTGAGCCTGACATGTAACCATTAAGTTTAACATATGGGCTAGGCTCGTAATACATTGCTGACTGCGATGGATGGGATATGCTCTGTTTGGGGCATGAATTGAATTTGAGAGTCCGTTCGATAATGGTCAGAGAGATGGAAGAGGACAATGTTAACATAGGTCAAATAGCAGAAATAGACAGGGATGAGACAATCCAAAGCACAATTTTGGGAAACATTGGGCCATTTGAAACGGGTGTCATAAAATGAAATAAGTTGTTTTTTTTCTGCCGATAATGTGAGGACAATCTGAGGGACTCGGAGGAAAATTAATAAGTAATTTCTCTCGTTAAATAAATCATCCAAGGAATGTGGGTCTTTACGAATTTGAGAGACGCTGAAGCACAGACAACAAAAACAAGCGTTTGTAATATTTGTACAATTATTTTGTTACGAGTCTATGGTCACAAACATAAGTAACAGAAAAGAAGTAAAATCAACTAGTTTATAAAACTTAACAGTTTAATTATCAAAATTATAAATCAAAAATGTGAGGGGGCCCCGAGTGGCCGAGTGGTCTAAAGCTCTCCCCGTTACGGATCACTGCCATCTCACCTCTGTCTGCGTGGGTTCGAGTCTCGGATTCAGCCAATGTGGGTAAGTGAGAAAGCTTGCCAGTAGCTTCTCGTGGGTCGGTGGTCCTCCACCATTAATACTGGCCGCCATGTATAGCATATCGTGTGCTGAAAATGGCGTTAAACCCTACAACAAGAACAACAACAAAAATGTGAGAGGAACTTACAGTATTATGAAGCTTGCCCTTATAAAAGTCTATGAAAGTCCTAAATGAAAGAAAAGTTCCTTATAAATTTCACTACTGGAAATGCACTGGTCCTGCAAGAACCGTGACGTTGTCAAGATGGCGTTGTCCACAATTCCTTCGAATAATTTATAACAGTTACAGAATAATATTATAGTCCAAATAATGGGCACTTTTTCCAATGAACTGCCTAAGCAAATGTTTTTCCTCTCGAATAATATCTAAGTACAAAATAAAACACGTCTGCAGACTTAAAACAAAACACAATAAGAGTGAATGACTCCAAACATCGGAATGAATATGATTGCTTAACTTTCTCCTTATATACACCGTATAATGCAACTGTACCTCGCAACAGACCCCACATGACAACATACACTATTGATTTTACGTCGAATTAAGCATATTCACGTGACCTAGCACAACCCAATGGAAGCCACCTAACTATTCTGGAAAACATCGATATCCCTTCAGCCTCTGAGAAACTACCCCATAGGCGCCATTTTAAGTCCGATTATTACAATTATTATTACTAATTGTCAACACATACGTATACATCTATTTATAAATTCTATGCAATATTATACTAAAGTCACGTACGCCAGACTGAACTAAAGATATTCTGTACACATTACAGCCATGAATAAGAATTAAACAAATAAGATTAAATCATGTACCTGGAGTTACAAAATAACAGATATACACAACAATTTATTACAGTAATCTGTGGCGCCTCAGGTTGTGGAATTTTTTACTACTGATTCAGGTTGTGTAATTTATCCTGCAGGCACAGGCTTGGTCTCATTATCGTCAATAGAATCTGGTTCTTCGTCTTTATTAGACAAAATACATCACCTGTAATATTGTTTCTACATTATCATATTCTTGACCATTTTTTTATATAAAAAAAAATCTTTTGCTGACTCTTTATCTCATTTTTCTGTTACTTTTATGTTGTTTTTTATGTTTGACCTGTTGTCCTTGCAGTCATGTTGGGTCATTTTGCGGAACCTACATGTTGGCGATTTTCTTGGATGGTACCGAGATCTTTCGCAGAAAAAAAATATTACCTAGCGACAATGACATATGCTATATTTTTTAAATCCGATTTAGAATATCCAGAAGAAATTCATGACCCGGATAAAGACTATTCTCTGGAGACAGAAAGTACGACAGTAGACGATAATACGCTGAACCCATATTCGACAGACTAAGGAAAACCTTGGCAATGGACTTTTTCAGGTTCGAAGCCTAATTAGATATCTGCTGGATAAAAAGCTCCACGTTATCCATTACAAAAAAATATGAGACAATGTCTTGACTTAGAATTGCGGCTAATCAGAATTCAAGAATCTTGGCTAAAGCCTTACATCGATTTCAACAAAAGAAAAAGATAGCGTAGCGACAAATGAATTCAAGCTAGATCTTTTAATGCTCATTAACAACTCGGTCTTTGTCTAGACGGTGGAAAATAATAGAAAACGTGTCAACATAGAACTAGTAAGCGACGTCCCAAGTTTGTATCGGATCCTGTTTCCGTCTTCAAATTATTTGACGAGAACATAACAGCATTTCACAGAAGAAACGCCAACCTGAAATTATATCAGTCAATATATGGTGTGGTTGCCGTTCTTGAACCTCAAAGTATTTGATGCACGATTTTCATTACAATGCTGTCAAAGCTTAAAAGTGAGACCAGGCCAAGCTCCTGCTTACAGATACTGACTCGCTTTGTTTAGCAATCATGACATCACGTGTTTATGAGGACATCTTCGCGATAAGAGACAAATCTAATTTTTCTGGTTCTCAGTAAGTACCATGACGCAGGCAGGAATAATATTTTAGTTCGAAGAGGAGCATATCTCTACCATACAAGAAGTTATCGCACTATATGCCAAGCTCTAGCCGAAGCTGTTAGGCGAATCAGAAAGAACGCGTCAAAAGAATAAAGAAAAAGGTTGTCAAAATTGTCATCACGCATCAGGACTATAAGGCGGGGCTATCTGTTGAAAAACAATATGTCAAAATTAATAAATTTGGGTAATACCACTACGTTCAGAACATGACAACTCAGAATACGACTGGGCTTTCCGCCCATGGCCGTAGAGAGCGATCACGGGCCATGGGGTAAGAAACACCCAGTACTATCCTAGTTCTTGTTCAAACAAACAAATTCTTTTATAATATTAAAAAGTGTTGTTACGCCCGGGCCTGTAAGGGTTATATCCCCGGTTGCCGCCTCCCGCGCCACTATTCGGCCCTGTTTCTGCCTATGACGACAAAACATTTATTTTGAATGATGGTGTCAGCACGCAACTTCGTGTTCATTTCAGAAATAAGCAGCGAATATGATAGCGCCAGATATTTTTTACAGAGTTTAACCTGATCTAGGATAACTAATCAAATACAATTATTGTTTTAAAAAATATTAAAGAAAAAATATATGGCGCCCAGAAGACATTAAAAGTGTTACGCGCGTTTACTTTATTGTGCAACATATATATATATATATATATATATATATATATATATATATATATATATATATATATATATATATATATATATATATATATATATATTTTTGTACCTAAACACTTTCTTGCTTTTGATATCGAGACAACTCTTTCTTGCGCATAGGTCTCTAAACTTTTCGCTTTCACAGATCGTGCTTCCTTAAAGTTTTACCATCACCATTATGCCCTTTTTGCAATTTTCCTGTGCTGTGACAGCTTCGACATTTTCCAAACGATTGCCTGGCGTATATCCTTTAAGATGGTCCATTTCTTTCAGAGATGACACCCTAAACACACTTAAATATGAACAAAGGCGCCATTATTGTCTTCAGTGCTGTATCAGATCTAGATATTCCGAGTCGGATGTAACCATTTCGTTTTTGCACGAATACGTTTATGCTTGACATGTCTTATCACTCCTAGACATCTGGCTTCGTAGTTATCAAATAAAAGGTGTGCTCTCCAGGCCCTAATATACTATAGCATCTCGACTTAGACATTCAAAATCAGATTGGATCCAATCACACAAACATGAGAAAGGACATACTAGATGTTAAAACAAAATATATTGACTACTCCACAAAACACACACGCACACACACACACCAAAATAAACACAAAATTAATTAGCATAAAGGAGAATAAGACTTATTTCATAATCTAGTTTGCGTGTGATTTAGATTTTTTTTTACGTAGTTTTAACAATTTTTCAATCATATCTCTACGATGTCTGCAGTGTAGCAGTTATAGTGATGTCTAGCACTGGGACATTATTCTGCAGACATGTAGTATCATGTCCCACCCAGTCACATTATCCTGACACCACGCCAACCTCCCGAATTAGAGGCAGACGCTATAACCCCTTAGGTCACCGGAGAGTTATTTCGTAATCTACAACAACATAACAAGACAGAGTCTCGGCTTGCGTCTAGCGAATTTTCAGCCTTAAACAATGAGCTAAAAATTCTTGTTCGCCAGAATCGATATTTACTTGACGTACTGTCTTTTTATATTTGCCAGCTTTGCTCATCAAATTATTTGGCTGCCTTGATTCGGTCTCAAGACAGATGAATGCGATTGTCTGGCTTGTTTCCCTTCAAATGCTTAATAATAATATCTTTCGGAATGAGGTCGTAGTGGCATTCGAAAATAACACGGTATATGTTCTGATGGTAACAGCAATGAGGATATAGCCGTTATTAAGATTTTTTTTGTAAAAAAATTCATGACGCAGGATACGCCTTACGTCTCCATTTTCATTCGACTCATATAGGTCATATATAGATGTTCTTTCTATGCCGTCACATGCAAGTCTCTCTCAAATTGCGCATTTTATGTAAGTGCTGATATATGGCAGAATAAATATGTCAACTTTTCACAAGTAGTAACTGAAAGGGGGTGTTTATTGACACTAGAAATCGGCCATATGAGCGCGGAGCAAAATGTTTGCAAACGTTTGTCTGTTAAATATTTAGTTCCTGGGCAGCTACGGAACATATCGGAATTCTAAATGCACCTGGTCTCTTGCGTTAAAGGCTGTCTGATGTGGATTTCAGACTTATTTAAGTCTATTGTCTACCCGTAATCATCTAACTTCTTACGACCATTGGGGTCTTGTTCATATCAGAAGTTATTTGCCCTCTGTCTCAGAATCCCGGAATGGATCCCAGCTCGAAGATAACAAAAAGTGTTGCCCAGCCGTTCCTAAGTTTATAGTTTGCGAACTTTGCATATTCTGTGATGCTAAAAATAGAATGTAGTCAATGAATTAAGTCGTGTTACCTAAAATTTGAATGCAAGCAAAGGCTATATCTTGTGTTAACTCAAAATATAATGCAGACAGTGGAGGTAACTTTGTCGCAGAATAGAAACTGAGTGGGTTTTTGGACTCAATGAATAAGACAAACACAATGTGAGAAAGATGGAAATTTATTAAATGAATTAATAAAGAAAAAAATATTTGATGTAAAAATATAATGATTCTCTCACGCTCTCAACATACGACTGACTCAAATCACTCTACACAACATTCACACATTGAAAATAAACAAAAAATATTAAATCAATATGAAGTACAAATCGAAGAAACCGCATGGACTGCAGATACGCTTCAAACAGTAGTTTACACTACAAGAGAGATTCACATAATCTCGAATATGAAATTCTATTAAGATTCAAAATAATCTTATGAACACAACTAAGATTCAAAATAATCTTATGAACACAACGAAGATTCAAAATAATCTTATGAACACAACTAAGATTCAAAATAATATTATGAACACAACTAAGATTCAAAATAATCTTATGAACACAACGAAGATTCAAAATAATCTTATGAACACAACTAAGATTCAAAATAATCTTATGAACACAACTAATATTCAAGATAATCTTATGAACATAAAAATGCAATTGGAACAATAATTGAACCAAACGTATGCTTCTAGACCCCTTGTACAGTCGCACGATTCCTTGGGTTGGCCCACACTCTTATCGGCCGCTCGCACCATTTATGGATCCACCACATGTACAGTATTACGTATATACACGTACAGACAGCATACAGCACCCTTTTGAATTTGCTACGTCTACGTCCGTGGCACAGACATACGTACATACATACATACGTATCGACAGCACGCAGCCTTAAATACTCTGGAAACTCCAGACATCTCTAAACAACTTTAGACAGCTTCAGACAGCTCTAGACATCTCTAGTAACCTCTAGTCACCTCTAGTCTTAGTCACAGTCACAGTCCCAGTGACAGTCACAATCACAGCGTCAGTCACAGAGTACCACCATTTTTGTGTAAAATCATTGTATAAGCACTGTCACATTTCGTTCGTAGCATTATTTATGCGCAATCTCATTCACGAAGCAGGCTAAGTCATCATTCCTTTTTGCGTAAAATCATTATATAGTCGTCATCAGTCGTCATAATCTGCCATAAATATTGGTCTAAATAAGAACAGCTGCAGCTCTAAATGAGAGGAGGTATAAAGGGAGGTTAGTCTACTTACCCGAGCGTTATTACAAGAGCTACAGCAAAGCTTTTTCGATAGCGGAATACGCTGGCTTGATCCATTTCCTTATATGAGCTGATATCATCTCTCGATCAAAAATGATGTCTGCGCATCTCAGATTATACGAAGAACGACACAGATGAGACCCACGTCCCCTTTATTCTGCTAATGTCATTCGAGCCGCATTTCTCGCAATCACTCTGTCTTTCTACATTTTCCTCATCTTGCCTTATGACGCACCAGAGAGAAGGCGTTTATTCTTTACGTCCAATTGTGACAGCACAGCGTGTTGGAAGCCATCTGCCGGCTTACCATAGGAAACATAAACTGCAAGTGCATTTTTCTATAACCCGTGTTTGTTCTCAGGCCATCAGCCTCCCTCCTTACTGGTAAGATTCAGCAATGCGGTAGTATCAGGTAGTGCATTATGTACCGCTATTAAAAAGTAGTTGGAGAAGTAAACCTATTTTAAATATGTAATACTTACCTGCTGCCACCGCACTTACCTTCTACTCCTCTCTCTGTTGTACTTTTGACTCTGACCAACTCAGAAGAGGACGATATTCCATGTTTTCTCTGGCTAAGGAAATCAGACTCGGATCGTATCAGTTTGGGACTTTCAGCCTCTATTTGAATGAGGGAATATTTAACTTCGACTGGGAACGTAGCCTCCAGGAAATGGAAGCAATGCATTAATGGCAGGTAAGTATTGCATAACTAATTTCAGTCCCTCCCAAAAGAAAAATGCAAGTTTGGAAATATTTGTATATTTAAGTTATATCCGCTGTCTTATTTCAAGTGGAAAAAACTGTGTCAAGTATTTGTGTTTTCCCCCATCTTTTATGTTAAGCTTGTATGGCTGAAGGCAACGTGACCTTATACGAGGACCCTGTATCCACCAGCAATTGTTTCTTGATGCCGGGGAGGGATTTATTTATTAAGAGATTTTGACGAAATGTGCAATTTCGTTCAATATTAGCAAGATTTCCGACGAGTTTGGTAATGAGTAAAATCCACTGTTACTAATCTGGTGATCTGGATTTTGATTGGATGTCCTTGTTACGAGATTCTTGATGTATAAACAGATTTTAATGAAACTTGATAAGACTCATTTGCATTGTGACGACTTGGATAAAGTTTGGGTTTATAAGTATGTCACATCAACGGTCAGAGAACGCGAGGTCAGTTTGGTTACCCATTGTTGGCCGTTTGTGTGTGCATCAAATAGCGAACCGAAAAAAAAGTATTTTGAAATCGCCACATTTGGCCAACGCTATACGCGACAACGAACCGATCTACATTTTCTTTAATATATAATGCATAAGCACTTTTTAAAAACAATCCCGTGACAACTTTTAAAGTTGGAATTATGAAATTAAGTGAAAGAATGCATCTTGATATATAGGTCAGTGTGATACATATCTAATGCTTCACTGAATTTGGTTCAATCTCAAGCATTGTTCAAACCAGAATCAACAACCTAGAGGAGTATATGCATGTATGTTAGTACCACCCCATGAAAAGAAATGTGACCTACTTTTTAACATTTTACTGCCTAAGATTTTATATTTAGCTCATAACAACGAATATTTCTTTTTAGGTCCTGTACAGTACTGTCATACATAGAATCATGAAGCATGAGTTGAAGTATCTTGATGTGTACGACACTCGCATGCATGCCATACACACTTACATCCAGGCAGTGTTATTGGGGGGGGGGTGTTGTTGTTGAGACTTTAAAGACCCAAAAAGTGTGTTTTGAAGTCACATGATGGTAGCGGCAACGTACATTTTAAAATAAGTTTTCTATTCATATAAGCTTTTTAAAAAATGACTGTAAATTCAAAGTTTAATAACAGAAAAACCATTTCCATTAAGCACTTAATACACTGTAAAAATATATGTTAGATTTAACCTTTATCAAATCTCATCACCACGCGAATTCATAAGTACAGACTCGATCATTACAACCACACAAATATCATACTGAAAATAAACCAAGTCTCTGTCTTGGACAGAACAAAGGAATAACGTCTAAATTATATGAAGCATTTGCTGCTCTCAGGAGTTTGTTGGTGTTTACTGGTAACCATCGATGCACTTGTTATCAGAGTTCGTCTTTGTACTCATCATGTACTGGATGGTATTGTTGTTCAAACTTCAAACAACGCGTTAGGTTTATCTCAGCATAGAAAACTATCCTTCTGTATCGGCACTGCTTAAGCACGTGACCGGTAGTTAGTTTTGGGACTGAGCTCTGCATTCTGCATCCGTGCTTAGCTTAACGATCCTCCAAACATTGTGCTAAATATGGATGGTACAAGCTGTCATGGCCCCTCATTCATTACAAGTTGTTTTAAAATATGTTTTACAACTATAGCCGGGGCCCCGAGTGGCCGAGTGGTCTAAAGCGCTCTCCGTTACGGATCACTGCCATCTCACCTCTGTCTGCGTGGGTTCGAGTCCAAGGCTCGGCTAACGTTGGTACGTGGGAAAAAGCCTGCCGGTAGCTTCTCGTGGGTCGGTGGTTCTTCCCTGGGTTTTTCAGGGTTCTTCCTCCGCCAGTTATACTGGCCGCCATGTATAGCCTATCTTGTGCTGAAAATGGCGTTAAACCCTAGAACAACAACAACAACTATAGCCTCTGTCATCTTGCTGCCCCCTCGTGGACTTTTTTTAAAAACTAAATCCACAAAATTAAAAAACTTAAAAGTAAACAAGTACTGGATCAAAGCTTTTATAATTTTATCTCTGTCATTGAAGATTCGTATACAAAAATTGTGTTACCTAAATCATACAAATAAAGTACTGGCATTGAAAATATATATGCAATGTTCTTACAATTACTTTTATGGTTAATATGTCCATAGGAAGGCAAGTCAAGGAGAAAGCAGTTTATCTGCAGCTTGAAAGATACCCTACTGAGAGAAATTTTTTGTATAAATATCAGGCTGGGTCCAGAGGTACTTACTGCATAGAAACATGTTTGATTCATCCGTCTGACGGTATCAGACTCAAACTCCCAAAGGTCTATAAGCAGTAATGATTGCGCTAGATGATCAATCATGCTTTTGACACCATATACGATTAATTTTATTGGTACAAAACTAACATAAATTTGATTTCGTCCAGTTCAATGGTTTTGAATCATATTTGAATAACAACAAAAATAATCAACGTCAGTTAGGCCAAATAAAAACCAGGCCCTCTACTAATATTTGTTATGGTATGTTCATTAGTATTAACTCCAACTGTAAACACCTTTTAAATGACGTTGATAGTGTCGGTCCTTTCTCACATAAAGTACACAGAATATATATAAAGATTTTAGACAAAGAACCTGAATCTTTTTTTAAAAAAACGGTTGTAATTACAAAATGTTAATGCACTTAAGAAAAACGGCGCAATTTTCGGGATCAAAGATCAAAGAAAGCAAGCCACTGATCTCAAGGATATGTGCAATGGCCACATCATTAACCCATAAAAATCTGTTAAATACCTTGAATTAATTTTTGTCAAGGAAAACTAATGTTTATGACATTATTTAAAAAGTGAGTTCATGCCTAATATTTCTCTACAAACAATACTACCCCTGTCCCTTAAAGAGCATGAAATATTATGCTGAGCCTCGTGGGCGCCCGGATTGCACCTCTAAACATGTTTTGTCCTACATCAGTAAAACTGTATAGCTGACCACTACATGTTTGCCACCGAACCCCCTCGCCGAAAATAAGTATGCGGGTGCCCCTGATCAGCCTTGAGTGAGTCTCAGGTCTCACTGGATAGTTTCGTATTTTGACACCCCCCTAATTTTTACGGTAGAAGGTATGAACCTAATTATCACAAGCCTAGCATTTATAAATTCACACATAAGCTAAATCTATAATGTGGTTCAGATTTACTTTGAGTTAGGCTTGGAAATAGGTTGGCTTGTTGGTGACTGCCTGTCACAGTTAGATTTGCATTGGAGATCAAATGCGTAACTCGGGCTGCAAATGAGCTGTCGACTTGGCTTACGTATTTTTGTGTGTCTGCTACAGAGGTAAATATCTAAAAATCTAGATGGTTGAGGGGTGATGAAAAGTATGCTAATTTGTTATAGTACTAGTGAACTTTATTCATTCATAAGGCACGTACTGATTCTTTTAGCTGCCTTGTCACAGAAAAATATTCAAAATAGCTATTTCTTGTCAAAAATGAATGTAAAATTTAGGGGTTGGTGGCAGTGTTGGTTCAGTATAAAAACCACCAGTTGCATCAGGAATTAACCTGATTACTGCAGTCAAAATCTCACATGTATGCTTTCTACAAAAATCATTAGTTTGTTTTTATTTGTATCTTCAGTGTAAAATTATTCTCACTTTTCTGTAATTGGTCATCGTCGGATGAAAATTCACCAGATAAACTGTCCAGTGAGACCTTAAGAACCAGTGTCATTTTTTCAGTCTTGTCAAATGTGATTCACTGTGCCATAAATCATATCCTTATTATCTCCATATCTTGAATCTGACATAGTTAGGTATTCCAAACATACACTTCCTATAGATTTGATTGCACTTAATCATAGTAGAAGAAGGGACTTAACTCAACAGTTTTAATACTACCAGGTATTGCTCCTGATCCATTCTCCTAATGAACAACAAAAGCCTTATAAGTTTCAAGCAAGGTGGTTTAATTGAAGTATTTCACATACTTATTCAGTTTATCAACATCTTCAGTATAAACTTAGTATATTTTCCTAATTTTATGATGATTACCTTAATTTAATGCTCTTACATCCATATCTACTCATGATGTAATGTTTCAATACATATATTTCATCTTATTTACAGAAATTTAAGTTATAATGACCTGTATATAAGAAGTTCAGGGTTTTATTTTGTTGTAGGCCTCAAGGTGTATGGGAGCACACCTGCTGAAGTGATATTGCTAACAGCAGGACAACATCAACAATTTATTGGGAGTCAGACATGCCAATTGTTGTGGAGCTTTCACAGGAACAAATATATCTGCACCAGTTTCATTGAAGTTTTCGGTGAGTTATATTAAATGGATGTCCCTTTTTTACATTGTGTTTTTTCTCCTCCCCTTTTTTACTTTGCATGATTTTCTATTTGCTTTAGATTCAGTTCTATGCAGGTGACAATCACTAGCAAAACACACTTCTAAATAGCAGCAACTTCAACAACATTATGTGCCGGCCAGTATGAAAATGATTTAGAGGTGTCCTTCTTAGTGTTCTTAAAATACATTATCCATGCATATTGTTTTATCAACAGATGGGATAAATATGGGTATAGAATTTCATTGTTTAAGTTTCCCAACTGATGTGGTTCAGTTTACAAAGATTGGTCCATACATTTGATGTTACCTGATGAGTTGCCTCCCTTAAGTCTACCTTGGATTTCTCTATTCTAAAATAGATTTGACCTTCTTCATGAAATCAGTGAGAGAGTTCTGGTCAGTTTATATATGCCGTGCATCGTTATTATTCTTTCAAGTACTTGGCATGTACATTCTGCAGCCATTGTACAAGAAATTCAGCTTGGCTTCTTTACATCTTTTATTCACTACTATTTCAGATTGCATGAAGAGTTGTATTATTTGTGCTCTCAGATATCTCTGATATCACCAGGCACTAACAAGACAGGGTGTATTAGCTATGAAAAATGATGAAACTGACATAATATAAAGAAAGTGTATGTTTCAGAGGTGAAAGTAATACATGAAGTATGAAGCTGTCTCATAGCTGTTGCTCTGTTTGATAGCTTTTGGTCATCAATAAATTCAATAAATCATAGGAAACAAACAATTTTGAATTTCAAACTTCTGAAGGTTGCGTTTTATTTAGAATTAGTCAAAGTTTTGAAAATAAGAAGATTTTCCCTTAATCAGACTGCTATTTGAATTCTTAAGGTCTCACTGGATAGTTTCGTATTTTGACACCCCCCTAATTTTTAAGGTAGAAGGCATGAACCTAATTATCACAAGCCTAGCATTTATAAATTCACACATAAGCTAAATCTATAATGTGGTTCAGATTTACTTTGAGTTAGGCTTGGAAATAGGTTGGCTTGTTGGTGACTGCCTGTCACAGTTAGATTTGCATTGGAGATCAAATGCGTAACTCGGGCTGCAAATGAGCTGTCGACTTGGCTTACGTATTTTTGTGTGTCTGCTACAGAGGTAAATATCTAAAAATCTAGATGGTTGAGGGGTGATGAAAAGTATGCTAATTTGTTATAGTACTAGTGAACTTTATTCATGCATAAGGCACATACTGATTCTTTTAGCTGCCTTGTCACAGAAAAATATTCAAAATAGCTATTTCTTGTCAAAAATGAATGTAAAATTTAGGGGTTGGTGGCAGTGTTGGTTCAGTATAAAAACCACCAGTTGCATCAGGAATAAACCTGATTACTGTAGTCAAAATCTCACATGTATGCTTTCTGCAAAAATCATTAGTTTGTTTTTATTTGTATCTTCAGTGTAAAATTATTCTCACTTTTCTGTAATTGGTCATCGTCGGATGAAAATTCACCAGATAAACTGTCCAGTGAGACCTCACTTTCACTGTGACGATGCGTGCTCGGCTTGGTACTCTGGTAATATTCGGACCTCTCAAAATGACCTAGGTAATTATATCCAGCAGCTGAAAATCCGAGCAGCAGCAGAGGGGGCGAATCGGACATTTTGTCCAATCGTTATTTTGCTTAATTATTACTTTCTGCACTCAACGATCCGGTGTCGTCAGCGCTGGTAAAAAAAAAACGACGTCGGTCCATCCTACACGATGGTGACGTCATTTGGTTTAATTAACACCTTCTGCGCGTCGATCCCCAGCGTCGTCAGCGTCCGGTAAGCACATCGACGATCGCGTCGATGTCATCGCCCCCTCTGCTGCTTACAATGAAAATTATTTACAACTAACCGAATATTTGGTCAAGTCCGATACGATATCGTGTCCGAGGATCATGTAAATTTATCGTTACGAATCCATGTGGGGTCGACTGAGCATGACTAAAAAAGTTTCGAAAAACATTAAAGTCCATGTCACCGCCGCACCATGTCTGCCAAATATTTCGTAGCGTGTGTGTATCAACGCCGTTGAACACAGCAAGAATATTACAGTTGTCTCTAATTACTTTTGGAATCTGAGTGTATCGTTGAGTGACATATATCACGTCAGTGTTTTTATGCCTGCCTCTGGAAAATATCCTAGCTGGGTTTTTTTGATTGTCTAACATAACATCATCGTACACGACTAGATTGTTAACGTCGCCATCAATATCATCAATACCCGGTGCATCATTGATATCTGTGATAAACTCGATGACATTTTTATTAGCGATCGCTGATGCATTCTCGTTGAAATCTTTCAACACCTCGTAGCATCGTTGATCATCTACGCTAGGAGCAACCAAATACAACTTATCCCACTTCATCCATCTCATTATTAAATTGAGTAACAATTGCGTCTTGCCGGATCCAGATGGTCCGATGATAATCATCCGGATTGAGTTTGGTAACGCTGCAACATGCTTAACTGGTTCTCTTGTTTTAGTCGCCGAAAAATCAATTATATTCATATCTCTATACATAAATTATGGATCTATATTGTGTGAAGTGTAGAGTACGTACTGGCACAAATGATATGACAACCGCTACAACAAGAAATAACAGATCGGCCCTTACTGGCAAGTGTGTACAATGCGGTACAAAGAAATTTAGATTTATTTCTATTAGACCCGGAGATGTTTTAAAAAAAAGCGAGGAGGTGACATCGCAGCCAAATTGGCAAAACTCCCCGGAACACCGTGGGCAAAGTATCCAGGAGAAAAACACCTCCCAGGATATAACTACTGTGGCCCCGGAACACGAATAGATATTAGACTCGATGATCAAAATCAGCCCAAACCCGGTGAGTATCCAATAAACGCTATCGATAAGGCGTGTCATGCTCATGATGTTGCTTACAAAAGTAGCGATCTGCAACAGCGTCATATCGCGGATATAAAATTAATTCACGCATTAAATGCTATTCCTGATAAATCCGTCAAAGAAAAATTGGCCTCATGGTTGGTAAAATCGGCTATGAAAGGTAAATTAATGATTGGAAGCGGAGCTTCTGGCGCTGGTAATTGAAAACGATAGCGTTTATAATAACAACATGGAATCCATCTATTATTCTCCGAGAGGATACTGGAAGGGGAAGGCCGCAATTGGTAAGCTTGCAAGCGCTGCAAAGGTAACAAAGACCACTGCGGCTAATTGGTTATCCAAACAGGCTATATGGCAAATCTATCTACCACCGCCTAAACAAATCAACTTCTCGCGCTTTGATGTCAGCGTACCTAATGAAGTTCATCAGGCTGATATACTATTTTTGCCGCATGACAACGGTTACAAATACGCGCTAACCGTAGTTGATGTTGCGAGTCGATACAAACAAGCGGAGCCGTTAAAAACAAAGTCGGCAACTGAAGTAGCCGCTGCGTTTGAAAGAATTTATCGAAGAGGCCCTCTGCGCTGGCCAAATCTATTACAAGTTGATCCCGGTAGTGAATTTCGCGGCGCTGTTTTATCAACGCTGAAACATCATAGCGTCGCGATACGACGAGGTCATACTGCGCTACATCGTGATCAGGCAATTGTTGAACGATTCAATCGGACTCTTGCTGAACGGTTATTTGGATATCAATACGCGAAGGAATTCATCCAAGAAAAACGATCTCGAGAATGGGTCAAAAGGTTGCCAGGTGTAATTGCAGCGTTAAATAACGAGATTACCCGAGCAATCAACATGAAGCCCAGCGACGCGATTAAATACGAGTATATACCCGGAAAATCAAAAATAAATAGCGTTTCCAAGTCGATTCTTGGCGATGTCACTGTTAGATATCTATATGAACCAGGAGAGCTTGAAGGCGGTAAAAAAAGAGCTACTGATCCTATTTGGAGTGTTACCACACATAACATATCAACGATAACACGATCAACTGGTAGACCACCGATCTATAGACTGGATTCAACTGCTCCTCAGCGCGGATTTACACGCGAGCAACTACAAGTGATACCTAACGATACTCAATTACCCCCGCGTGGTCTTAACTAGCGCCGTTGCGTCTATTGCACTCAAGACAGGTCAACCTCACATTGTTTTTGACATGACCGAGACTGTTATCGATCCTATCCACGGTAAATTGGCGAGTGTCTTTATCCGAATAACGCCAACTCATTATACAATTGCAACTCGCGCAGTGATTATTCTGTTGTTGTCGTAGCGAGATTATTAATTCGGCATCAATATCAAAACGCCGCTGTTTTTTTTTATCCTGTTGGCGGTAACCCGAGAGTTTTCTATCAATGACGCTTGCATCGATGGTGACTTTGTCGCCGGCTTCGTCACTGGCTTCGTCACTGACTCCGTCAACAACAATTCTTCGAAGCTGATTTATCCTTCGTACTCGGGACACTGCAAGATAGACTAGATTTGACCATTCGATGCGATTATCAACTATCCAAACAATTGTATCCGTGATGGTTAGTCCCTGCGAGGAATGTATTGTCGTTGCGTATCCTAGCGTCCACGGGGATTTATCAGCACGTAGCGCGTCCTCAACGACGCTGATATCAACGAGCACGATATCATTCAGCACGAGAATTTGTTTTTTTGTCCCTGACGCTGTCGGGCCCGGGATTTCAACTTCAATGTTCTGCCGCCGTGTGTCAGCGGGTCTATAACACAACGGCACTGGGCGCGTTGGAAACTTTTCCTTATGCAACGCAAACAACCTCCGCTGAAGTGTGTCTCTGACTATCTTTCTACTCGCTACAATCAAATCGTTTGGTCTCCATGTTTCCCAGAATTCATTTAACGGCGTTTCCGGAATCACCTCGCGGATTATTTCACATTGAACTCTATCCGGCTGTAATCTGATTAATTTTTTAACCTCGCGCAGTTGTTCGTCAAGTGCTCGGTAATCAGTATCGGTTTCTTCATAATAGTCCACAAAACCCTTTAACCAATCATGTGGACCCTCGCCGACAAATGGTGGTGGTTGGCCATGGTCCCCACACATGATTACTGCTGTATTCGCGCGCAGCAACCACTCAAGAAACATTTGTAAAGTATCTAACGAAACAGTACATATCTCATCCCAGATGATAATGTCGGGAATAAATTTTTCCCCCATTCGATCAGGAGTCCACTCACCGCCGCTGTATCGAAAAAAGCTGTGATAAGTAACGGCGTCAACATTTCGTTGTTTTATCTCTCGCGCTAGTCTATGGGTCGGTGTAAGCACGATTATACTTGCCCGCGTTTGAAATAATTCAATTGCCCGAGTCGTCTTTCCAGACCCGCCACAGCCGCTTAAATAAACTGTTTTGTGTCTACAAATTGGATCAGAACACGATGGTGCATTAGACCATTCTGATAAATTATTACCGCGTAGGTAATTGTTCTCAACGATGACATTTGCTGACGGGGAATAATCGCGTCGTATTTCATTTTTAATTCTCCATGTACCCCAACTCTCGTCCGGACTAGTAAACTCGGCTACGTTTTCCTTATACTTTACGTCTATGTAAAACGAATCAACGGCTACTCTAACCGCGGTATCGGGGAATCTATTTATCATCGAGAATAAATTGATAGCGGCATATCCCAGCATAGACGCCCTCAAATGTGGATACGCCGGGCTGTCTCCATCGCTGTAGGTAACAACTGTACCCAACCTCGTTCCATTGGACAAGAAAGCTGTTTTGCAGTTCACGTATCTATTTTTTGCCACTGTGTCCTTGATTACGAAATCATATTCTGCGTCATCTATAATCAGCCGTGAGCAATATCGTTTGTAGTCGTGGTTTTTTCCACCTTGTGTGAACTTACCAATTATTCTTCTACCGAGATCTTTTGCCTCGCGGTTTCGTTGGTTAAATATCCTCCTGGACCATTCGATGATATATTCCTCGTCGGCATCAATGTTTTTTCTGGACTCGTCAATTATGCTATCTAGACGCTCCGGTTCTGGTAACCAGACTTCAGTCTGTGCCCGGTATGATATAATCGCGTCACTGACAATCAACGAAACTAGCATGCTACAATCAATCATATACCGTAGCAGCGCTATTGGCAGCCATCTCTTTTCAGCCATGTGTCTACCGATCCAAATATAGCAACAGCGATGGAGTCCTGCCGCGAATTCAAATGATACTATGCGAGCGAATCCGGTTAAATCAAAATCAGGCAGTGGTCCATTAATAGCAACACGAATCATTTCATGACTGGGGTGTCCAAATCGTCTAAAGTACTCAGCGGCGGATCCATACCCGAGAAAACTCGCTGGATAACAGGCAACCATATCAACCGAGATCATAGCGTCGCGGTTGTATTCAGTGTTCCATAGTCCACCGTGATAGTATTCCAAACAACTGGATTGTACATCCGGTAGAAATTCCCTGCGCGTTGGTCTCCACGCATTTTTCCTTGCTGCAACATGAGCTACAACCGATGGAATCGTAAAACAATTTGTTAGCAGTTGTTCATCATGCTCCTCAAATTCTATGGCGGTTTTTTTCATCCTGTTGTGAAATGCTTCAGTGCGATATAATTCACCGTTTGGTCTTACAAACTGATCAAAGGTATCCGCATCGTTTTCAGCGCTGCGAAGTAACCACACTGATACAGGGTCGTTTTTACACAAGTATGCAATAGCATCAAATAGTTTCCTCTCCGCGAGAAAACCGTCCTTGGAGAATTGTTCTCCCAGGAATTCTTCGGGTATATACTTTACTGTTCTATCCCGTGGAAATATTGTGATCGCGGGCGTCCATGCGTGTTCGTTATGATCAATAATTTTGATTGGGGCTCCCTTCGATTTATACTTCGATTCGTATAATACTTCACCGGTTATCGTTGTAACGGTTATTGGAAATCTCAGCGATGTTTCTAATCTCGCTATGTCGCTGATGGTCGCTCCACGCTCTTTTACGGTTAGTTCCCACTGGTTGATTTTGCTACGTCGTAAATCAGTCAATTTGTTTCCTCGACGCGCATTTGTAAAATGCTCTATTATTCGTTCTGCTACACAATTTATCCCGGTTGACTGTTTCATCGGTTTCAGTTTTCCGATATCAGGTTTCTTATTTAACGGGTATATTCCATAAACAACTGCTGTTTCAGGATACGCTCGTTCATAGTATGGTCTGTCAATTCCGGTTAACAACCCCGGCTTGGAGTCGCGGCTGACAATGACTGTTTTCTTGTCGCTGAGAACCGGTTCAAATTTATCACGTATGATCCAATCGCCTGATTTCACCCGGACAATGAATTTTACTCTGAAGAAATATCTTTTACCGTCAAGTTGTGATATTATCGTTGCTGCGCGGTTGTCGTTCATGGTAGCATCAACAATGCCATCAATTCGAAATGTTGACCAACTGTGAGATGCGCCATCACGCTTGAATTCATTGATACAATCGCGTATTTTATTCAACAAGGTTTTATCGTTTATTAACGCTTTTGGTGTGTCCTTGAGGACTCTATCGAGATTGAATTTAATATTTTTCCGGGGCTTAATTGCTGCCAATCTCTCAAACTCATCCATATAATTAAAACAAGTATTTAAATGAAAGAATATAGTATAATGAATCACTGCAAATGGTTGATGATTGGGTCGACAACCCCGTGCAATAAATCATGTAGAGGTGAATTCTGCGGATACCATTTACAAAGCGTTCGTAATGGTTCTCTTGGCCCTCTCCCGTGCTTGGTTTGCCACGTCGGTGTAAGAGGAAAATCACAGTTATGTATTAATTGTGGCGGAAAGCGATACAGGGAACTAAAACGCTATTATGACAAGCGAATTAAAAACGCCTTCATTGACCCTACCGCAGACTTCGTCATCAAAACCCCCCAAGACTACGTTGAAAGATTTATAATTAAACCAAATAATAAATTAGACAAATAGTATTATTATACAAATGGACCAAGAATTTCAGCCGCATCCTGTGCTCGTCAGTTACGAGGCATCTCGCGACGGCATTGTTAGAAACCGCAAACTGAAGAAGCCGGTTGGTACCGTTAATAATCGGGGGTATTTGCAATTTAGTGCTGGAAAGAAGACGTATTTTGTTCACAGGGTGGTATATGAAGCGTTTAACGGATTGATCAAAGATGGCCTCGTTATTGATCACATTAATTCTAATTGTCAAGATAACAGACTGTGTAATCTGCAAGCTATCTCTCAGAGCGAAAATATTAAAAAAGGCCAAACTGGTAAGTGTTCAAATCAAGCAAGAGGTGTCAAATCGTTTAATACATCAACGCACGAGGAAAAAACATTTCACTCCATGCATGCGGCAGGAAAATATTTCGACATTTGTAGGGCCTCAGTACGATTTGTTGCAGAACGAGTATATCAAACAGCGATCTCAAAAAGGACCGGACACAGAATTCGATTTTCATATGTAAATATCAGCGAGTGACGAAGTCACCGGCGCCTATGGCGCTGACGAAGTCGCCATGACAATAAATTGTCCATTCCGGAAGAAAACAAAGTATGAACACCTTCGGAATTGATACACGGGGTTTCATTTTTTTTATTTAAAAACAAGATGTTTTATAAGAATAATGAATATCGAAGACATCAATAATATATTAACTGAGATTTCAAAATTAAAAAATCAAGGAATTGAATTATCTGATGGTCTCGACAGTGAAAAAATATTATCCGATTATGAAATTATTAACGAACAGTCGAAACGGGGGCGTTTTACCCTGGCCCGCGAGTATTTTTTTATAAAACGATTACAACATACGATTAATGAAAACTTGTACCACAATGACGCAAATGCATTCATTGGACTATTTACTGCCGTTGAAATAATACGAAAAAAACTCGGACGTGTTTATGAACGACGCCGGGAGATTTCTAGCAAGATCAAAAACATTAGAAGGATTATAGACGAAAACTCCGGCGAGAAATTAGAAATTGCTTCGCAATTGCAATAATGGTAGGTGAATCACTCACTACTCGGCTAGCCAGAGAGCGGCTAGCAGCGCTTAGAAAGTTCATACCGTTACGAGACAGGGTCCGAGAGCAACTTCAAACGCGGCAGCAACTACAAACCGATTTTACTGTTGGAAGCGAACAACTCTTTGCCCCGGTAACTAAAGCGACCAAAGATGTTACGGCGGCAACTGTGCCCGTCCTCGATGCGCTTGAAAAGATAGCGGCTCAGACCGAACAAACAAAAAGGTCTTTAGAAACACTCCCTGCAAAAATAGCGGCTGCTACAACACGGAGGCCACCACCACTCGCTATAACCGAACCACAAGAACCTTATGTTACAATGGCCGACGAAGAAGAACTAGGTGCTACTGCGAAAGAACCAGAAGAAGAAATACCCGAAGAAACACCAGAAGAAGAAATACCGGAAGAAAAAGAGGGAAATATACCCCGTATTGTACTCAAGAAGAGCACAATAGATCAAATTAGAGACTTCAGCAACAGGGAAGAATTAATTAATTTTGCTGCCAACAATTTTGCTAAGAGCATACGAGATAAGAAGCATATCAATAGCGGTTACGAGAAAAATATAAAGTCGTTAAAGGACTGGGCAAGAATAGTGTATTTAGCAAGTAAACATAAAGATGCATTACCACATCGTAGTAAATCCGATTACGACGCATTCCACAAGGAAGTTAAGAGTATAACACCAAAAAAAGGAAAAGGATACTCTGTTGGTAAAGAATCCTACGGCGTTACCTGCCCTAATAGTGTTTTCAGTGATATATCACGGCTGGAAGTACTAATCGGAGGAAAACGAGCCGGAAATAACTCTACGGAAATAATCAATGAGGCCGCTGATATTTGCAAGCGGTTATTTGCAGGCGGTATTATGGACATTAATGCATATCGAACGCTCATAGACGAGCTCGTGGATGATTAATTGGAAAACTGGTGTTTTTAATAAGGATGATCATACACTACAACCATGATAAACCAGTACTCGTCTACGTGGTAAACTCGCGATTGCCTGTTTACCGCGCGTACTATGGAGATGGTCTCGGTAGTACCATTGCGGGGTTATTTACAAGAATGGC
The DNA here is from genome assembly GCA_028554795.2 of Sinohyriopsis cumingii. NCBI lineage: Eukaryota > Metazoa > Mollusca > Bivalvia > Unionida > Unionidae > Sinohyriopsis > Sinohyriopsis cumingii. The sequence continues at coordinate 122,149,730 of CM068824.1, read as the reverse complement.
TCCAAAAGTAGCGCCGTTAGCCAAACAATTAGGAATGAAGGCTATTGATGTTATTCGTGATAAGGGTATTAGTGCCATTGGAGATGTTGCCGGAAAGGCGCTTTCAGCCGCGCGGGACAAACTAATGTCGTTGGTGAAATCCAAGAGATTTTCAAGAAAAAAACAGAAACCACCGGTGATGCCATCAACGACGGTGATGCCTGCAAATGTCAGTAAAGTAATAAATAACGCCGTGGAAGAAAAACTAGAGTCGTTGGCGGCTGAGTCATCCACTAACGCGCTCATGAACGCGATAGCGGGAAGTGGTCTACGACGAAAAAATCGCAATTGAAAATATCAACATGATAAATAATAGAAATGTTTGCGCGAACCGCTGATCCCGCGTTTGATATGGATGCCCCAGTGCGCAGGGATGATTCTGTCCGTGATTATCAATATTATTCTTATTATGCAACGCAACCGAATCTACGATCGCGAATTGAACTTCAAGTCCAAGATACCAGTAGATACTTTCTGCCATGCGAAGCGTTTATCGAAATTGAGGGGGAACTCGTGACAAATGCTGCCGATAATGCACCATACGACAACAACCCGGTTATCCGAGTTGGTTTTGTCAACAACGGCGTAATGGCGTTATTTGAGAGCGCAAAATATCTCATTGACGGGCGAGAAATTGAATCAATAGAACGCGATGTTGATGTTGCAACGACGATAATCGGGCTAGCGAGATACTCAGATGATTATACAAGGTCGGCTGGTCCGTCTATGATGTTTGCGAAGGATACTACCGATAACGCTGAACACAATCAGTTTTCTAGGGTAAAGGCAACACATGCCACCGCGGTTGATCCAGCACCGGCCGGGTATGTAAGACCAGCTGGGAGCTTCGATGTCATAAATGTTATTACTAATTACAATCTAGGGTTTGCAACACGAGTAGGGATGTTGCAAGGACAACGCCGACAGTTTTCATGCGCGATTCCACTGCATCATATATTCGGATTCTGCAGAAACGTCAGAAAAGTCATCTATGGGGCTAAGCATACAGTAGTACTCGTGCGAAAGGGCAATGATAATGATGCAATCTGGCATGATGCTGGTGTTGCCGACGGTAAGGTCAATATAAAGAATATAGTATTGTGGATGCCAGTAATGACCCCATCAATCACCGCAGAACAGCGATTACTCTCATTCATGGAGACAGGTGGTAAATCACTGTTGAGTTGGCTCACAGTAACCACTGATGCTAAAGAGGATAATATGGATGGTATATTTACATGGCACCTGGCATCCAAACAGGGTGTTTCAGCCCCGCGTCATATATTTGTAGCGCTACAGAATAAGGCGCGATTAGGCTCCCAAGAACGCAGCCATATGATATTTGATCAAATCGGTGTCAATGAGGTCTCGTTGAGAATAAACGGACAGCAGGAACCATCCGAGGATATACAACTCAATTACGGTGACAACCATATCGCACGTGTGTATCATCGATTGCTGTCATATATGGGTCGTGATCAAAACGTCGACACTGGTTTGCAAATATCACAACTTGATTTTAAAAACCAGTATCCGATTTATTATTTTTCGTTGGAACATCTCGATTTAACGAGACAATCCGTCGTTGATATACATTTCCGAGCTCGTGTGCAACGTCCTGGTGGTATTGCCGAATATAGAGCGGTTGCTGTCATTCTCAGCGATAAATCAATGCTGCTAGAAGGCGTTGGTGGACGAATGAGAATCGTTGATGCGCCAGTGGAAAACATGTAATTGAAAACACAAACGCGTTTACAATAAAATGTCGCATAATGTCGTCAGTGTAGAGTTGACTGATGGTCAAGTCAAGAAATTACGATCAAAGTCGGCTAAACAATGCGGGACCACAATAACGCTGAAGCCGTCACAGATGGCAGGTGGTAATCATAAGATATCGTTGACGGCGCGTCAAATAAAACATTTCAATGACGCGATGAAGAATAAAAAAGGTGTTCAAATAGATTTCTCGGCCGCAGCGATCAAAGACATGGAAAAGACCGGTGGGATATTTCCGTTGTTAGCCGCGATTCCGGCATTGATTGCCGCGGCCGCACCAGCAGTGGCGAAGGCGGCGGCGTTGGGGGCCGTTGGTACCGCGGCGGGAATGGCATTGAAGAAGGCAACCGGGAAAGGCTACAAAAAAAAACGACCCGTGGCCGGAAAGGGTCTAAGACTACCGGGAACCCCGTATTCATGGTACTCGGGAAAGGGTCTAAGACTACCGGGAACCGTTTATTAACTCGGGAGTCAATGACTCCAATGTCTAATTTTGATTTAATAGACGCCGCAAACGCGTTAGCGATAAAAAACTTCAGAGGTGTTTTTATGAGGGATCAATTACCGGCGGCCCCAAGGAATACTGAAACAGGCATAATTAACCTCGATGGGTCCTCCGGAGCGGGAACTCATTGGGTTGCATACGCGATTGATCCGCGTGCGATCGTCTATTTTGATTCATACGGGTTAGCCCCGCCGAAAGAGTTCATGCGGTATATCCGGGCGTGTTCAGCCCCGGCGTGTTCAACCCGGGTTTTTTATTCCACGTTGCCAACACAGCAGTTAAGCGACCCGCCGATATGTGGCCGTGAGGTATTGAACGTACTTGCGGCGATTTCATCATCGCGAAAACCACCTCATATGGTTGTAAACGAATATACTAGTGGGGTCGTAGAAGCTCAACGGATTTTAGAGAATAACATTTACAATAACGATGATTGATATCTGGGGGCGACCGGTTTCGGCGCTAAAAGAATCCACGGAAACGGCCGCCGCCGACATAAAAAAACTAATTGAGGATGAAATCGCTGATATGTTGAATCTAACAAGTGTTGACCCGGGCGAAATAGTTGTATTTCAAGACCGCCAGGGTAAATTGAAATCCAGTAATGTGTCGCTGAATGACGTTTTAATACGACAGCGTGATGCCGCCGATGGCACCATAGCGTTGTATACCGGCGACGGACTACTCAAACCGGGTAGACATATATTTCAGATAGAGAATACGATAGAATTAATCCAAGACGGTGTTATAAGGTTGAATAGATCAATAATCGAACTCGAAGGGCATGTGAAAACAACTATCGATAGATTTTTTGGGTACCCGATAGTATTCGAACCAAATCTTGCAACAATAAAAAATACTATTTTGGAGTTTACGACGCTGTCGGGCCAATTTTACACGTTACGAAAAAATGTTAACAGGATCGATGACAACTTTGATAAATTCCTTGGTAAAAAAAATACCAAGCCGGATGAAATCACAATAACTATAAATGATATCACTGCGTATGGACAGGAAATAAAAACAATCAAAACTGATGTTGCAACAAACAAAAGGAGTGTAGACGCGCATGAACGGGAAATAGAAATAATCGGCGCTAATGTTGCAACGATCATAAATAATGTAGACTCGCATGGACGGAAAATAGAAACAATCAAAACTGATGTTACAACGATCATAAATAATATAGACGCGCATACACAGGAAATAGGAATAATCAAAACTGATATTGAAGCGAACAAAAAGGGTGTGGACGCGCATACACAGGAAATAGGAACAATCAAAACTGATGTTGAAGCGAACAAAAAAAATGTAGACGCGTATTGGCGGGGAATAGGATTAATCAAAACTGATGTTGCAGCGAACAAAAAAGGTATAGACGTGCATACATATGAAATAGGAACAATCAAACTTGATGTTGCAGCGAACAAAAAAAGTATAACCGAGAATACACGGGAAATAGAAACAATCAAAACTAATGTTGCAGCGAACAAAAAAGATGTGGACACGCATATACAGGAAATAGGAACGATTAAAACTGATGTTGAAGCGATTAAAGACGGACTACCGAGAGTAGCAGAGCAATTCGAAAAAATAAAAATCCCTCATGAGAACATCATCAACACAGTATACACAATTCGGCATGGATCATTCGATTGGACTCCTACACAGAATACAGTAAATATCACCGCAACTGTTAAGGGTATTTATCGACTGACACTGGTTTCAATGATGCAGTTTAATATATTATCGTCGAGTTCATCCGGGTTTAACAATACAATATCAACAATTATAGACAAGAACGCAACTGAACAGTTTACAATTTATGCCGTTGATGGAAATTTAACCAGGGCAAACATTACATGGTATGTGGAATTTGTAGCGAATCTAAGTAATTAAAAACACTAGCTCTTTTAAAATAAAAATGACCACCAAGGAAATTGAATCAGAGGTATCACCGACGTCACATCAATATCGATTCGATACCGCAAAAGAATTTTCCGCGAACTTGAAAACGCTTTCCGAACAATACCGTGCAAAAATAAAAAAATACCGTCGTAAAATAACCGCCATCGACGCGGTCGTGTACTCAGTGTCGGGCATAGTAGCTGGCGCCGGTGTTATTTTATCCACGGTGACCACGATAGCCCCGATCGCTGTTCCAATCGCTGTCTCCGCAATGACAACAGTTGCTGGAGTTGCCAACGCAATCACTAGGAAGATATCATCGTGTTTTCAGAAAAAACTCAACGAGTATACAGTAAAACATCAAATAGTATCCGACGCATACTCGAAATTATCCGGGTTGATCTCGTTATCGATTGATAATTTGTTCATATCCGATGTTGAATTCTCCACGATGGTCCAGTTGTATAGCTCCGCGATGTCAAAAATCGAGGATTTTCAACTGGAAGCCGGAACCACCTGGTTGTTAAAATTAGACACTAAAAACAACGAATAATAATAATGTCGCTGAACCCCGAAGGGTCTCAATTACTTCAGCGGATCGCGGAGAACACCACTCCGGTACAAACAAGTATGATATCGATAACATCAACGAAACCCGAATTCAGTGTGAACTTCCCATCACCGGTTCCAGTAAAGGAAATAGCGCTGGCAAAATTGCGAGTATATCACAGTTGGCCTAATATCCGAGCGGACGCATTTAACGGACAACAACCTAATAACTCGCTGGTTTTTGCACGGACAAATAAACCCGATGGGACCCCAAACTGGGAGGAGGTTACAATACCAACTGGGTCATACCAAATAGAGCAAATCAATAAAGAATTTCAACGCAGGATAAAATCGATCACAGGAAAGGAATCAAAAATCGCTATTACGGTTCATGAACCGACGTTATCGTCGACGATTGAAATAAGCACACCGGGGTATATGGTTGATATTTATAACAGTTCAATAAGAACCATACTAGGATGGCCTGAGAATCCACCCGCGGACACCCCCCCATCAACTATCCTCAGACACGATAACGGAGATGGTGGTAGGCATATTGCCCCGTACAACGTAAATATTGCATCGGTGATAGCGATTAATCTAGTGTGCGATGTTATCGAAGGGAGTTACCAGGTGGATACCAAGCAATCAAATCAAGCTCAACAGGGGTATATCCTTTATTCGTTTTCACCAACAGCCCCTCCGGGATTTTTAATCGTTGAGAGTCCGATTAATCCGGTCTATATGCGATGCCATGATCGGTTTTTAACGAGAATTAATTTTAGAATTACCGATCAGTCAAATAACCTAATTGATCTGCAAGAGGAGGAGTTAGTGATCACTCTGTTTGTAAGATCATAGCAGCAGAGGGGGCGATGACATCGACGCGGTCGTCGATGTGCTTACCGGACGCTGACGACACTGGGGATCGACGCGCAGAAGGTGTTAATTAAACCAAATGACGTCACCATCGTGTAGGATGGACCGACGTCGTTTTTTTTTTACCAGCGCTGACGACACCGGATCGTTGAGTGCAGAAAGTAATAATTAAGCAAAATAACGATTGGACAAAATGTCCGATTCGCCCCCTCTGCTGCTCGAGCAGCCAAGTGTCGGCATGGTATATGTTGAAAAAGCCAGGAAACTAAGACTTTGCCGTGTTTTCAAAATTCTTCAAAGTAAATATCTGATCCCACTTAATTTTTTGTGCACGCATCAGGCACGAACAGGTATTTAACACGATACTATAAGTATTGTACTCAGGGCCGTATAGAGCGATCACGGGCCCTGGGATAAGCATCATCCGGGCCTCTCCCATTTCTTGTTGAAACAAAATTGTTCTTTTATAAAATTAAAAAGTGTTGTTCTGCCGGAGCCCCCTTATGGGGCCCGGGCAACGGGGCAATAAGCCCGGTTGCCCCCCCCCCCCTTATATCGGCCCTGATGGTACTATTGTAGTCGTACATACCGGGTAATGTTCTACATATCGAGCAATGTATCGCATCCTGGGGCGTATTAACCAGTAAGCAGACTAAGCACGTGCTTAGGGCACCAGGGCCAAAGGGGGCACCACAAAGTTGAGAAAAGGGTGAAAAGAAAAAAAACGAATGAAGATTTGTAAAAAAAAATTGATAAAACTCGTGCAAATTGATCATAATGTTCTGTTTCTTGATCATGGTGCACCCTAGGATTATCTTCCCAGGTGTACGTGGAAAGGAGAGGGGCACCAAGATTTGTCAGTGCTTAGGACACCAGTGAGCCTTAATCCGCCCCTGATCGTATCTACAGTGTTGTGTTTCTTTCCATAAAATGTAAAAAGTTAGGGCTTATATTCCGTCCCTATCCCCCAATATTTTATTAAATTAAGGACTATAATGGAAATAAGTCTGTAAGACTTGAAAAGTTCATATATAGATAAGTCAACATATTTCCATCGGTTGGGTGGGTGCATGGGGATTCACACCAATTTATTACACTTTGTTTAATCTGTTTTCATATGCCATAATAGGGCGTGTTATGAAATTTAATTTTGTATGTTTTTGTTATAAGAAATTATTTTAAATTGTATTATGATTTTAGACAAAGAAGATTATTGTATTAATAGCAATGCAATTCTTATATTCTTAAAAATTAGTTATATTGGTGATGGAATTTCTACAAAATTTTTTTTTACTACAGATGTAATTATGTTTTATTATTATAGACACGTTTTATTACATTATATATTAATACTGCACATGTTGATCATTGCAGAATAAGTATTACTACTACTACTACTATATCGACGGACATCGTACACTCCTGAATAACCAATATCGATATGGTGATTGTAGTATGTACAGAAATTAAAAGTCTCCCACACCCAGCGCTAAGAATGTAGTTTGCACGACACTGTGTTTGATATTGTGCCTTCAAAACTGAATCAGGCAGGCACACTATTTGCAACTACCAAAATAATCCTGTTTTTCAAGTTTTATCTGGAGTATAATTTGACTTCAAAGAATTATGTCGCTGGCCACGAACCAGACAAATAAATTTATAACAAATATGGCTTAAACATTATCGTTGAAGGCAACGATGAGTAATATCTTTCATTTCTTCAACACGCATCTGTTTGATTTAACAACCGACTATTTCATTCTCTGGTGGGGCCTAGGAATTATTTTTTCTTGTTAAAAAAGTACATCCATCAAAACAGCTTGAAAACCAAAATCTTGCTCTATTTATAGAGAAAAGAACATGTTATATACATTATATCCCTTGACAAAAATAAATTATCATGAGATAAGGTAAGATAAAATTATCTGGATTTTTAAAAAAAAAAAAAAAAAAAAAAAATCCACCTCACCCCATCCCAACCCCCACGAAAATTAAGTGGTAGGTCCCTTGGCCAACATCAAATATGTTGTTGCTTTCTTTCCACTTTGTGAACGTAGTGGTATTGCCCCCCGCCCCCCAGCAGTGTTTAGAGGGGTCTTACAACAACACGCCAATGAATGAATCTGGGCAATGATGGTTGTTCACCTCTGACCGCCTTTACTTCACCTTCTTGGCAATCAAAGTGAACTCAGTAATATTTTCCGTGCTCTCCCAAAGCACATTTTGAAGGGGTCTTAATGAGAACAACACGTAAATTAACCAAGACGGGCAATATTGGCCATTGACCTCCGACCGCCTTATCATTCTAATCCCTTCCGTAGAAAAATCAGTAACAAATGCCTCGACTGTTCATTGCAAATACACACTACAGGTTAAGGACACACACACACACACACACACACACACACACACACACACACATATATATATGTGGCCGCGTGATCTAAAGCGCGCTCTCCGTTACGGATCACTGCCATCTCACCTCTGTCTGTGTGGGTTCGAGTCTCGGATTCGGCTAATGTGGGTATGTGAGAAAGCTTGCCAGTAGCTTCTCGTGGGTCGGTGGTTCTTTCTGGTGTTTCACCGGGTTCTTCCTCCACCATTAATACTGGCCGCCATGTATAGCCAGCCTATCGTGTGCTGAAAATGGCGTTAAACCCTACAAAAACAACTTTCGATCGATCGGATCGATTGCTGAAAATTGTGTGTTTCGAAACCGAAGGAGTTCAGGGTAAAAATCTTCTCGATTTGGTCAGCAGGTCATCTTAAAATGTCACTGTGACGCATATTTCATATTGGTTTAGATTTTATGTTTAACGACCATTTTTTTGGTTAGATATTGCTTATGCTTGAATCATGAAACCGATGATCATCCTTACCACAAAACAAGCTCATCGTGACCTATATTTTATCTTTTGCTGCCTTTGCTTAAGTATTTATGTTTGGCTCATGAATGGAGGAGTTTGGGGCATGCAATATGCATACTGTCCAACCTAAAATCACGAAACTTGGTTAGTGTGTGCATCTTGATAAATTCTGCACCCATATTGCCAATGAAAGATTTGTTTGACATATTGTAAATATTTCAGTCACTTGGTTGAATTTTGGTTGTTTTAAAGTGTATTTGATGGATGTCGTTTTTGTTCCAGTCATGAACAGGACCGACATGGGGGGGGGGGGGCAACCCTAGTACTAATATTAGTACCCTTACTCGTACCTCGTGGACAGGGTACTAACATGAGCATATATGTGTTAATGGAGCAAGCCGGGTGTGATTCACACCCGGCGCTCTTTTAGCCTAAAAATAACACTTTAAACAAATTCCTTGCATAGAATCCCATCAATTGAGTAGTCCTCTTATTTAATACCGGAAGTATCGAAAATCATTGTAGAAATAGTTGTAAAATCTCGTTCACCTTTTTTAGCCGGTATTTTCGTTTAGTTTGTCCGCCATATTATTTCAAATAATGATTACTTCCGTTCTCAGCCTTGTTTGTTTGTGTGCCATATAAGGACATTGACGCCTTATTTGGAAATGTAAACAAATCGTAGTAAAAATTTGGCGCCGATTGCGTCATAAATTCTGAGCATTAAAAGTAAATACGGTTTATCGGCAACTTTGAAATTCCACCAAGAAGCGATTATTCGCACTTGATTGATAATAATATAGCGTAGAATATCCAAAATATGGTCTGGCAAGCCTTACGTAGAAAAGGGGTCACGGCGAGAGTCTCGCGTTATCTGTCATGGTGGACAGGATAAGGTTAGAGTAACCATGCCAATTTATTTTATCGTGTAAGGGCTTAATAAATTCAAAATAAGCCAAACTTCTTTCACAACATGATTATACTTATGTAGTTGATTTCTACACGGTTTGTTTTTCTGACTTTAGTGATGATTTTTTTTGCTCCATTACATGATATGGGATCAGTTCGTAGCCTCAACCACAACAAATCAAGTTGAGGCTACGAACTCGTAGCTAGGGCAACCCGAGATATACCCCCGGGGTCCGGGCCCGTAAGAGGGCCCGGGTCAAACAACACTTCTTAATTTAATGAAAGAAAATTTTTGTTTAAACAAGAACTAGGATAGGCCCGGGTGTTTCTTGCCCAAGGGCCCGTGGTCGCTCTCTACGGCCCTAGTCATGAAACATGATAGTTGGACAATCTGATTAAAATCCACCGTTCTACATGAAGATTTGACGGCTACAGCTTAGGTCCCATCTTATGGTGACCTATGTTATAACCATAAGCGCTAATTTTATCAGCCGATCAGATTAAGTCTTATATCTTCGCGTTGGGGAGACTGAGCAGTATAGCTGAAGAGCATCGGTGTGTGTCTTCGATTTGGTTTAAATTTCCAAAAGCTGGATTTCCATTGGTTAACGCAAAGGTCACCAGAACATGACCCCTATTAGGTCTTATCCAGGACAGTCGAGATCTGATTTTAATCAGATTGGATAACTGGATAGATCTCGATTAGAAGCTACACCCTTAAAACCCATGAAGATCACCTTGACTTGCATTTTGTGCTTTACTAATATGAACTAAGTTTTGTTCTTTGTTAATTTGGGCTAAGTATTTGTGTTAGATGACCTCATAGATTATAACATGCTATATACCAGCGGTCGGCAACCTACGTCACGCTTGCCACAAAGTTGCACGTCAAGAGGTTTCGTGTTGCATGCGAAGGGCATCCAAAATTCTCGATTTTAACAGTGTTGCTCTCTTACTAGTGGCACGCTCTCGTTCATTTTGTAATTAATCCAGAAAAAAATGTGGCACGCTATGTGAAATAGGTTGCCGACCCCTGATATTTACCTTCTAGCCTGCGCATGAGGTCGTTTCTGACCAGTGCAACTGGAAGTAAGAATAAATGTTAATTCAGTGGTAAATATTCCATACATTGTATACTGTGATCAGTGAGTATGGCAATTAGAGAAGTATACTGTATGATGCATGATTTTTTTTTTTTTTTACGTCAGGCCTAGTCTGTAGTGGCTAATCAATGTAATTACTGATGCATGAACAAACCTTGTGATCAGGACCGGTCATAGGGTAGACCAGTAAGGCGGTTGCCTTGGGACCAGCTCCTTCGTTGTCCCGCGCACTAATTGAATACAAGGTTAAACATAACACAGTAACTCTACCGGCAGGCGGCATGGCCCCGCTGACAGTACGTCGCAAACTATAAAGTCGGCAGTGGCGTACTAAGGGTAAATGGCGTCCAGGGCTAGTAGCGTCAATGGCGCCATCTCCCGCCAGCTAGGGCTTTGGGTGATCGCTGTGAGATCACCTAGCGGGGCCCGGGGCGAAGTCCAAGCTGCCATCGATTTTTATGCAATTTAATAAGTCAATGCCAATTTGGTGTTTTTCCTGGCATCTAAATTCTATCATTCACATATATTTTGGTGTCGCAAGACCTCTGGCACCCTAAGCTAACGCCCTGTCCGCCCACACCCCGCTTAATACGCTACTGAAGGTGAAGGTCGGGTCTACATCTAGTATTTGCTGTCACTCTTAGGTATTCAAGCGATGAGCGGGGTCCCAAGCTAAAAAATTGCATAGCGTGAGTTGATTTCCTGAAAGTGCGGGGCCCAAGGCGGTTGCCTCGTTCGTCTTGCCCTACGGACTGGCCTGAGTAAAATCTGGATTCAAGGGATAGATAATGTAAAATCTTTTGGTACAGATTTTGAGAACAATGTTTGGCTATTTTTTTTTTAAATATATATAATACAGTAACTTAGTTTCTGGGTTTTTTACAATTTGTTATATAACCTCAATTTTGATACGATTGATAAGAATTATATTGATATTTGTATTTTGTAGTATTTTATGTCCTGTCCCATTACGCAGGTAGGTGGCTTAACGGTATGTCAGCACAATAGTGGTAATATAGTGCCAGTTAAAATTTAACGTTGAAAAATTTCAGTAGATTAAAGGCTAAAATGTCTAAAGAAAATATTTGTTTAAATATTTTTATTTTAAATTAAAAAAGTGGTAAAAATTATGTTGTCAAGTTCACTATAGTTCAAACGTACTTTCTGCGTGATAAGTAATGTTTACAATGACTAATGACGACTGCTATGTGTGGGCTTCCTGGAGTCGCGAACTTTGTATAATCGTTGATTACACTTTGGCTTTGTTGTTAGCCGTACTTTGTGGTTTTTCTTGCTTCCGCTCATCTGGCGTACTTATTACCCATCCTATTTCTCTATACAAGTTTTCTGTTTTTAAATCCTCACTGTCGGTCCAGGTAATGCGTGCTTTAGTTTTTCTTTAGCCTTCTGTGCGCAGGCTTTAGATTCTACAAATAATAGCAATACACGAAGCGTACCCATCTTCAAGGACAAAGCGATCATTAGTGTGTGTGTGTGTGTGTGTGAGAGAGAGAGAGAGAGAGAGACAGAGAGAGAGAGAGTATTTACCTCGAAAATAACGACATTATACTTGATATCATGATATTAGTATTTTCCAAGTAAAGTGAGTATTTACTCACTTCGTGTCAATAGAGGATCCGTCTTGAGGATGTTCAATCCCCTCTTATTGTAGCTAGATGCTTGCACTCGTGCGTCTTCTGATATCTAATCTTTTTTCATTATTTTTTTTTTGTGCTGGAATTCTAGCGTTTATATATATATATATATATATATATATATATATATATATATATATATATATATATATATATATATATATGTGTGTGTGTGTGTGAACTCAGTTAAGAAACTTTTTGAGGGAATGTTGTTTATATTTTTTTTAAAACTGACCCTCAGTTTTAAGATTTCATAGTTTTACCTTTATTATTAGTTATATGTACTTTACAGAATTTCAAGAGCCGTATCTTGTAATACTTCATGTTAATACTTTATCTTCTTAAATATTTCTTGCTTTTTTTTTGTTGCATTTATTTGACTTAAACTTTTATAGAATTTAACTTTAAATCAGCATTACATATCCAGCATTGTATTAACGTGCCGTTAAACCATGTACATACATACATACATACATACATACATACATACATACATACTAATAATAATGAGGACTTTGTATAGCACCTAATCTTTAGAAGCTCTAAGCGCTTTACAACATTAGACATCACCTACAAGATTTAAAAAAAGCAACAGAATAATATTATTACAAAAAACAAACACCATGAAATTAGGAAAACATTAAAAAAATAAAAAACATGCTGAGAATATTTCAGGTAGGAAACATTATTAGGTCTTTAAGTTTGTTCTTGCAGTCGAACTAAGTGAGTTTTGAGAGCCCTCTTGAATGTGATCACTGTGTCTTTGTGTCTAAGTTCAGTGGGCAATTCATTCCACGTTGCTGGGCCTTGGAATGCAAAAGAATGCTGTCCATATGACTTTGTTTCCATAGTCAGAATAATGAGTATACGATTGTCAGAAGAGTATCTTGCTAGTGTGTACACATGGGTGAGATCGGATAGGTATGTTGGACTAGAGTCCGACAGTGAAACGTAGCACAGAGAACAAATTTTTTGTTTGATTCTTGATCGAATGGATAGCCAGTGTAGGGTACAGAGCAGCGGGGAGGTGTGCTCTGATGGTGGTACTCTAAGTATGATCCGAGCAGCTGTGTTTTGAACTTTTTGAAGTTTTTGGAGTAGATATTGAGATGAACCAGACAGAACTGAGTTACAATAGTCCAGTCTTGAAAGTATTAATGAACACACAAGTGTTTTAATGGCATCAACTGAAAGATATTTGCGAACTGAGCTGATGCGTCTCAGCTCAAGATATGCAGCCTTGCATATGTTCATGACATGTTGGTGCAATGTTAGAGTACTGTCCAGAGTAACACCTAGGTTTCGCACTGACTGTGTGAATTTAATGTTGGCGTTGCTGATATTTATTGTTTGAGGTAAAGGATGTGAATGAGAAAATCTTTGTGTTGTGATCAGAATGACCTCAGTTTTATATTCGTTCATCTGTAGCTTGTACATGTCATCCATGATTTCACATCAGAAATGCACCTCTCTACACCTTGGAAGGTAGCATCAACTTCAGTTGGGTGGCTAGATTTGCGTATTTGGGTGTCATCAGCGTACAACTGGTGAGACACTGGATGATGATCTATGACACTTGAGAGCGGCTGAGTGTACAAAATGAAGAGAACAGGTCCAAGAACAGACCCCTGTGGAACACCACAACATAAATCAACTGGGCTGGAGTATATTCCATTTGCAGATACAATTTGTGCCCTGTTGACCAAGTAGGACTTGAACCACGGTAAGGCTGTATCATGAATGCCAAATACATGCTAGAGACGGTTAAGTAATATATCATGGCCTATTGTGTCAAATGCTGCAGACAAATCAAGGAGGGTGAGGACTGTAATCTTTCCGCTATCCAAAGCAGAGAGAATATCGTTAACTACTTTTAGAAGAGTAGTTTCAGTACTGTGGCAAGGGCGATATGAAGATTGTACATTGCTAAAAAGACTGTTTGAATTTAGATGAGATACAAGCTGGGATAGAACAACCTTTTCTAAGATTTTTGATATGAATGGGAGATTAGAAACTGGGCGGTAGTTCTTTAAATCGTTATGGTCTAGTGTTGGTTTCTTCAGCAGAGGCTTTACAATTGCAGTTTTGAAAATTAAATGGAATTCCCAGGATGAGAGAGAGAGAGGTATTAATAACATCAGTTGGTGAAGGCAATACTGGATCTAAGCACTCAAGCAGCAGTGATGTTGAAATTGGATCAAGTTCACATGACTTTGGTGCACTCTTCATCACGATTGTACGTACAAAATCCATAGAGACAGGTTCAAATCCTGCTAATGGTTGCCGCTCAAATTCTGTATCCCAACTGTACATACATACATACATACATACATACATACATACATACATACATACATACACACATACATACATACTCATTTTGTGAAGATTAGTTCAAAACAGTTATATCTGGTTTGCTTATTGTCCTATCAGAAAGTCATAGTTTATCGCGATTAATCATGCTTTCTTTTTCACTGTGTACTTAGTCATTTGGAGTTGTCAGAAAATGTATCTTTTAGTTGTTGGTAGATGCAACACAAGTCCCTCTGTCATGTGTGATGTGTATGTGAAACTGGTTGTGGATGTGAGAAATTACGTGGAATGCAGTCAACGTACCTTTCTTAAACGACTTATCATCAGTGGAATCACAGACACACACACACACACACACACACACACACACATATTCTGTTATGCTTTTCTAACTTGTATTGTTATCTTTTTATCATTATGGGTTATGTTTAGTTGTATTGTGTAATTGACTTTGTCCAAAATCAACTTTATTGTGTACCTGACCAGGGTCATTCATTCTGTAACAAGATACTGCGTAGCTTTTTCTTTGAGTGTAGGTTAAATATTAGGATCATTATCTTAATCTGAGTCAAGGACGTTGGTATTTCCATTTGGATGGACCGGTTGTACCTTGTGTTTACTACATTCCTTATTATAATTTTATTAACATAATTTATCTTATTGACAACTCAGAATTTTCTAGAAATAAACTTATGACCCTGGTCGACATTCTACTTTTGTGTCTTAGTTTTTTTATGCAATCTTGTTAACTTGAAAAATGACCCATTCTCATAAAATCTGAAGCAGAATCATTTGTATTGTCGTGTTCAGTTTGTAATATGGGTTTATTCAAATTATTGTTCACTTGAATTACAAAGCGCTCAATAATACTCTTGGACATTGACATTAACTTGTAATTTTAGTGAATTCAGAAAACATCTTGGATTATATTCTTGTGATTCATCGAAAGACTTGTTGGCATCTCCACGTCACAGGCCATTAGAGGCACATCAACACATTCTGAGTTGAAGCGTTTTGGAACGTCTCTAGAATTTAATTAGAACTTTATTCAATAGGAATGGTGATAGAACTTTTTGGGATGTTTGGGATTTATTTCACAGTACTGCTAGTTATTTTTGTAAATTTTCAATTTGTATTCTTGGGAAAAAAAATTATTTGCTGAATTTTACAAAACATTTTGGTTTTCGCTCTTTTCTGTTACTTACTTTGAGACCATACAGTCGTAATAATATATGATAATTTTATGAGATCGAGGACAGGAATTATAGTATATTCACAATAATAAAACTCTATTAGGAATGATTTTATATTTAAAATTGTGTATGTGAGCTATTCTACCTGCAACGAGCCCTCAGTCTGTCCGTCTGTGTAATACTGTACCTGTAACGAGTCCTCATATGTATGTCTGAGTAATATTGTACCTGCAATGAGCCCTCCATCTGTCCGTCTGTGTAATATTGTACCTGCAACGAGCCCTCCATCTGTCCGTCTGTGTAATATTGTACCTGCAACGAGCCCTCCATCTGTCCGTCTGTGTAATATTGTACCTGCAACGAGCCCTCTATCTTTGCGTCTCAGTGGCGTCGCTAGGGGGTGCAGGGGGTGCGGACCGCACCGGGTGACACCATCTCAGAGGGGTGACACCAAAATGAAAAATTGCAAATTTTACAGAGCACACACTGCTCGGTCTAGTCGGATTTCATAAGCGGATAACCGATCATAGTTAAATACATGACTAGCAGGCACAGCAGTGGCGTCGCTAGGGGGATGCGGGGGTGCGGGCTGCACCGGGTGACACCATCAGAGGGGGTGACACCAAAATGACATTACTAAGGATTCTGTATGGTCTGTTACGGAAGGAGGACCATGGGGGTGACACCATGAGCTACCGCACTGGGTGACACCAACCCGAGTGACGCCACTGGTGCGGCTATCAGTTATAATTAAGTCTTTTTAGGTGAGTTAGTTGTTGGAAGGGGAGAGGAGTGATTGTGTTTTATTTTTTTAACACAGTGAGGACTTACGAACATGCGCCTTTGTGGAAGTGTCTCGTTGAATTGGTCACTTTGTTCCATAGTTTTCGCTTCATGGGCATCGAGCTATCAGAGACTTTATATTCCACAAACAAAACTCCATATTTTCGCCATCTTGCATGTAATTTAATTTGACTCCTCTGCGGGGATAAACATGCATTCTTAGTAATAGGTCTGTGAATTACAGTTAATAACCAAATTATAAAATAAAGGGAAAAACAAAGAAATTAGGTTAGACGCTTCTCGCAGCTACGAGTGTGTGTGTGTGTGTTTTATATATAATTTTAACGTAGCTTTAACAATTTTGAGTCATATCACTACGATGTCTGCATTGTGGCAGTGTATAGTGATGTCTAGCACTGGGGTATCATGCCCTACGCATGTTGTCTCATGTCCAACCCAGTCACATTATCCTGACACCAGGCCGACCAGTCCTAAAACTAACCTCTTAATGCCCTTAACCTCTTAAGTCTTTGATACCACTCGGCTGGGGTTCGCACCCACTACCTCCTGCATTCGAGGCGTACGCTCTAACCACTTAGGCCACCGGAGCTTCCCGAGGATACGAAAGCTATTTCACATCGTTAGAAAAATATGTATTAAAGAAGCAAGCGCTGCACAATCAAATCTTTACACCTAAGATTTTGTTCGATAAAAGTTAACGTAAAATTGCCCATGCTCATTAAAACACCACCACTTCGCTTTTTACATTTTCCGTTTCAAGGTGCGTAGTTTTGCACGTTGTGCAGCTCGGAGGTCAATAAAACTTGCCTGTGTTCCCCAGTCCCATAAGGCCTGACCGGAAGTGATGGCTTTAAAAAAGAAATAAGAGAGTAACTTATGAAGTTTAGTTAGCCTATTAACTTCATCCGCAAGTCAGTCCATTTGTACCCGCTGAAACTTAGTCCACAGATAATTACTATATATACATATACATATATATATATATATATATATATATATATATATATATATATATATATATATATATATATATATATAGCTTACTTTACTCCAAACGTCAAGGTCCACTCATATACAAGTTAGACTAGATATTCTTTAGTAAGATAGTTTCGAATACTTCTCAACAAAAATCTCTGTGCATGTTTCGTGAATCTCGCGTGCATATTTCTGACAGTTTCAATATTGATTTGTGTGCATGGACTGGTGGTTGTTTTTTTTTTTTGCGGCTTCTGTTGTAAAAGTTGTCTAGGTATCGAACCTACCGGATATCAGGATTGACCAGCTAAACGGAAACTGATATTTACGATTCAAGATAAACTTTCAAGTAAGTATATTATCTATTATGTCACGCTAAGCAAATATGGTTACGTCGCAGTCTCTTATTTCATACCTCAAATGAGCTGCACTAGAACCCTGCCGAGCAGACGCGATAATATCGAACAAAATACGCCATGTACCTTGAACAGGAAAACCAAATTACGAAAAACTTTTTAGGATAATGCGGATGTCTAGTGAACTGCATCGGATTTAATTATTTAGTTAGAAAGACTAATAAAGCATGAACATCCATTATCAATTTTGATTTAATGGATAAATTGTATCCACTTGATTTATATAAACATAGCTGACAATTAAAATCAACAACAGCAAGTAAAATACATATGGATTAAACAAGCGATCCACATAGCTGCTTAGATTGAGGACAACTATCTAACCAACCTAGGTAAGTTTCCTTTTGTGATTTCCATCTGCAAGAAGTGAGTGCGTGTGCGAAAGAGGTGGTGTGGAAACCCGATACTACTTTGCATTAGAATTCTTGTCAGACCCATAAAACATCATTGATTATGGGCTTTTTTATTTTTATTTTATTATCCTTTATATCTTTTGGTGTGGAAATGGTTATACTTAACCTGCATTTAAGCAAAACTGAAAATCTTGCAACGTAAGAACACAAAATATATATGAAGTCAATACATTTGTATTAACTTTTATTTCAAATAATAATAATAATAATAATAATAATAATAATAATAATGTACATTGTTAATGAAATATAGTAACATAGCATATAGAGATTTCGGCTGACTCAAGTTATGAACAAACTGCATTTTGTTTTCTTCTGATAACATGTCTATAATGATCACCAACTAGGTCAAAACTTCATTTTATCTCGGCTATATATAGACCAACATACAAGTCTTGTACTTTTTATCGGCTAACTTTAACAGCACTTTAATTACCCCATTCAAGCCTCTCTTGCATTCCTTTATCAGCTAATATCAACCGTATTGTGATTTTCTGTGCAAATTACTTAGTAGCTTTCTCATTCTTGACAATCCCTTTTATCAGTCAGCACATCGATTTGCTGAATTAATCTACGCCATACGTCGTAATATTGGAAATGTTATCGGTAAGACAAATAGGCTCACAGAAAAATTAAAAACCCTCGGGGCAGGTGCAGGTGCACAACCATTTCACTGCATGATACTGAAAGAAAAAAAGAACAGAAGTGATGTTTGGTTTGTCTTTCTACCAAACAAACTTATAATGATGACGGAGTGAAAAAGGAAACATTGCTTCTCCCTTGCATGAGATATGTTGACGTAAGTTAATTGAAAATCTAGTTTGCATAAAGCGAGCTCTCACTGAAATAAATTTGTATTGCAAAGAGAGTATGTATACAGCGTTGGCCGTAGCAAACGCGGGGCCAGATTTTGATCATTTTGGCGAGGCTCCCTGTGAGCACGAAATTTGGAGAAGAAAAAAAACCTTGAAAGCAAGTTTTCTTCCCTCGCTTTCAAATTACTGTCTTTCTATATATATATATTTTTAAAAAATTTACTAACGGGCGGGTCAAAGGTCGGCCCTGAGAGTATATTCGTTTGTTTTCTACACTATACTTGATGTTTAGCGTTGAAAACGTGATTTAAGCAAAATAAGATTACGTAACATTTTAAAGGCATTGCTCGGTCTAAAAGACGATCTATTCATTATTGCTGGACCATGTTTTCAAACACACCATTTCGTTGGCAAACTGTCACAAATAATTAAATTATTTTGTGCGATACAATTCAACTTTACACACAGTACACATTTTGTGCGCGAGGTTTAAACTAAAATTAAACATCAAACGTGCAGCAGGAGTTAACTCCCCAGTGAACAAATATTGCTCTCGGGTGTGTAGTTCTTTCATATGCACTTCATTTGACCTGTATGAATAATATATCGCCCATGTGTACTTATGTAGCATGAGAAAGCCTTGATATCCTGACGATGGCAACAAGTACATTGTTTTTACTCCACTTCGTTGTTTTGAGGTCCGTCTGTTGATTTGAGGGGGGAGTTCAAATACGAAAAGGCCATCCTTAGACGAGCCAAAACAAGAGAGTCGTAACTTTTGAGCCTCCCGCAACTGTAGTAAATCACCCTACAAATCCCAAACTTAAACTCTTCAACAAATTATTCAATATTAAATCCAAACTCATAGGACAGGAAGAAGAAGAAAGAAAGAAAAAAACATGAGGAAAAAAAAACAGAAAAAAACGTACACATAAACTACAATCACAGGACAAAATGACTTTGGCAAAGTCACTACGCGTTCTTAACAACCAGTGGGAAAAGGGACGGAAACCCACCCGTGGCACAAAATGTTCCAAGGGGTGGGGAGTACAGACCAAACTCCAAGCCAAGGGAGAATGAAAACCAGGCCCAAGGCCAACCCAGGCCAAGGGAAGGGAGTACGTAATATTCCCAAAGCTTATGGGATAAAGAAACTAAAACAATATGATGAGTAAAACAAAAAGCAACCCTGTAAAATTCATATACTATTTATATTATTATTTATCTAAAACAAATAAACTCCAAACACTGTATGGGCAGACAGGAAAACACATACAAGACAAACATATTTAGAAAAACAGGGTGTCACTTCTAAGTCCTAAATAGCAAGACAAACTATGAAAGGGCTACCTAGTGTCAACAATTCAGGGTTCCTGCAGCCATGGAAATCCTGTAAAAATTTGTAAATTACAGAAAATCATTTCAACGGTCTTGAAAAGTTTTGAAATTTTCATAAGTCATTCAAAGTTTGGGAAAAGTCATGGAATTTGGTTATTTTGCATTATCAGGTTGCATTTTCATTTGTCGACGCGATAGTTTTACCAACCCACCTAACTTCGACATTGGATTTTTTAGAGTAGATTCTCATAAAACGTCATAGTTAGACTACAGCTAGAGATATTACCGCCATTCAAAACCACTGTACTCGTGGCACTCAACAGAGAATGACCTATTTGAATGGACGAAGTATGCCCAAAATCAGCTTTAACATATGTTTTTGTTTTAGGTTTGTGTTAGGTGAGTATTAGAGGTCGTAAATTTACGTAGTACGTATTCTTGAACTTGGTTAAAAGTTATTGGAAAAGGGATGGAATTAAACTTTTCAAAGATTGCAGGAATCCTGTCCATTTATCTCTCTGTTTATTTACTGTCAGTTACCTGTTTAATTATTTACTATAATTTTATTGATCAATTTTATGTCTCTGCTAAACTGATTCTTTTCTTTGATTTCTTTCTTCTTTTTTCCAATAGTTTTGTTTTTTATTAAACATCCATTAAGTGATTATTTCATTCGTTCGTTCGTTCGTTCATTCATTCATTCATTCATTCATTCATTTAAGTATTGATTAGCATATTTGATTATTATTCTTCAATATTAATAATAAAGAATTATATTTTAACAGCTATTTTCATATACAATAATTAAGAAAAGCACATGTTTTATATTAAAAAAATCCATATACAATTTTCAGCACCATACAAATGCTCCCATAAGAGACTACTTTTTATATGGCATTTACGAAGAAAGCGGTATTCAATTTTTGTCTTCTGGGGAAAATGCTTAATGTGACTGAATGTTTGAAGCTTTCGTACTAGAAATATTTTTGACCGAAATGGGAATCCTATTTTCGATTTCTTTGGAACAATTGTTATCACTGTCACTTATTCATAGTTTTAATTTTAAAAAAATATTGTCGGACGCATTACAAGAAATTCACCATAAAACGGAAAATAAATAAAACAACAATCCAAATTTCATACCCTAACGTTTATAGCAGCTTGAAGAAGGTTACTGTTAAAGATTTCCAAGAAATCAATGACTTTTGCATAAAAGGACAAACTAATCCGAATGATGTTATGATGAATATCTAAGACATTTTTCATACACTGTTGATTGACTGATTGATTGATTGATTGATTGATTGATTGATTGATTGGTGATGATTTAGTTACAATGCTTATTACTAAATTTACAATCAGAAAAAGATATTACAAAGAACTGTCTGATGCAACCCATTTATAGATAACAATGTTTGCAAATTTATTAACTACCACTGATGACTAAGAAAAGTCAGCATAATAATGAAAGAAAGATCATCCTTATTCTAAAGTTTAAGTCCCATCACTGTGTCGTTTGCGCTTTATATTTTATAATTAAATTAGCAGCATGAACACTTCTCTTTGCTAATTAAAAGTTGCCGATTATTTTTTAATTTTACAGATACATAATGTTTGTCCACGTGCTCGTCAGCTCTTTCGAGGATTAGCTATATTAGGCAATACGGTATCTTTCCAACTTCGGCTATGGTAATGTTGGGGTACGAACAAAAAAGCCCTATAGGAAAAAAGCACCCTAGGGGAAACGCCCCTGACTTAAGTGGGATAAGACTCACTGGACAAAAGTCGCCCAGAGTGAGGCCGTCCCTTTTGTTACGTATATTTGATTTAATATATATATATATATATATATATATATATATATATATATATATATATATATATATATATATATATATATATATATATAAAATTTAATTGTTTGTTTGTCAGTTTTAATTTTTTATTTTTCTTACGTGCTATTGTAATGTAAATTTATTCACTAGAGATGATACTTTTTCAGAAAATTGTTTGACCTTGTTGACTGTTATTTTATACACAACAGGTGTTGATCTAAATTCTGACCCGGATTCAGAATTAGTAAACAAATTGGTTGTTGTCAAGGTCATGATGGGACTACGTGGGTTAAGAAGTAACACTTTTTTTTTTAAAATTCTGGGAATAAAATCATTAGTCTAATCAAAGTCATATTCTGTGTATGTGATATAAACATGATCATGCGACACACACCCCTTCTAATTTCACAACTTGGGGGAATTTCGAAACTGTGTCTTATGATACAATATAATATTTGTTTTGAGAGAGATTTCTCGGTTTTGGGCTTTTCATACTGATGTCAAGTTGATTTGTTGTAGCCAGATTTGAGCTATAATAATTCTTCGGATCAGTTGGATTTCAAAAGGATTAATTCTTTATTCTCTGGAAATATTTTGAGGAGTGCTCACACAGAAATTTGGAAAGACATTGCTTACAAATTTAATTTGGATTTCCAACACCGGAGTGCCATTATTTGTATTTCTACAAGGAACTGTAGATAAGCACAGTACTGACTACAGCATATGTCATCGCATTCATCTTGGATTTTCCATCAGGATTCGAATGTAAAATTATTAGAACATTTATTACTAGGACTTTTGTAATTTAATTCATGGATTATTCTTAGATTATTTTTGGATTTAATTCTTGAAACCGTAAGTTCTTCTCTTTTTTTTATTTTTACAGAATTGTCCAGGAAAATAAATTATTTGTTAATTTTTAAAATGCTTGTTGTTTTCACTCTTTCTGTGTTACTGTTTATTCAAGCCTAAACACGTAACACTTTAGACTTTTCAGCATAAATAATTGGACTATGATTTACATTGTTTATTTTGTTTGCTATAAATCACAGCAATTACAGCAACTTTACACTCAAACACCGTAAATGTTTCATTAAAATAAGAAAATATTGATAAAAAAATTTCAGAGTAATTGTTAATATATAATCTTTCATTACATGCTTGATATTTTTTAATTTTTAATTCTACTATTAGGCATGTATAAAAAATTAACTGTTTAAAATTGCAGTTATCGAATCTGAACTGGGTAGTTGGCTTTGTTTTGAAAAAAGATGTAATGAACCATAAAATCTGCACAATGAACTGCGATTTAATGTGAAAGTAACCAAAGGTGTCACTGGGTTTGATGTGAAAGTAACCAAAGGTGTCACTGGGTTTGATGTGAAAGTAACCAAAGGTGTCACTGGGTTTGATGTGAAAGTAACCAAAGGTGTCACTGGGTTTGATGTGAAAGTAACCAAAGGTGTCACTAGGGAGTACTTTTGTTCGAATAACACCTGTCAATATAAAAGCAGTACTATGCAATTTACTTTTATTCTTATATCTATAAACACCTGCAGTTGCTGAAATCATATGGTTTTGTATTAATCCCATGCGCATTAAAACTTAATTTGTAGGATTTTGTGGGTTTACTTAGGCATTATAAGATACACAGATGGGTTTACAAAATTGATGATTTTGTTTGATATTTATGAAAACATGCTTGTATTGCATCAAAAGAAAAAAGTATATATATCATACTGTTATTAAACTGTCTTGTAGTCATTACACATGATACACATTACACATTTTGTACACTATACACAAAATTACTAAAGAGTGCAAGAAAATTACTGTATATCATTGTAAATATGGATACAATAAATAAATAAATAAAAAAATAAAAAAATACAGTCTCAATCAAATACATAAATAGGTCTACAAAAATGAACAGGGAAAATGCATAATACTGTAAATATCAAGGATCAAAGGGGTCTTATCCTAGCCCCCCCCCCCCATTTTTTGTCCTTGAGGGCTTTTGCTCTACCCCCGTCAGGAGGCTTCTGCACTAGGGAGCGTTTGCCATAAGACAAAATATTTAGCTTCTTTTTTAACTTAAAGGCTGAAAGCAGAGGACTTGAACTATCGACTCTGACCAGATTTTAACGATTGTTGGTAATATAAAAAATACGATGGATCGAGACCCTGACTGACTTAGGTGGGTGGGGGTAACAACCTACACCCACTCACCTATCTACCAACCACCCAAACTCACCCATAAATCTACCACCCGCAAACATCTATATCTCTTTATTATACATGCATAAAATGAAACGCATATTTTAATAAATGCCATCGTTTTCTTGTAAAATATATTTTAAAAAATCAGATGGGAATTATGTATCAAATGGAAAAGGGTATTGCACGTGTGACCTTCTGTCACCAACCTCACCTCATGTGATGCGTTTAAGATATTAGAACGTTGTTTATGATTTACTCATCCTACTGCAGCATAATATTAGTAATGTTGTTGTTGTTGTTGTTCTGGGGTTTAACGCCATTTTTCACCACAAGATAGGCTATCATGGCGGCCAGTATAACTGGTGGAGGAAGAACCCTGGAAAACCCAGGGAAGAACCACCGACCCACGAGAAGCTACTGGCAGGATTTCCCACGTACCCACGCTAGCCCAGCCTATATTAATACTGTGATAGCCTTCTTAACGGTTGTGGACTGTGACTCGTTTTTTCTGCAACACTTACATGTAAGCTTAAAATTTTGCTTCGACCAATCACAAACGACGTAACTTTTGAAGGCTCGTTCATGATTATACCGCTCCGGTGGCCTTAGTGGTTAGAGTGTCCGCATCGGATGCGGGAGGTCGCAGGTTCGAACACCGGACGAGTGGCACATAAGACTTTTTAAAATGGCACTAACAGCTGCCTCGCTTGGCTGTCAGCATTAAGAGATATGATAGTCCATGTCTGCGGCAAGAAACTCCAGTGTTAGACATCACTATAAACTGCCACGTTGCAGACATCGTAGGGCTATGACTGAAAAATTGTCAAAGCTACGTAACAAATATAAATCACACACACACACACACACACACATTTTTTGACCCGGGAATATGTATCTACCTTGATTGCAGTCGACCAACGTCAACAGTTCCCCACCGTCAGTCTAAATATAGCCATTTTATAACTTTGTAAACCATCACAAATAGACATCCCTGTGTGTTGGTGTGGGCGATTTAAAGTTTTACGTGGGCTTTTCTTTAGTATATAAAAAAGATGTATAGTGTAATGGTTTGATCTTAGGAGACTTGGAAAGAGACATGCCGAAATGATCTTTTCGATCGAAAGCAGTGGCTCTTAATCCATGAGTCGCGACCCAAAACTGGGCCGCCATGCTGTTTTGAGTGGGTCGCCGAGATCGACCTCAATAACTTGCAATTTCTTAGACAAGTGTTTTCTAGCACTCGATATGTCGCGAGGCAAACACCACAAATCTAATCTGGCTAGCCACTAATCTTAAGATTAACTACACGAGCATGTATTTTACCTAAACAGCTAGGCCATAATTTTATTGAAAAAACATGAAATTACATAATTTAATTAAATATGGGGTATATCGATGACATTGTCACATTTCTTCTTTTCCCTCCAATGGTGTATGTACTTAAAAACTAAACCATAATTTTACTGGATAAACATGAGATCCCATAATTAAATTAAATATGAGATCTACTGGTGATCATGCACATATCTTCTCTTTTTCCCATATCCCTTTCAAAAGCGGTCAGTATGTTTGTGACAGTTTAAAAACTGTACAAACTTAGACTGGGGTGGGGTGGGCTGGGGTGGGGGTGTATTACGTCTTATACTTCTTTTCTTTTTTGGGGAGGTGGGAACAGGATTTGTCCTATGAGGGGTGACTGTACCACCATATTTATACAGGGGTTTAACGATATAGATACCATCAGAATAATATAAAATAAGGGATTCTAAACAAGACATCTGGTTGTTTTAACATTCTTCATATTTACTAACAGATTTTCCGTAACCAAACCATCGACAAGCATTAGTACATGCTTTGATAACATTCAGTTTAAATTATACACGACTTTCGCGTATGATTCCTGTTTTTGCCTCATTTAGTCTATATTAATATTTAATGGCGTTCAGTTTCACTTAGGTTGTATGGTTTCCAATTATGCTTGTTGTCTGATCAACGTTAAGATGTATATAAATGTACAATGCGCAGGTCTGGTTTCCTGGTTACATCAAACCTCGATGGAACATAAACAAATATTGAAATTAGGATATTGGCGTTGGAGTGGGGTGTGAGACGGGCATGCGTGTTGAGATCTGCATTGAGGAAAGTAAGTGTAGGGATTCAATTTGTCAGAAATAGTAAGATCTTCAGGTATTAGTAGGGTAGAATAATCAACCTAAATTGTAATCTACATTTTATTTACGTAATAAAAAATGTAGGATGTTTTTTTTTAAAGACTGTAGGGCAGAAAGTCACAGAAAAGAAGTCACAGCTTGTAATTTCAGTATTATGATAAACATATAGGACAAAAATTCCTACTTTGAATGTTGCAGATTTTTTTTGGAGAACACAACTGAATTAGTAACACCTATGAAATGTTAACATTATAAACAAAATATCAGCCTTATGAGCTTTTAATATTTTCAAGATATTTTGTTACATTTTGTAACAAAGTAAGAGTATACTCAGTACTAACAAAATAATCACATTGTTGTAACTGTCTCTACTAATGCGAAAGTTTACTAGTGATTTAATTTCACTGGTTATTGCAGTCTTTGTCTGATAATTCTTGTTGCACTGTTGTATTTCTTGCTAGTCAGATAACTCTGGAATGGTCGTCCTGCCCGAACTTCTCTTCCGTAGTAGAACTAGGCGGTGTGGTAATCCTTGTACAACTTGGGTTCCTACTGCAAACTTGCTGCACTATTGTGGTAACTGTGGCATGTTCTTTCTGAATCCAGTTTATCAGTTATGTGTCTGTGGTGTACGTATAAAGTTGTAAAACTAATTATTCCATCCCTCACATACGTGGTTGGTAACTCGATTACATGAATAGTGCCTGTGTGTAAACTCCATATGGATGGTTGAAACAAAGTTAGTACTTTTCGGATCGTTAGAGGACAGTAACCTTGGTATGGACTCTCTCTCTCTCTCTCTCTCTCTCTCTCAAAAAGGAACCAATGGCGTAGAAGGTGGTATGGAAACAGTTCACAAGCTCTGCAGCATGTGGTTTCTCTGGCATGATGGTACGGAAGTACCTGCTTTTGCTAGTTTCACGGTTGTTTTGTAAGGAGCATGTCTACCTGACTGGCTTGGAACTGGATTTTAGTATTTCAAGTCTGTGGACAAACTACTTCTACACCCAGCGGTGGACCTACGTGCGCACTTCCACCATTGCTTGATCTTACGTAATGCACGTCTAGTATACATGTAACCATTAAAACAGTTTAGAATCACTCACGCCGCACGCGTGTGTATGTATATATGTATGTTTGTGTGTGCGCGTGTGTGTGTGTGCGTGCGTGCGTGCGTGTGTATGATATTTGTCACAAAGTTAAAAAGAAAGTTGATTTAGATATTTTTTATTTATTATCATTTTATATATATATATATATATATATATATATATATATATATATATATATATATATATATATATATATATATATATATATATATATAGTAACCCTTGTAAAATCAATATTATCCTCAAAGGTTCGGTCTCCTACGTGCTAGAATCACTAAAGGTAATTTACACCAAGACATATAACAATATGAAATTTTGCCAAAATAATAGGTGAATTGTTTATTGTCTTTATCACTTACTTAACCAGCATGTTTTAACCTAAATCTAAGTTATGAACAAAGGTAGGAAACACAGCGTGGCGAGAGATCAGCGACATCTACAGGATTTGGTATGAAATTATATCCCAGAGGTTATGCAAGGAGGTTCTAAAAGAAAGATTTTTGATAATTGTATATCGGGATAATGGTCAAAAACTATAATAATAATAATAATAAGAAGAAGAAGAAGAAGAAGAAGAAGACTAAATAAAATCATAACAAACGTTATTACACTGGTAGACATTTGCATAGAATTTGCATCGGTTGCAAAAAATGATGACTAGCTGTAATTTTTATAGACTACAACGGGAAGGTTAGATTTTTTTCCCTATTAAGTCAAACTCTCCATGCGTTTCCAACTGTGGTCTCCTGCATCGTTCTTAAATGCGCGTCCTACGTCTGTCCACCGTAGTTAGATTCAATTGGTAAGACGTACGCGCGCATGTGTATGTACCAACGTCAAGTGAAGATCAGTTTGCTTTTGATAATAATACTATTTTTGCTAACTTCATGCTTGGCGTAATGTTGATAACACCGACACAGACCTCGTTACTGGTCAGTGTCTTTCGTATGCTGACGAAACAACAAGTTGTGATTAAACCGGGTCCTTTTTAACGACGATTTTGTACAGATCCTGACTCGAAATAAGAAAAATATTTACGCGCTTCATAAATATTTTACACATTATACATGCACAGTACTTTTCGAAAATGAAGATTAAAATAAATGTTTGTATTACTTTGTGTGATATTGTTCGAAATCAATATAAGTTAAACGAAAAACTAAAGGAAAACAGGAACAAGAGTTTCTGCAACATACTTTGCAGAAATCAATTTATGTGGCTGTAAGAAAGGCAAGAGCGCCACCTGGCACAAGCACAAACGGAACTCTCTATTCGGACTTCTGAATGGTTAATGTCCAAGAGCGGACCAGTCATATGCCAGATTGTTTAGGTGAATCTGAGTTTGAGCTTGAGGAGGATTTTATAATCTCCTCCACATGCTAATAAATTCTGACTGGCTAATGTCCAAGCAGTGAGCGATTTAAAAAATAAAAAGAAGATAAATCTGATTTTTGTCTTGAGATTGTTTCTTTTACCTCC
The DNA here is from genome assembly GCA_028554795.2 of Sinohyriopsis cumingii. Taxonomy (NCBI): domain Eukaryota; kingdom Metazoa; phylum Mollusca; class Bivalvia; order Unionida; family Unionidae; genus Sinohyriopsis; species Sinohyriopsis cumingii. The sequence goes on along the minus strand of CM068824.1, from coordinate 122,120,456 downwards.
TGACCAAGGTAAACCGTATGCCAACATTGATGGCAATACTTCTTTTGTACTCATTGTTGCTTTTCTTGTGCGAGACTTCGCGAGACTTCGCAGCTTGAGGAATACTTAATGTTAACCTCCATAAAAACGGATTCTGGTCGGACTCAATGGCGGACAGCAGAAAACAACATACATCTTGTTGTATGCCGATATCTTAAATCGTCACTTTTCTTCATCTTTCATTAGTGTTTCTTTATTAATAAGATGCATTCCCCGCCCCCCCCCCCCCACAATCTATTGCTATTTTTTCTATTTCATCTATCATGACTATAAATACTGTTATATCGGTTTCACACGTTTTATTTCGTACTCTACGGAGATTCGAAAACAGGTCCATGGGTAAATACGGTACCCATTGCCTTATCTGCACGCACCAGTCCATATACCATCTCTGTCGCTCTGTCTGTCTGTCTGTTGTCTATCTCTCTGTCTGTCTCTGTCTGTCTCTGTTTGTCTGTCTGTCTGTCTGTCTCTCTCTATATATATGTGTGTGTGTGTGTGTGTGTGTGTGTGTGTGTGTGTGTGTGAGAGAGAGAGAGAGGTATTCCTAGATAAAGCGAGGGACACAAATATGAGATTATTAATGCTAACCATTATCAATTAAGTACATATAGTTGAATATGCGAGTACTATTAAAAGCTAAGGGGTGCGGAGAGTTAAAAATTGTTACAGGATAAGATATAGGTCAAAGTCGACTGTCAGATACGCAGGAGTGCACGTGATATAAACACTAAGATGGAGCTTTATGTATGTATATTCGTGTGGAGTTTAACAGCACGTACCACAGACATGAGCATATATTGATTGTTGATAGAAAAAAGCAAAAAATGCAAAAGGTAAAACACTCCAAACATGTGGTCTTAAGAAGAAGAAGGAAAAAAAACTAAAACGAACAAATCTTAAATTTCCCCCTTCCCCAAAAAATTTATAAAACAAAAAATAAGTTTAAAAAATATTAAATCCTTAAAGTAAATGACATATCAGGATGTGAAAACTTTTCTCGGGATACAGACTGAAAATTTCGTCATAATTAGGTAGCAAAAATATACCCATAGCACGATACGGCGACCTCGCGTGTAATTCAGTAAGAAAATTACCTAGTATTACGTCTGAACAATTTTCCTTCTAATACGAGCCGAAAATGTGTCTTTTAAAACGATAGGAAACTGTCTCCAATATTAAAAGTGCGGATTTTTTTTTTTTTTCATCGTTTGGTACAAACCCTCTCTCGTGTTTCGGATAGAAGATTTTACTAAAGTACAAGACAGTGAGAACTTTCTTTTGCAAGACGGTGTTGATCTTTTTCAGATCCGATAGATAACGGAGATGGAACCGGTAAAATCATTTGAGTAACAAAGCTGAAGAGGATGGAGGCGAGCGTAAGGGTAAGATAAGACGTGTTCCCTAAAATCTTTGGGATTAAAACTGAAACTGAAATTAAATTTTTCGTTGAATAATACATTGTCTATATATATGTTGCCAGCTTTTAAGATAAATGGAGATGGAACCGGTAAAATCATTTGAGTAACACACCCGTGGAACCCGTAAAATCATTTGAGTAACAAAGCTGAAAAGGATGGAGGCGAGCGTAAGGGTAAGATGAGATGTGGTCACTAAAATCTTTGGGATTAAAACTTAAATTGAAATTAAAGTTTTCGTTGAGTAATACATTGTTCATATATATATATATATATATATATATATATATATATATATATATATATATATATATATATATTCACAGCTACTCAAGTTCCATATTTTATTATTTGACATAGATGAATGAAATACCAGGTATAAGCAGTTAACTGACGTTATTTGAAGTCATATGTATAAACTTCTATTAATTATTGACGCTTGCATTGGAATTTTTCAGTTACGAATTATTTGTCTTTTTTATTCTATGATATGGGATTGTTACGTAGTGGGTTGGGGTTATCGTTATTTAGAAGATGATCGACCACGGTGCTATTGCCCGGATCGAGTAAATAATGAAATATGATATTAAATTAATGGGTGTAAAAATCAGAGACCTAAGCAAGGATATATAATAGAACAACACAATCCAACACCACCCACCCCACTTGCGGGGTATAAAAATTTATTCAGTTTTATAAACAAAGTGAAACTGAACATGACATTTGAATGATTCACTTTGTTTTAGAAATAAGATTTCCAAATTTTTAAAAAAAGAGTGCAATCAGTAGTTCTGTTTATACCGATAAGACAAGTTTCATCTTGAAATCGACCGAACGATCGAACTCACATCGCCCAGCATGCCTGAATAACCTGGTTACTTGCCCGTCCTTCCAAATTCAACACTGATGACAGGTTAGAGTCGACGTATTCATTTTGCTCCTCTCTCGCCATCCTGCTTTCAGACCATCAACCATAATTTCTCTATTGGTACTTATGTATGTGGTTAATTCCCCTTCTAAATAAAAAATAGACAGCCTAAATATTTATCAAGTTTCTTCTTCTTCTAGGGCTCGAACACCAGCCACTCTCTCGTTATGTCATATATAGTCGTATCGTAATTAAACATAAACTAAGGCTAATATGGATCGGTTCACAGCCTGATAGCTAATACACAAACCCGAGTACAAGAAGATTAATGTCTCTCCATAGCGTTGATTCGGTATCCCTAATTGAACTATGACATAATAAACTTTTCATACACTATGGACCATAAATCACTAATTGACTAATGAAGACAGACAGCTCTCTTAATGCTAATACCATTGATTCTTGGTTAAAAGAATTCACATCTTAATTATACAAATGAATTAACGAAATCCACTGCATGTCTTAACAAACAATATTTGCTAACTAACAATTCATTGGCTAAACATTTCCAGACATCAATTCCTAGCCTACGTGATTAATATAGCTTAAGACAGATACATTCACACACTATTCTCAACTCACATTAAAAGTAATGCATGAAATTCATATAATAAACGAGTCGTATAACATTCAAGACGAATGAATGCGAATAGTTATGTTCCAAATTCATCAAAGGAAAATTTATGTATAAACTTAAAACAAGTAAATTCAAACGAATAATTACAAACTCATGCCACATAAATTACACCAGATTGCACGCGACTGAGACAATTAATTCGTGCTTTCCGAGACTCATTCGTTTCTGTGCCTTTTAAGTTCCGTGTCCATCAAACGTCCAGACACCCATCCCTTGGACAATTTATAACGGGAGAACACTTTCTACTCCACCGGATTAAAAAAACCTCCCCTTCCACAAAGCTTAACTTGGACTGACACTTTCCGACGGAGAATACTTAAAACATTAAATCTAATTTGAGAAATACCCCCCCCCCTTCTTATTTAGCTTAGCCAATCAGGATTAAACGTATCTTACCGCCGAAAAGTAACACATACTCATCGATGTTAGAATAATTGTCTATTTCTCTCCTTTTAAATAAACCGATTTTTGAGAAATTTCACTTAATGACATTAGTTCAAATGGCACAAGATCGTCTCTGGACTGTTTCAACTTTGTGGTTTTTCCGATGTCTAAACCTCAATTCACCTTGTCTCTCATCTGTCTGACCCAACGGCCAATTAAAAATCAATCACGACGCAGGCCAGGAATGTCAAAACCATTGTAGTTTAGAGATGAGTTATGATAACTAACCCAATAGTCAATTTGTTTCATGTCACATTGACCGTGGCAACAGTCACTCGGTCGTGATTTAATAACATCTTATAAATTCACACTGTTACAAAACCCCCAAACAAAACCCTTTTAAATTAGACATATCATACAAATGTAAAGGGACAGATTAGCGTACCTTTCCACTTCCCCTTGCGCACACATGTGTGCGCACGCACACGCACACGCACAAAAGAGACAGTGTTATCTTTACTCCATAACCACGAGTATCCGCTTCATGTTCAAATTCTTAATCGCGGTTTACCTCAGATTGCCAGCTAGAAAACGGAATATATGCATAGATAAGTCAAGTGAATTTAAGTTATAATTATTCTTTGCGGCACTTATGGAATAGAAACTAACATACGTCCAAAACAATGTAGATGTTAAGTTGTGTGTATTTTGAAAAGCGTATTTTGTTTCGAATACAATACAGTTTATACCACGTAAGTATGAGGAATTAATTATTTGAGATAAAAAAAAAAAAAAGGTTTGAAGGCATAATGCAATACATGGGAAGGTCCAGGAATATAGTTTGTGGGTGGGGTGCGTGAACAATTAGAGGAGGGGTCTGTGGGACCGGTGGGGGATAAAAGGGCAAAGCGTCTGGAGGTTCATGCATTTTAAGTGTTTCCAGGGCATAATTCTAACCATCTCACTGTAAGAGAAAACTTACTTGCTGGTCAGTAATATAACCTAAATTGCATTTTAAATAGCATTTTTGTCTCCACCGGAAATTAATAATGGTACATTCCAAAAGTCTTGGTTCTGGGATCGTTTATACTAATGCAACTGCAGACAACATATATATCATGAGCCGCGGGCCTTGATGTGCAGGCGTATCAATGTCTGTGTTATTTGTCTAACTGATTACTTCCACAAAACTGCATAAACTCAGATCTGCCAGCGCATTTTGTGACGGCATAAATGGATATAAACAGTTTGCAGTCTGACATATGAACGAGTAACGAGATTACAACATGTAAATAACAGCGCTGATAATATAACTAGGAGCGTAGATAATATAATTGGACTTGTCTGGCTACCTTTTTTTTAAAGTTTATTTTTTGTTGTTATTTGTTTCTTATTATTTTTAGAACTATTTATAATTACAAGAATTCAGCTTAACACCTGTGCTAATCTATTTGAAAATCTAGTAGACACTATGTCTAAACATCCTTCGCTTCACTGCGTCGTTCATGCATTTGTATGATAAATTTTCAGGCTGCATGGCTTGCAGATTAACGTAAAATATGAGGTTCAATTCTAATATGAAGTTAGCGTATTAGAACCGTAGCGAAATTCGCATGCTTAATTGAGATTTATGGACGCAGAACAGAAGTCCAAGTGTGTGCGTTTAAGTACAGGTGTACGACTAGATCATCTAGGATACACCTGACTGCCAAATCATATGCTACCTAGGTGACGTCACCTGACCTGATAAAGTCATCCAAGTACGAAGGACCTTGCATGTCACCGAGCAAGCTACGTGATAAGTCGTTGTTATTTGTCAGTTTCAAACTTTTATCAACTAAAATTGTAATCTTTCTGTATCAAGCAGGTGCTTAAGCACACACACACACACACACACACACACACACACACACACACTATTTATTGTATATTGCCTTTCGTACTGGAGACCAATGTAGGCAACATTGGTATTTTTATATGAATCGTTCATCCTTTTCGAATACAGCAATTTCACTATTGCTCACGATTAGATGCAACAGCAGACATAAATTAGCATTTAAAAGGGTGGCGAAGGAAGGGACTATGGTATTTCTTTTCTGTGCTGTTGGTACTGCGTTCGGCTTTGTGCAATTCTGGCGTTCGTTCTTCGTCAGCATTTGCTGTTTTATACTTGTCAATAACCACAGGACGACTTTCAATTAAATCGGGCACAGGGCATCATAGAATAAACCGCTGTCGATGTAAACAAATGATGCCAATCAGCTATCAGATATGACTCATGCTATTAAAAATAAACGTCTTTTCAAAATCTGCTCAGATGGATCAGCCCAAATTTGGACAGAGAGCATTGTGGCCTGAGGAGTTTTGAAATTTATACAAATAATGCCAATCCGCGATAAAATCTGCCCGCCGTTACCAAAAAGCTGAACAAAATTTGATGTTTGATAGAAGCAACATAACATTAAGATTGTTCACGTTTGTACAAATTAAGCCCATCTGTCATCAAATATGACCATACATTACTATAAAAATTAAACAAACATGTTTAGACAACGTTTTCGTACCCTCCCCCGAAGGCAAACGTTTCTTTTCTTTATGCTGTAACTTATACGCATATGCCTGCAGCATTATATATACATTAAACGTACAGGTGAAATGGGGCTAGGTTTGAGTATATTAACAAATTCCATTTAAAGTTCTCGCATTGGTAGAAATGCATTAATCTCATTGAGGTTAGTCATGAAGGAGCCAAACCTCGTAGATGTAAATGCAGAACAAAGGCATAATGGCACCACCCTAATCCCCAAACAAAGAAATCTAATATATATATATATATATATATATATATATATATATATATATATATATATATATATATATATATATATATATATATATATATATATATATATATATATATAATGAATTCACCCGAAGAAGGTACGCCTATAAAATTAGTATCGGTGGGGTGGGGTGGGATGCTCGTATGTTTTGCGGATGTATGCCAAATTATGTTTAGAGGTGAAATATGGTTAGGGGCCCTTGCCCGTATGTACGGGCTACAATACACCGAAGGGATATGTGTCGCTCATTTTTCGCAATATACAAAAATATACACTTTATCCATACATTAACAATTTTAAGGTTGATTCTTTTCAGTTTCTTTGTTCCTACCGTATCCAGTGGAATGTTCCGTCAAAAACAGCTGATAAACGTAAACAAAGCCACATGCAATGTTTCTATATTTAAATCAACGGACTAACGTCATACCAATCAATAGGCTGTATAGTTGTCATGTGATCACGAAAGTGCGATGATGGCGCAAGGATGCTAGACTTAACGAGAATTAAGATTGCAAGATGTAGGACGTTTATAATTCGACACATGGATATAGTTTACGACCATTTTACGATATCTTGAGTAAAAATTGTAAGCTTGATTATTTCTTGCTGATTTGAGCGTCGTTTGTATGATGCATGTGCTAAATCGCGACAACACGTCATGTCGTACACAGGATAACATTATAAAGTAGATCGACAGCTGTATCATGTGTCATAAAGTCTACCGTTGTATGTAGATCGTAAACTTAACTCGGTGATAGTTTTTGTTCAATAGTATACAAATTTCAGAGTCCGCTGTCTGCCCAAAACAAGAATAGGATGGGTTTTTGTCACCAATTGCGACTTCTACTGTGGAAGAACTTCACCCTCAAGAAGCGGAGCCCAGTGAGTACATACATGTATATATATGTATTAATGGTTGATCCGTTCAAGGAGTTCGCCTCAGGATTCTTTACTATTCGGTTTTATGTAGATATCCCTAAGAAGCGATACCTATAGAAAACCCAACAGAAAAATATATCGAGGCAAAATCCCGAAAGGAATCGCGTGATGCAGTGTTGAGATACAGTATATAATATATATCAACTCCACATGTGATAATGAGGCCAATTCATATTTTGATCTATTCATGTTTTCTTATTTATTTATTTACTTATTTATTTACTTATTTATTTCTTGCTACTTAACTTTCATTTTCTAACTGTGTTTGAGTAAAGCATTTGGAATTTAAAATGTTATTCATTTGGTGTTAAATTTAGGAAACTCAAAAAATGTTGAAAAAATTTCATCATTATTTTAAAAGAAACATAACCATATAAAATATGCTTTGCACATTTGTGAATGAATAAACACGTTTCACGTTGCATACATAATAATTTTTAGACATTCAATTACATGTAAAATAAGAATGGCATACAACATTTGTTAAATACCAGCCCTCATTGTAGAGCTGAGGGACATTATGTTGACAAAAACATGTCTGTCTGTGTAATGAATTTATTTTTCAGGAACAAACTTTGACCTGACCTTGTACATGTTATTTTCTTACCATCTCATGACATATGGGCGATAAGACATTTTTAATAACATTTAGTCTACTATTATTTTATATAACCGCTGTAACAAAATGAAATGTGTCACTGGGGCAAAAATTTCTTAGCAGAGAATTATCTACATGTACAGAAAGGAGAAATTAGAATGTCTATTTATATCAGTTACCAGCACCAGTCAACATTCTAAGTTTATATTAGTTTTCTAGTCACCATTGTTGCTAATCTAATAAAAATGTAATGACTGATTGTTCCTTTATTATATATACATATATATATATATATATATATATATATATATATATATATATATATATATATATATATATATATATATATATATAGTAAAACTAAAATTATCTGGCAACCCGATTAACCGTCAGTCTCTGTTAACCATCAAGGCAATGTGTGATGTCAAAATATTAAAAACATGTACATGTACATATGTAAATATTATGATATTTTGATGACCCGGTCTACTGTATAATATTTTTAATGTACATATTCTATTATCCATCTGTTCTCATATCCGTCATGGACTTGGTCCTGCACCAGGTGAGTGACGGATAATCAAAGTTCTACTGTATGTATATATATATATAACCAGTTGATGAGCAATTATTATTCAGTATCTCAACATGGTGGCTTGTCAAAAACAAGGCTATCTTTCTTTCAAATTACCTAATGTATGAAATGGCGAAAATGGCACAGAACTAAATTTCTGCAAACTCAGAAATATTGATTGGTAATTGCCATTTCATTAGCAGTGAATAATTCTTTAAAAAAAGAATTATTAAGCTTCACAGCACTATTAGATGTTACAAACAAAATTTTGGGTAGTCACGAAAGCAAAATATGGATTTAAAGATCCAATTACTAACGATTCTTAAATCCACAGACTTCGGTAGCAACAAAGCTACTTTCTTGCAGACATAAACAATATTTTGTACAAAGTGGAATCATACTTTTGGAAACAGAAGGCATAAGAAATTGCTGCTTATCAAGGATTTACGGTTTTCTGCAGAAATATAAAATCCAGCTCATCATGGCAAAAAGAAATATTTATGATAGATTGAATATTTAGACAGGTGTTATTCATTACAAAATATTATATCAAAGACAATTCCTGGTTTAAAACAGTTATAATAACATTGTTGATGCAATTCATTCCAGCAGTAAAATGTGAACATTTTAGTTAAACTGAAGAGAACAATATCATTTAGCTCATGTTACCATCAGTACTCTTCAATTTTTATTTTTATTTTTAAAGTGTATTAACGATTTAGTGGCAGATATTTAGGATATGCTTGACCTAGTAAGAACCTGCCTGGCAAGTAAATGTATGGTGATGCCACCATAACTTATTAGTCAGGGAAAAGGATAATTGGATACCTTATAATAAAAGTAATAATAATAATAGAAACTTTGGCATTTAGCCATTTTTCATGATGAATATAAATGAACATACCATAGTTCTCCAATAATAAGTCCATGCATGATGATGGGCCTGTTCCCAACATGAACAAATTTTGACCAGATTTGTTTGTAAACTCCGCTTTTTATGCTTATTAAAAATTATTTTTTGGGTGGAGGGTCTCACTTCTTTTCATAAATTCAGACCATTTGCATTTATTGCGACTCTATGGTCTTAAACTAAGTAACAGAACTAGATAAAACCAACAAGTTTTGTAAACTTCAAGAAATAATTTATTTCCCAGAACAAAAAGTGAAAATTTAAAAAGAACCTACAGTTGTGATAGTCATAACAATTATATCACAATGAATTCCAGTGGCATTCCAAATAAGTTTCAATATAGAATATGCTGATGTGCCTGTAGTTTTGAATGTGCTAACATGCCAATATTCTGGAATGTGGCAATGTGTTAATGGTCTCTTGATGTATGACAATAATATTATCAAAAAGGTCCTTGAATGAATTCATAATAATTCCCAGATAATTACTTTGTCCAAAACATTATTGAAAACTTTGTAATTCTAATGAATAATAATTTGAATAAATAATTCCACCCAAATTACAACCTGAACACAACAATAAGACTAATTCTGCTTCAGATGTTAAGGTAGGAATGATTAATTTTGAAGTAAACAAAATTAATCAAAACTCTAAGACACAATAATAGAGCCAGGATGTAGGCCAGATTCCTTTCTAAAACATTCAAAGTTGTCAACAAGATTAGGAATTTCTGAATGGAAGAACTAATGTCCTAGATTCATATTCAAATAAACATGTTTACCTCCATTAATAATAATCAGAATATTGAATCTGTAATCATAGAGAAATGTTAGCTATGTACTATTTTGTTTACAAAATGTCACTAATCAGGTAGACGATTATCTTGATTTTGGAAACAGTCAGGTACTAAATACACATATAAATAACAAATTAACAATACATAACAACTTATTATGAGAGAAACACTACAAAAATATGCATTGTTTCAAACTCCAAAGTTGAGTCACCTGTTTGCATTCCAACCATGGGGTGGAGAGATATAGTTATCAAAAGATCTGTATGTCCATCAATGTAAACATTTTAATTTCCATCATATTATTGAAGGTATTTCAACCAAACCAAGTTATTACCATATATACTCAATTATAAGTCAAGTCCAACTGCAAAAACCTGCACAGACCCAGGTTCTGTACACTTAGCTTGGAGTAATCAGCTGAACAAACAATGAATACCCAAATCTGCAGGTACATTATAATATGGTAGATGAGGATTTTTGTTGTTTGCAATTTGACTTAATTTATAAGCGAGTACATGTATATATGGTATGTAGGCACCTTGTAATAGTTCTGTTTTACCAGATTTACTATTTTTTATGTGTTGTTACCAATTATGCTATCACTATCTCTCCATCAATCAACTTTTCCTTAACTTCATAATAGCGTAAGTTCTAGAACACTTACATTCATAAATGTTGTTAATAGTTTTCATGTAGGTTATGGAAGAAACATATCGATTTTGGGTCAGAATTTCAAAGGTCTAGGTTACTGCACCCCCCCCCCCAATTGGTTTCTGCACAATAATATTATTTCCCGATAAAACCTGGATAAAACTTTATGGACAGTTTTCAGTTGGGATAAAGAAGAAAACTGGAGAGAGATCTAGATCTTATTTTATTTAAAGAAGAAAATGGTTTCTGCACAACAAAATAAGTTTTCTTCATCTACCTAACTAGCCTTTGTGGACAGCTTGCATTTGGAATAAGCCTGTTGATTTCAGGGTCACAAGTGAAGGTTATTGTGATTGAAGGAAGAAAAGGTTTAATGCATGATGACATTAGTTCTGCCTCACAAACCTGGACTAAGCTTTTGGTGATGACTTGCACACAAATGAATGAAGAAGTCTGTTGATTTTGATGTAAAAGGGTCTAAGGCCAAGGTAACTGGCTTCAAGAATCAAAATGGTTTTTGCATAATTTTTAAATTCTTATACCATTTACCTTGACGAAAGTGTGTAGATGGTTTGTACATAAGGTACAAAAGAGGTCTTTTGATTTTGGAGTCAAATGTGCAAAGGTCAAGGTCATTTGGCTCAAAGCCAAGTTGGTTTTGCACGATACTTTCTATTTTAGAGGAAGTTCCTTTACCAGAGTTTGTGGATGGCTTGCACTTGGAGTAATAAGCAACCTGTAGATTCAGAGATCTATAGATCGGGGGCCCCAAGTGGCCGAGTGGTCTAAAGTGCTCTCCGTTACAGATCACTGCCATCTCACCTATGTCTGCGTGGGTTCGAGTCTAGGATTCAGCCAATGTGGGTATGTGAGAAAGCTTGCCAGTAGTTTCTTGTGTATCAGTGGTTCTTCCGGGAGTTTTCCCGGGTTCTTCCTCCACCATTAATACTGGCCGCCATGCATAGCCTATCGTGTGCTAAAAAATGGCATTAAGCTTCACAACAACAACAACAGCAACAACTATAGATCAGAGATGATAGTCATGAGAAGTCTACAATAAGAAAATTGTTTCTGCACAATAACTTGAGTTTTAAGACCACATAACTTGACCAGAGGTCAAGGTCATAGAGACCCATTACTAATTTTCCAGCATTGAGGACTGTTAAACGTGGAGTTGTTGTATAATATGGCATTCATGCAGCTGTTGTTCTCATAGTTTACTGTGCAATTGCTCCACAGCTGTGTCAACATAACAAGTGTTTAAAAAATTTGTTGTTGGCATGCTGTTGATGTTGTTGTCAGCAGCACAGACTCAATGTTAAAGTCTTTTTGCACATACATAACTTAGCGAAATGTGAGTTCTGTGGAATTGTTGTACTAATTATGCGTTTCTTATTTATATATACTTTCAGTTTGTGCTCATATTCGAGCTGTTTATCCCACTGGTGTTGTTTGTTATTCTCCTATCCATAAGGAAGAGACAACCAGCTCGTCCAGCAAATTCCAGTAAGTCATCTTGTTCATGGAACATTCCATTTACATTCGTAGCAGTGCACTTAATGACCAGCCTATTTAATCTGTTCTGTTCTGTCTGATGGTATAGTGGTCCATAATTTGAAATCTTCATTATATAGTGCTTCTCAAAATGCAGGTTTAAACATGGATCCCATTAAATTGTCTGAATTGCTTCAAATTATATTTCACATGATTTTAGTTCTTGTCTGATGAGAACCAGTTCGTTCTGGTTTCACATCCTTAAATATCTTATAGTCTGTACGTTTTCATTGGTATCTATACATTTTCAGTGGTTGATGTTTCATGTACACCATGCCCATTTGTCATTGTATTGTATCTCAGACAAAATAGAGTGGCTCTCGTGAATAGCACTGTAAGCGAGCCCAGCTTTTGATGTAAAAATTCTGGAGTTCTATCAGTAATTGCATCAATGTTACATGTTGGCTTGTTGTGTGGGTTTTACATCATTTTTCATAATAGGCCATGTAAGGCAGTCAGCATATTTATTGGAGAAAGAACCCCTTTTTAGCTAGCCAAGACTCAGATCTGCATGGACAAAGATAACATGGTAAGATAACCCATCATATAAGGCAGCTTTATGGGGGAATGACTTACTACCCAAGCAAGGATGATGCAGGGAAAATCATCCTAAAAATAAAATTTGTTGTGGCCCAGTGTGTATCATATACTGTATAAGTTATCAACCATTGCCATCTTGAAATTATTGTTAAAAACTGCTGGATCAGTTTTATCAAACTTGGGCACATATGCTGGCATGAAGGGGTTTGTTATTTGTACAAATGTTGCTGATCCACCGTAAGACATACTCGCCATTATAAAAATAATAGCAACCCTTTAAACAAACATCTCAGAAGCCTGTCAGTGTTATATGATCAACTGTATTAACATCCTGTAAGGGAGACCTTTAAGGTTTTTACAGATGATTCTAATATGTTTCCATGTATGGCCTTTAAATGGCTCCTTATCCAGTATGACTGAATAGAATAGACCAAACTTGACTGAAAGTATCCTGGCATGAAGCATTTTTTAACAGTGAAACCTATCCATAATCTGATATGGCCAATATTACTAAATATTTGACCAAATTTGCCAGAGAGCGTCCTGGCATGAAGTTCTTTCACATTGGTATAAATGATGGAGATCAGTAATCAAATATTGCTGAAAGCAGAAAACCTTTAAGTAACATCATCTCCAAAACATTTGCATAGAATTTGATTAATCTTGATAGAAAACAGTCTGGCATTAAGACCTTTCATATTTATACAGACAATAACAATTTGGGATCAAATATGGCTTCTTTACTAAAAGTAGAAAATCTTTACTGAGCTTCTCCAAAACTACTCAGTAGAATATGACCATACATGAAAGAAAGCATCCAGCATAGTGGTTGTTAGTTTTATACAACAATATGGCCACCATTACTAAAAATAGGAGAAACTTTAAATGATTTCTTTTCCAGCACCATGTGATAATTTGATTCTGTTTGAAAGCATTCTTGCATGAAGATTTTCAGATTTGTTCAAATGATGCTGATTCACTATCAGATATAGCCGCCATTACTAAAATTAAAAGGAACAATAATCAATGACATCTCCACAACTGGTAAATATATTTTTACCAAAATTGACAGAAAGCGTTCTGTCATGAGGCACTTAAAGATTTTACAAATGATGTTGATCCACCACCAAATATGTTCGGAATTACTGAAAAATCAGTTGTTCTTGGAACAAATTGTTAGGCAGATGTCATCCAGGTAAGCAAGATAAGGTCTGCTTGGGTCTCTTGTTTGATCTTTCCTGCTATTTGACTTCATTTTTTTAATGACATTTGTTTCACCCATGAACATCAAGGATGCACTTTAAGAACTCATTTTCTTCAATCTCCAGAAAGTGGTTTAAAGGATTCTTTTGATAATGGACACTGAGATATATGAATGGATATTTCTGATGCTCAAGCAAGGGTAAAACCAGTCATGAAAAAATGAGCTAGCTTGACTTCTACTCGGCTATATCCATATTTACATTTTGAAATCCAGTCACAATATTTCATATACAGTCCAGGGGGTGACAAATGCTGTGTTGACTTATACATGCCTAGCATCAACATATTTGAGGAAAATGTTTTAAGATTTTTGTTTGTTTTCTATTACAAAATAAAAATTGGGCTAGTTACTTGAAATTTTACTTGCTCAGCAATAAGTTATAGCTCATCTGGCTGTAAGCTTATGTTGTGGCCATGTGCCCGTCATGCATCCGTTGACATATGTTTACCCTGGTGGGAACGGTTTTGATCAAACTTGGAATCTAGGTTTATGTCATCAGTATCTCAGCAGTGTGTGAATATGAGTGAGATCTGCATATGAATGGGGTGGTCTTTTGGCTGATAAGCTGAGCTGTTAAATTTTGGGAAGTCATATTTCTGATCTGATTCTGGTGAAACTTGGAGTAGTTATTATATTGGCAAGATCTCAGACAGGTTCAGTAATGAGTGAGATCCATATATATTAAGTACATTATTTTGATTTGAGTGCCCAACCAAGTCATTCTTTTTTCATCTTATTTTGATCAGACTTTGAGCAGGGGCTATTATCATAACGTTTCTTAAATGAGTTTAATAGTTAGTTGTTGTTGTTGTTGTTGTTCTAGGGTTTAACGCCATTTTTCAGCACAAGATAGGCTATACATGGCGGCCAGTATAACTGGTGGAGGAAGAACACTGGAATACCCAGGAAAGAATCACCGACCCACGAGAAGCTACTGGCAGGCTTTCTCACGTACCCACGCTAGCCGAGCCTTGGACTCGAACCCACGCAGACAGAGGTGAGATGGCAGTGATCCGTAATGTTGAGCGCTTTAGACCACTTGGCCACTTGGGGCCCCTTAATAGTTAGTGAGATCCATGCATATTAATTAGGTCATATTGTAGTAGATTTGCTAAGGTTGTTACCACTCTGGATTACTTATTTCTGATCCAGTTTGGTTAGACTTGGTATATATATTTATTTCATAAAGACATTGGATTAGTTTGATTCTAAGTTAGGTCCTTACATATTAATGAGGTGATCTTGCATCTGATTGGCTGAACATTTTGCCGTTCTGGAGGTTATACTTCTGATTAGATTTTGATAACATTTGGAATATAAACTTGCTTGATTAAGATCTCACATGAGTTCAGTAACTAGTGAGATCCATGCATATTATTGAGGTGATTTTGCATTTGATTGGCTGAACTTTTTACCACTCTAAAAACCCTGATTTTATATCTTAATTTGAGTAAACTCTTTAAGGAAAGTTGAATCATCGGGATGTCACACAAAAGGAACAAGATCTGTGGATATTAACAAATTTCAGCACCGTTAGAAATAGTTCTCAAATTGTATGCAGCTTAAAAAGGTTACTTTCGCTTTTAAAATACATATTTTCTCCTTTATCTTTTTTTCTTTTTCTCTCTGTTAAAGCAAGAGAAATAACACATGATATTGACTACTGAGAATCACAGGTTTGGTATAGAGTTCTTCTTGCAAAATTATGAAAACCAGATACATAATTTCAGAATACATTATGTAATTTCAATAGAACAATTCACAAATAATTTGTATTTTATTACTAAAGAAATTGTATAAATAGAAAGACTGTTTTAAAAATTGTACAATTGCAGGCTAGCAAAACAATGTGCATGTTGAAATGAAGGATTATAACTTCCTTGCACATTTATATATATTTGTTTGCAAGTAATTGTTGTTGTTTGTTATATTGATTTTGCTTCATTAGGAATATATTTCCTGTAAAATTGTTATACATTTATTGTAGAGAAGTATTTCTTAAAACTTTGCCATAGTTGAAATTCTGAAATATATATGGAAGCAAGTTTGATATGTTTGGTGAAAGAGTAAAGTGCTTGAAATGTTTTGTAATTAAAAGTGTATTTGACAGTTGATGATAATGCCACACTAAAGTGCTTGAAATGTTTTGTAATTAAATTTGGAATTGTTTTACGAGAACAGCGTATTGAGTTGCTTCTTTTATTAAGGCTAAGCTGTAAAAAAATTGTAAACTCCAAATAATTTGTGTAAATTATTGGTACATAAATGCAGTTAATATTTTTTTAGTGAGAGTAATGTTAGCTTACATGATAGCATGAACATTGATTTTTGAATGAAAACAGTTAAGCCATTTTTATGGAGGCACATTAAAGCCTCTTTGGGTGTACATATCATACAAGGACTAAGGAAGTTGACATTTTTTTAATACTTATTGTAGCTCACATCTTATTATTGCAGCTAGGTCTCAGCAGTGATGTTGTATCATGGTATATGTCATGACAATTGCCATTGATACATTATGTATCATGTTATATATCATGACAATTGCCATCGATACATTATGTATCATGGTATATATCATGACAATTGCCACTGATACATTATGTATCATGTTATATATCAAGACAATTGCCATTGATACATTATGTATCATGGTATATATCATGACAATTGCCACTGATACATTATGTATCATGGTATATAGCATGACATTTGCCTTTGATACCTTATGTATCATGGTATATATCATGGCATTTGCCTTTGATACCTTATGTATCATGGTATATATCATGGCATTTGCCTTTGATAATTATGTATCATGTTATATATCATGACATTTGCCGTTGATAATTATGTATCATGGTATATATCATGACATTTGCCGTTGATAATTATGTATCATGGTATATATCATGACATTTGCCTTTGATACATTATGTATCATGGTATATAGCATGACATTTGCCTTCAGTGCAGTATATATCATGGTAGTATTGCATATATAAATTGAATATATACATGTTTGCAAAAATGAGCATTGCTTATATCATTGGATCTGTCCATTGTAAGACATGTTAAATGCGTGCAAGGGAAGTAAACTAAGGTTTCCTTTTCTGTCCATCTTTCAAATGTTCACCAAATGGCCTTGGATAGAAAGAAAAGACAATATTTATTTTTGGTCAGTTTATATCATTAAGTCCCCTTCTGCTTTATCATTTGTTTGAGTTTGTATTGTGATGCTTTTCACCAGAGCAAATATTGTGATTGATCAAGGCATCGTTGATATTGATCCACCTAGTTATTATCACTCCATTGAAATGTTAAGATTGCTTTAAATAATTGATAGTGATTAGGGAGTAAGATAAAAAATATGACCGTATCTCCATCTTCATCAGAATCATCAGATTTGCTCTTATACAGAAAAGGTAATTAATTTGTTATCTCACAAGGAGTCATAACCAGACATGTGCTTAGAACTCTGATTCCTTATACTGATGGAATGAACATTGGTTTTACCTTTAAAGTACAGGATAAGCTTGCAACAAGATATTATATAGTCAATTATTCACAAAATTATTGAAAAAAGATCTTATTAAATTAGTTATCCACACTGAATAAGTACAGTATCAATATTTCTTAGATATGACCAATCTTGGAGACTTATTGTTTGTTTATACATGTTCCACATATATAATCTTGACCACTCCAGTGGCCTAGTGGTTAGAGCATCCACCTCGGATGTGGGAGGTTGTGGGTTCGAACCCTGGCCAAGTCATACCAAAGACTTAAAAAATGGTACTAGCAGCTGCCTTGTTTGGCATTCAGCATTAAGGAGTTACTGCCAGGACTGGTTGGCCTGGTGTCAGGATAATGTAACTGGGTGGGACATCATGCTACATGTCTGCGGCGTGATGTCCCAGTGCTATACACCTAAATATAAATTGTCACACTGCAAACATAATAGCGATATGACTGATTTTTTTAAAAGCTACATTAAAAATCCAACACACACACACACACACATATATAATAGAATTTTTGAGAAGATATCATGACCAGAAATTAGCATAACTACCAGCCAGAAATAACATAAACTTGTTAGTTTGTATCAACATATAAGGCATACATCTATTGAAGAGTGTATTACCATTATGTGACTGACAATGAAATCACAGTAACTATACCTAATTATACATTATCCTTCCCTCTTAGTTAATTCAAATTAATAATTAATACAAGAAATCATGAATTCATAGCGTAATTGCTGTACAAGTTGGAGAACAGCCAGTGTTAGGTCTCTGTTGGCATAAAAGAAAGTGCAAGGAATATTTGAAACATGTGCATAGATGTGCACTGTTTTCTGAGCCTATTTCGTCGTGCCCTCAGCAGGTGGCACCCTGCTCTCCTTATTGGGAGGAGTAATCATTGGTCTAACATCCATTATGCACAGTACTGCATCAACCTAATGATGCTGACTTGCAGCTTTGCTGTTTGCATTATTATTGTGCCAAGTAATTACTGTGCTAGAGTAATTTCAAGTAGTAATTTAAAATACTCTAACAAAGAAACAACACACTGTACTGGCTTTTGATGTGGAGGCAACATCGATTTAATAGTGCCATGACAAGGAAACAACACCCTGTACTGGCTTTTTGTATATGGCAGTATTGATTTAGTTTTGCCCTGACAAGGAAACAACACCCTATACTCACTTATGGCCTGGGGGCAACACTAATTTTAGTAGGGTCCTGACAAAAAACAACTCCTAGTATGGTTTTTGGTCTGGGAGCAACATTAACTGTAGTCGTGCCCTGATGAGAAAACAACACCCTGTACTGGCGTTTGGTCTGGGGGCAACATGGAATTTGTTATTGTCGTACTCTGACAAGGAAACAGCATATTGCACTAGCTTCTATTGTGGACAACAACTGTTGTAGAATCCTCATTTAAGTGAACTGACAAAGAAGACTTAAGCCCGAGGACCAGATTGATTTAGCAGTGTCCTCTCTTAAAGTGAAGGAAACAACACTTGGCCTAGACCATTTGCTGTTGGGCAACACCCTCATTAAATACACCCTGACCAGGAAACAACATTCTTGACTAGCCTTTGGACAATGCTGATCTAGTTGTGCCTTCCATTAATGCGCCTGGTTAATCAAAACCCTGACCAGGTGATTGTCCATTATGGACACAGTGAATTAGTTGTGTCTTCATTTAATTTGCCTAGTGAAACAACACCCTGCCTGGGTCATTGTCCAAACAATACCCTGACTTGGTCATTGTCCAAACAACACCCTGGCTAGGTAAGGTCATTGTCCAAAGAACACCTTGCCCAATTGATTGTCCTAGGGACAACAGTGAATTAGTTGTGCCTTCATTTAATCCGCCTAGTGAAACAACACCCTGCCTAGGTCATTGTGCAAACAATACCCTGCCTAGGTCATTTTCCAAACAACACCCTGCCTATGTCATTATCCAAAGAACACCCTGTCCAGGTGATTGTCCTAGGGACAACAGTGAATTAGTTGTGCCTTCATTTAATCTGCCTAGTGAAACAACACCCTGCCTAGGTGATTGTGCAAACAATACCCTGCCAAGGTCATTGTCCAAACAACACCCTGCCCAGGTCATTGTCCAGGTGGACAACACTAATTTACTTATGCGTCAGTTTATAATGAAGTTAATTGTAGTAATTTGAAATAGAATGTGCATCAATGCCTCATCTGCACAATTGATTAAACTTCATTAATACTTAGTAATTAATAATCACAAACAACATGAGACAGATGAAGCTGGGGACTCTCAGTTAAAAATAGCAGTTGAAAAGGTTGATCAGGCATCACACTGTAACTAGTCACCAAGATTAAAATATTGATTTGAATGAAGCCACCACCATAAAGGAGTGACTCATAGGAAAGCTATTTCACTTTTGATAATGAACTAAACAGTGATGAAGAAGTAGAACATAATTTCCACTTGTGCAGACTGTGCATCATTCTGTAGTAAGGAGTTTCAGAAATGTAACAGATTATATCTGCCTTAAAAGGCCTCTCTAAGTCTATTTGATTTGACCCAACTGTAGTTATTTATAAGTTAATTATTTGAAATAAATGATAAATATATAATTTGTTGTAAGCTATGTATTATTCTACCTTTTAAGATTTTTTTAAAAATTTTCCCATGCTGCTTGTTAATAGGTTTTTCCAGCAATGCAATAGCTCTACAACTACAGTGAATACACTTTTACCTGGGATCTGTTTTGTAGGCTGCTAGATATGGTTATTTGTTTTTAATAATTATAAACTTTACAACTGCATTGAAGAAACCTTTATTTGGGAGTCATTTCCAAGGCTGCTAGACAATATTTTTTCTTCTCCAGCCCAGCAATAACATAATTACGATTGCAGTAAATGAACTTTTATGCAGGGAGTCTTTTTCCAGGTTGTATGGCATGGTGCAGTAGTTTAATAACCTTAGAGAATAAACCTTTACTCTGGAATTTTTCCCAGGCCGTGTGATATGGTTATTTATTTACAGCCCAGCAATAGCTTTATAACTGCAGTGAATACACATTTATGTGCGAGTTTTTCCCAGGCAATGTGATAAGGTTATTTATTTACAGCCCAGCAATAGCTTTATAACTGCAGTGAATACACATTTATGTGTGAGTTTTTCCCAGAGGCTGTCGGGCATGGTGTTGTAACTTTATAACTGCAATAAAGCCAATGTGGGTATGTAAGAAAGCTTGCCAGTAGCTTCTCATGGGTCAGTGGTTCTTCCCAGGGTTTTCCCAGGTTTCTTCCTCCACCTTTAATACTGGCCACCATGCATAGCTTATTTTGTGCTGAAAAATTGCATTAAACCCCACAACAACAACAACAACAACTGCAATAAATGCACATGTGCTTGGGAGACTTTTCTCAGGCTGCCTGACAATGTTATTTAATCCAGCCTGGCAGTAGCTTTACAACTGCAGTAAATAAACATTCACTTTGGAGTCTTTTCTCAGGCTGTATGAAAAAGTTTCTTTTTTTTTCCAGCCAGAAATAGCTTTAGATGTAAAATGAAAACTTGGGGTGTCTTTTCCCAGGTTGCTTGTCAAGGTTAGTTGTATAGTTGTTTACAGTGGCAGTGATATCACCTTTACTCAGATGAACTTTTTTTATGTGTAGATTTTGTTGTTGATGTAAACCACTTATTTCATGTTGCACTGAATTATTATTGATTTGTGAATACAAAACGATCTCATTCCCCATTCAGTGAATTTAAGTACATGTTCTGAAAAAAAAGTAATTTTATTTGCAAAACCATGGAAGAGCAGTGAGGATTGATTATATTAATATTAAATCATAAAGTGCCATATTTCCTTTTGATTTTTGAATTAAGCTGGGAGCTTCATTACTGAAAGACTAAATTTTGTAGTCACTTATAAAATACTGTCACAGTGAGGCTTTGTTATGAAGTATTCACAAGACAAATTTCATTTTTCTCTAATTACAAACTGCACATATATGGACTTTAGTTTAACAGTGTCAGGTAAATATCCTTCATTTTATCAGAAAAATAATTCAACAAATTCAATATCAAAACATCACAAATGTTTGGTTATTATTTTGAGCTGAATGTCAGATTTAATTAGGAGAATGGCTCTTGGTATTTGTGAGTGCTTGCACTGAAGATTCAAGTAGAAAATTTTCTCCATCATTACAAATCATTTTGGGTAATTTTCTGTCATAGTATTATGGGCATGACTGGCATTGGATTGTCATCTGCAACTAGCTATAAAGAAATTTGTTAATTCTAGACCTGTGAGGTGTATCTCACAAATGTGGAAGGGTATACCTAATATTCAACCATGTTGACGTAGACTTTAATACAAGTATTTCTACGTGTTTTTCACTACAACCAGATATAGACCATTCCAGTGGCCTAAGTGGTTAAAGTGTCTGTGTCAGATGCGGGATTGAGTGGGTTCAAACCCTGGCCGAGTCATACCAAAGTCTTTCCAAAGTGGTACTTAGTCTAGCAATTCCCTTACTTGGCCTTATAATTAAGAGGTTAGTGTTAGGACTGGTCAGCCTGGTGTCAGGATAATGTGACTGGGTTAGTCATGATGTTACATGTCTTTGGCATGATGACCCAGTGCTAGACATCACTATAAACTGTCACACTGCAGACATTGTTGCGATATAGATAAAAAATTGTTAAAGCTACTTTAAAATCCAAATCACACACACACACATCATTTTGGGTAATTTTCTGTTAAGTTTGGTCATGACTAGCATTGGATTATCATTTGCACACATTTTCATTGATATAGGGTGTGAATTAATGAAAGTACGACTTCTAATCAGTTTTACCCTCAATGCCATGTACAAAATTAATCACAGTGACTTGCAGAAGAAGCAAGATGTGTGTGTATGTGGGTGTGATTTGGATTTTTGACAACCCACCCAGTCACATTATCCTGACACCAGGCTGACCAGTCCTATCACTAACCTCTTAATGCTGAGCGCCTTGCATGGCAGATGTTAGTACCATTTTTAAAAGTCTTTGGTATGATTCAGCCAGGGTTTGAACCTGCAACCTCCTGCATAAGAGGCTGATGCTCTAACCATTTTTAAGTACAGTACAGTTTCAGTACACTACTGGCTGCAAAGAAATTCATGTTAATTCTAGGCATGTGAGGTGTATCTCAGAAACGTGGAAGGGTATACCTCATATTCAACCATGTTGACATTGACCTTAGTACAAGTATTTTTGTGTCTTTTACACTCCATCCAGAGATGTCAGTCAATTTAGAGAGTTGCTGATGGTAGGAGTGAGAGCTTTACATTCTTTTCAGTTAGATACAAGATTGTAACTTACAGTATCTCATTACATTCCCAGCAGTGTTGCAGATTCAGCGTTTATAAATAATTTTAAATAAACCTTAGAAAGTAGGTTACACTGATGCAGTTTTTGTATGACATGTTCAGCCCAAAATTTTTCAAGTAAAGTTTTTTGCAAGTTTTACTTGTAAACAAAATTAACATGTTATTAAGGTTCTGCATGTTTTTCAAGTGACCTGGTCAAGTCAGCCCCTTCCATCTTCTGGTGTGTTACCCATACTCCAGTCCTTCTGTGAGAGTAACCATGATGAACCAGGAAACCAGACTCATCACCATCATACAAAGCAAGAAAGGTAACATGCATTTATTTTCATGCAGGAAAACCAGCCCAACAATAGGCTGGTTCTAGGACAGTTGTACCATTTATGTAGATTTCCTTTATATTTAAGGAGTCTTTCAGAAGTTCATTACAATTATACATTAATTTAGTAGATTTTATATTTGTTGACTTTTGTACCATTTTCTTAACATAGAAGGTAACTGTATACAATATTCGTGTATATGTTCTCCTCAACCAACATACATACTCATTAAGGTCATGACAATATGACATTATCAGACATTTTAGATCATGTCACCAATAAGGTTACAACAGTATGACATCATCAGTCATTTAAATCGTGTCATCAATAAGGTTACACCAATATGACATCATCAGACATTTATATCACGAGATCAATAAGGTCACAACAGTATGAAATCATCAGATGTTTTACATTGTGAAGCAATAAGGTCACAATAGTATGAAATCATCAGATGTTTTACATTGTGAAGCAATAAGGTCACAACAATATGAAATCATCAGACATTTACATCATGACATCAGTAAGGTCACAACAGTATGAGATCATCAGATGTTTTACATTGTGAAAGCAGTAAGGTCACAACAGTATGAAATCATCAGATGTTTTACATTGTGAAAGCAATAAGGTCACAACAGTATGAAATCATCAGACCTTTTACATTGTGAAATCAATAAGGTCACAACAATATGACATCATCAGTCACTATACATCATGTCATCAATAAGGTTACAAAATTACAACATCATCGGACATTACACATCTTGACATCAGTAAGGTTTTGACATTATGACATGATCAGACATTTTACATCTTGAAATCAGTAAAGTTTTGACATTATGACATCATCAGACAGCTTACATCTTGACATCAGTATGATTTTGACATTATGACATCATCAGACAGATTACATCTTGACATCATTAAAGTTTTGACATTAGGACATCATCAAACAGTTTACAGCTTGACATCAGTATGATTTTGACATTATGACATCATCAGACAGATTACATCTTGACATCATTATTGTTTTCTCATTATGACATCATCAGACAGTTTACATCTTGAAATCATTAAGGTTTTGACATTATGACATCATCAGACAGATTACATCTTGACATCATTAAAGTTTTGACATTATGATATCATCAGACAGTTTACATCTTGACAGCAGTAAAGTTTTGACATTATGACATCATCAGACAGTTTACATCACGACATCAGTAAAGTTTTGACATTATGACATCATCAAACAGTTTACAGCTTGACATCAGTATGATTTTGACATTATGACATCATCAGAGAGATTACATCTTGACATCATTATTGTTTTCTCATTATGACATCATCAGACAGTTTACATCTTGAAATCAGTAAGGTTTTGACATTATGACATCATCAGGCAGTTTACATCTTGACATCAGTAAAGTTTTGACATTATGACATCATCAGGTTGTTTACATCTTGACATCAGTAAAGTTTTGACATTATGACATCATCAGACAGCTTACATCATGACATCATTCAACTTGCCAATATATTTATGTGCATTACTATTGAAATTATAAATGAAGTTGAGGAAAGAATAAACAGAGCACATTTTTTAATTATTTGTTATTTCTTCCTTGAGTGATGTTACAAGAGCTGTTAACTGGTGCTTATTATAAATTAGAGCATGTAATAAATGTTATTCTGTGAGTAAAATTAAAACAAATATGATCCTTATTGGCCGCTTCCTCCACCACCCATTTCTGCTGCAACTTTTTTGTATTGGGTCTGAATTACTTATACCCGAGTAACAATTCTCCTCAGCATTTATTTTTAATATTTAAGTCTACATTGTTTTCCTCCTGTATATTACTTTGGAAATAGTTGCAGTGTTTTGCAGAAGATTTCATCTTCTGTTTTTTACATTTCTTATCATTGATCACCATTCATGTGTTTCTAAGTTGATCAAGTAATCAGAATCAGTAAGAGAATTTTTGCAGCTAATGAAATTCATTGCCTTATATTTGTTAGGCAGTCAGTGTACTATATTCAGTAAACTTTCCTGGGGTTCATTTGATTTAGTAAAAAATCAACTGTAGAGATCTTTTATCTTTATTTTTGGGGGTCCATTTTATGTACCCAATGGTGCCATAGATTAAAAAGGGGTGGTGGCACAATATGACAGCTAACATGAACACTGCTTTAATTGTCTTTTCAAATCTCAGGAATGTTATAAATTAGATCCTGCTTCTAAGTAGATTTTCATTAATAAACCCTGAAAAGGTCCTCTGTGCTATAGCAGTGTCCTTTCAAACAGGTTTCATAGTAGTTCCCATGATTCAGTTCTTGTGTTAGTGTGCTGAAGTCGTGACCTACAGGGTGGGGGTTAGAATCTACCATTAGATCAGCCTGGGACAGCGTGACCTTTGTGAACTTCAGCAAGGTACTTTACTCCAGTTGCCTCAGCACTAAATAACCTAGTTTGTGTTGATGTGCCTTAATGCAAGACATCAGACCAAACCCAAGTGGTCACATGGTTTCAGATATTCTTTAATTTGTCAACTTACATGTAGTATAAGTCGATGAATGGCATCAGGATAGTGAAAGAATATTTCTCTTGATTTAAAAAAACAAAACACCTATGGTATATGCTCACCTCTAATCAGGTCTACCTGCAGATGATTTAGACCCAGATCTTCTGTCATGTGTTGAGGCAACATATCAGGATCTATGTTGTTTGTTCTACTTATTAATAATCTTACTTATAGGTGAGTATATATGGTATCCATTGTTTAGCTTTTTTTGGCAATTCAGGAATTCATATTAACTATAATTGTGTGAAGATCATGGGGATACTGACTAAATTGGAGATTTTCATGAAATTACATATATATACAAAATAGGCAATTAAGCAAATATTGTATTTACCAGCAAAATTTGAACTTCTGGGATACTGGAAAAGGGTTTTATTTTTGCAGCCATATCAGTTTGAAGTAGCAGCCATTAAAAAATGCACATATATTATTATCTCAATTTTCAGTTCAGGTCCCAGGAAGTTTATTAAAGTTAAAAGTGAGAAGAATATTGTAAACATGGTCTGAATTCTTCACAGATTCAGCCTGGAAAGAAAGAGCTCAGTGGTAAAGCACTGACAACATAACTACTTGATTCCTTGTGCTTAAAATGCATGCATATATGTATTTTATTAGATATCATAATGCTTAGATAGAACTGAATTTTGTAGAATATGAAACATACACAGAATCTTACTTGAATGCTTGTATCATAGACAATGTATATGTTCAGATTAGTGTACACAAGGTTGAAGTGATTCAGCAATTCTGCAGTTAACACAGATGTACGATTCTGTTTATCAGATGTCCAATAAACTGATTTTACACTCAGAAGTGGTAGGAAAAATGTGCAGCGGTTTTTAACACAGCTGTAAAATGTCTGAAATTGTTACTTATTTACCTTATAACATTTGCTCATGAGGTGTCATAATATCAGATAATTATTATGTACATATTTTTTTAGCTCTACAGCTTTTCTGACAAGAATTCAACAGCTGGCCAAGTCCCACAATTTTTTCTACCCAGGGTATACCCCCACTGAAATGGAACAGCTACCTGTGATATATAAGAGCATCATTGACAGTCCAGCCACACTCCATGACTCATTTGAGGAAGCACATAGTAAGAATTAATGCTAAGCATATACAGTGAAACCTGTCTTTGTGATCACATGCTTATAAAGGACAACTAATAAACCCTTTTCTTAATTTCATTTTAGTCTTTAACCTCTGTTTAAAGACACTTTTCCATAAAGAACAATGTTTTATGGTCCCTCAAGCATCTGTTATAGAAAGGTTTCAGTATACCAAAAACCTCCCTCATCGGACACTTTTATTTGAAGGAATCTTTTTCTAGAGGAGATTATTTATGACCATTTAAATTTAATTACGTATTTCAATTCTTTATAAATGACACTTATCCATAAAGGAAAAAATGTTTTGGTCTCTTGGGTGTCCTTTATAAACAGATTTTATCTCTTATTTAATATATGACTATAACATTTTATGCAGCTGCCATATCTATGAAGCAGGCATCAACTATTCCCATGTTCTTCTGATCCAGATGTTCCTGTTTTGATGTCCAAACACATATTGTTTCCACTTAGTAACTTTTGAAAAGCTTTATGGACTTGAATAAAATCTGTTTGAAGCTTATACATTAAAAAGACCTAATCAGATTAAGTTTTCCTCATTTGTTGACAGATTTCATTACGTTGTGCCTCTTGTCTGACTTGACTTTGCTCTTAAATATTGAACCAGTCTTATGTAATATATTATTTCTGAAATGCCAATAACTGCATCCCCAGACTCTTATGCTTGGTTTGCTTATAAATCAGCAGACATTATTGTACAAGGAGTGCTATTCACTTTCGCAAATCGATAATAATGGTGCTGTTGGCTAGACATAAAACTTGTGTTTAGGTATGAAAAAATTAATTTGTTTTTGGCAAAAGTGATGGGCATGTAATCTCTTAATTAATATTAGAATAAAAAAAATGAACAATTTCATTTTGTGGTGTTCATGATTAATTTATTGAACCCTGTCGCCAGTTGCATACAGATGTATTTTGCTGTTTCTCTTAATAATCATAGGTCACATGAAAAGAAGGGCTTTAGTTAGATTGAAATTTGTGTTTACGCAATTTACTTTAGAAGAGTATTTTGTCTTTATTGTTCTCTGTTTTAGAGGGATAGAACACCTCCATGTCATCTCCATTCCTCATGTTTTTTGATCTTGTGCAGAGTAACCTATACTATTTAAGGGCAACCTTATAATTAACAAATTACCCGTAATCTCACAAAAATTGACAATTATTTTAAGTAAAAGTAGAAAAATGTTGTTACGACTTTATCGTCCTAAACTAAGTAACAGAAAGAAGAACTTCTAATGTTGTGAATTAAATCCATAATAATCCTGAACATTCTGTCACAAGACCAAAAGTATACATTTTTCCAAATGAACTCCAATAATATTGAATATGCTGATGAAGCATAGTCTTGAATGTGTTGTTGTGCCAATAGTCTTGATATATCACAATGATATAATCCAGAATATCTTTTCTGAATGAATTCACAATAATCCTAAAGGTAGTATGTATGTCCACAAAATTAATGGGTATTATTCCAATGAATAATTTAAATTAATGATTCCTCTCGAATTATATCTGAACAAATAAATCTAAAAACTAATCATAGATTCTCAGAGACTTACATGAAACAGGAATAAAGCCTTTCTTTACCCAAAT
Organism: Sinohyriopsis cumingii; assembly: GCA_028554795.2. Classification (NCBI taxonomy): domain Eukaryota; kingdom Metazoa; phylum Mollusca; class Bivalvia; order Unionida; family Unionidae; genus Sinohyriopsis; species Sinohyriopsis cumingii. The sequence goes on along the minus strand of CM068824.1, from coordinate 122,091,881 downwards.
CCTATATATACTGATTTCACTTGACCTAAGACACAACATTACTTTCTAAGGAAAAACTCAGATGTTGAAACAAAATTTTAGTAAACATACCAAAAACTTGACAGAATCAGGTGGGTCAAAATTCTACCCTCAATCATGGACAAAGGTAAAGCACACAGTGTAAATTAAATTTACATAACAATGTATTTTTTTTATCAATTTACAATTGCTTTCTCAATAAAACCTTAGATTGAATAGGATTGATAGGGCATACAATTCCTCATTGTAATGCTAGTGGCACTGCTTAGTGTTTTTAATGCTCACATCAGGGAAGTAATTTAAAATTGTCTGTTTACTATTGTACCAGCTTAGTAGTGGTGTATGTGTTTTTACCTTTCTAGTCATCTTGATTAGTCAGATCCTGGTGACATGAGATGACAATGTAGAAATACAAAAGATTTCTACAAGATTATCTACTGCACAAAAAAAATTTAAAGTAAACAAATGACAACGATTTCTTGATATCACCTTCTTACTTAAGAACTTAATGCCTTTAGCGTACATATTTTAAGCCTATTTATTGCACATTTTTTTTTATCAGTAACCTCTTGTTAATATTTGAGTGGGTTAGGGTTTGTGCATTTACCTTTTTCTACTTGTAAACAATGTAACATAGTTGTAAAGATCATCCATAGAAAATTTTTCAGCATTCTTTAATAACATGAAACACAATATTCATCCAAATTATGGATTTCTTGTATGTATTTGTGAGTTTAATAAAAAAAGAAACTATTTTATACACTATGTATCTGTGTTGCAAAAACAGTGATGTTGCTGCCAGTTTATCTTCTTTTGCTTTAGATTTTGAACTTGGAAGTGTTCTTCAGACAAACAAGTCATTGATGAATTTCATGGAATGGAATTTATCTATGCCTGCCAAGGATTCTCAAGCCTTGCTACATTCTTCTGTCAGTGTCAAGGAGGTATGTTACATTAACTTCAGTATTCTGTACCTAGGCCCATACCACATAATACTTTTATGTCAGCTTGCTAGGGAATCTACAGAATCCTATTACCATGCCTTAATAAACCCATATGTGATGGAAGTTGATATGCAGGCAGATGACTTATATAATTCTTTTGTGATTGGCCATTATCTAATGGTTTGCCTTTCCCCCACATTTAGATTACGGCCAGCATAATTCAAGGTTTTCCAGCAAAGGCCAACCCTAACGTGTCCAGTGAGTTTGCCCCCCCCCCCACTTCAAAGGCTGATTGCCGATGAAATATTGTAACAGTAACAGTATATAATTGCCATCATTGGGATGCACAGGAAAAGAGGGCCTGCTGACCTGCCAGTCCTAATGACTTTACCATAAGATTTACTGAGATGACCCTAACATTTCAGTGTTTCCTTTTATCCTCATTTGTGCATACTGTCCCCCTGATCTTTAATTTAATTTCCAGTTCTGTCACCAGAGTTTGTTTTTTACTCAGTCTGACCCCAGATTTTAACCCCAAGGGGATTTTTTCTCTCTCAGTCTTGCATACTTAGGGGAAACACTGAATTATGAACTTACAGAACAATAGCAAAATATAACGACTACGATTGATGTGGTCAGATAATGGTCTGTACAGGTTTGATCTGGATCTGGGTTTCATTTTAGCTACAGTGGAGTTGGTTAGGGAAACATGAACTTTAGATGGTGTACCATATATGCTTTTAAAATAAAGCTTCTGTTCATGCAAAATCTCAGCATGATCACGCTTTTGCTTTCACACTTTAGTGTTGTCTTCAGATATTGTCTAACAAACACAACACATTGAAGGCAATAGGTAAAGCCACCTTCATTAAAGAAATCAGAACAGTCAAATAATTTTGCCAGTGGTATAGGCTGGACGCTCATACATTTCGTACTCCACTTAACTATTCTTCTAATAGACAATGTATTAGATGGAGAAAGTAGTTTTCTCACTAAATTATGTTTTTCACTTACCTTATCACCTTGGCTTCTGTTAGCATTAGAATTTATGTAATCCTGAGGACTTACATTTAAATTTTATAGGGTCCTTACAAGATTTCCCACTTCCAGGTTTCTAGAGTAGGCTGTGTGTGGTTTTTTTTTAATGTGTGTTAGTGATTATGATGCTTCTTGATCACAGTAGTCAAAGTAGAATCAGTTTAATAAATTCACCAAGTATTATTTTACTTGAAATGTATTTATATGAAATCAGTAAAATCAAGTATTATTTGACTTGAAATGTATTTATATGAAATCAGTAAAATCAAGTATTATTTGACTTGAAATGTATTTATATGAAATCAGTAAAATCAAGTATTATTTGACTTGAAATGTATTTATATGAAATCAGTAAAATCAAGTATTATTTGACTTGAAATGTATTTATATGAAATCAGTAAAATCAAGTATTATTTGACTTGAAATGTATTTATATGAAATCAGTAAAATCAAGTATTATTTGACTTGAAATGTATTTATATGAAATCAGTAAAATCAAGTATTATTTGACTTGAAATGTATTTATATGAAATCAGTAAAATCAAGTATTATTTGACTTGAAATGTATTTATATGAAATCAGTAAAATCAAGTATTATTTGACTTGAAATGTATTTATATGAAATCAGTAAAATCAAGTATTATTTTACTTGAAATGTATTTATATGAAATCAGTAAAATCAAGTATTATTTGACTTGAAATGTATTTATATGAAATCAGTAAAATCAAGTATTATTTGACTTGAAATGTATTTATATGAAATCAGTAAAATCAAGTATTATTTGACTTGAAATGTATTTATATGAAATCAGTAAAATCAAGTATTATTTTACTTGAAATGTATTTATATGAAATCAGTAAAATCAAGTATTATTTGACTTGAAATGTATTTATATGAAATCAGTAAAATCAAGTATTATTTGACTTGAAATGTATTTATATGAAATCAGTAAAATCAAGTATTATTTGACTTGAAATGTATTTATATGAAATCAGTAAAATCAAGTATTATTTGACTTGAAATGTATTTATATGAAATCAGTAAAATCAAGTATTATTTGACTTGAAATGTATTTATATGAAATCAGTAAAATCAAGTATTATTTGACTTGAAATGTATTTATATGAAATCAGTAAAATCAAGTATTATTTGACTTGAAATGTATTTAAATGAAATCAGTAAAATCAAGTATTATTTTACTTGAAATGTATTTATATGAAATCAGTAAAATCAAGTTACAGCTGCTCAAACTGCTCAATTGAAAAATGAATTAGTTTCAGGAAAAATTCAATATATGCAAGTACAATGTACTGAATAGAATACCCTTATTGTTTGACTAAAAATCAAGTTGTCATTTGATGTAGTACATCATTTTCAGTTGACCAGTATTCATTCATTGTGTTGTACTTACATGTTAAGCAGGTGCAGACGTGTTGTTGAGTGGTAGTGTGGGAAAATTATCTGGCATTCCTTAAAGGTATCATAGTAAGTCAAACTTTTGATAGGCATAACAAAATTATGCATTATCGGATGCCCTTAAAAAAAAAATAATGTTAAAACTTGCCACATATCTCTGCAAATGTGAGCATCCATTTGAAACATCTTTCTAAACAACTGGTTAAACCGCTCCGGTGGCCTAGTGGTTAGAGCGTCCACCTCGGATGCGGGAGGTTGTGGGTTCGATCCCCGGCAGAGTCTTACCAAAGACTTACAAAAATGGTACTAACAGGTGCCTCGCTTGGCGCTCAGCATTAAGAGGTTAGTGTTAGGACTGGCCGGCCTGGTGTCAGGATAATGTGACTGGGTGGGACATCATGCTACATGTCTGCGGCATGATGCCCCAGTGCTAGACATCACTATAAACTGTCACACTGCAGATATGACTGAAAAATTGTTAAAGCTACGTTAAAAATCCAAACCACACACACACACACACACAAACAACTGGTTAATGAGTGATTACTGAGCAGATGTAAAGAAAAATAAAGGATAAGATTTTCTTGTCTATATGCCAACACGAGAGACAATTTTTATTTCTTTTTAATCTTTCATCTGGATTTGAGAAGTAGTGGAGCTTATTTGCTAATGCCAATATGATCAGTTAAGTTTTATTAGAGTAACATAATTTAATTTTTTTAAAAATTTGTAAAAAATGAAATGGAGTCATAAAGGTCAAAGTATACCTATAGCTGAACATAAAGTTGCGTACACTGCATCAGACCAAATGTAACTCTTCAAATGCATTTTTTACCAAGTCAACTGAAGCTGTAGATGATATATGTTATGCCTTACAGAAAATTGGTCCAATTTGCTGAATAACAGAGACTGCCTTAATAAAAAAGTCTTGTTACAGTTTGGGAGTCTGAGGGTCTGGGGGGTCTTTGTTGAAATGCCCATAAATGTACTGAATGAACTCACTTTGTATTTGCAGTTCATGTTATGCCAAGCACTGTTAACTAATTCTTTAGGAGCTTTTCTAATGATTGGTTTGTCTTGGAGAGCAATTTATAAATTTACTCCTGATTATCCAAAGGTAACTAGTTGAAACAAATATTATGGTATCAAGACAGGATATGAAAATAACATAATTACAAGGACAGGAGTGAAAAGAACACACCAAATGTTTGGCAAACCATCATTATTTATGTCAAAATATGCACATTACTGTTGGATATATATATATATATATATATATATATATATATATATATATATATATATATATATATATATATATATATATATATACACACATTACATGAGGGCACCACTTAGTATAAAGTATACATATTTAATACATCTTGAGAATAGTTGATATGAGTTTAGATTGACATGTTTTGAATTAGTGTAATAACAAAAGTACTATATTGTTTTCGTTTTAGTTGTACAAGTTGTTATTTGGATCCAACCTGAATCAGATTTTGAAGACTCGATTAAAACGGGGTATTGCAAACAGCACACTGCTCCATGACATTCATGAGTATCTCCATGGCAACCAAATGCGTGACCTTCTAGATGGCATTAATAATTTCACCAGCATATCACACAGTCTTCTGATGATTCTCAGCAGTGAGGAAGTTATTGCTGATCCAGCAGTTCTCAAGTCTGTGATAGAAAACTATATCCCTTACTTTAAGGAGGGAATTCTTTTCAAGGTCATAGAGGGTAGCGATTTATGGACGCGTAAAACTGTGATAAATGTTTTACATCATATTCTTAATCAGGTGACAGGAGAGGAAGTAAATGATTCAATCACGCCACAGGAAATTGCCGAAGTCCTCAAGGTATGAATAATTTCTTGATCTCTGTTGTCTGTACTTTTTGTTCATTTTTTATATGCTTGTAAGTGTCATGTTAAAGTTTATTTACTTAAACCATCAGAGTTGTGTTAGCATGTTTACGTAGCTTTCATTGCAGTGTTTATTAATACCAGATATTTATACGCATTGATGAACTTCAACAGTTATTGATCATTCTGGGTATAATAAATTATTTGGAAGGAATGTTAACAGTTAGCAGAGAAATAATGCATCACAGTTTATGTTAACATTTTTTTAATGTAAAAAATAAATTGGGATATAAATTCTTGCATTTGTTGGTGCTGATTTGATTTTTATGATGGATTTTTGAATGTATTGAATGTTTTTATCCCAAATGCAAAGAAATCTCAGGGCTTTTTAATTTAAACATACATGGTACCCAGGGAAGGCAGTTTTTGAAAAATATATGCCAGGTTAGTTTGATTTCACAGTGTTCATTTTAAAATGATAAGAAAATTCTAAATTGCATCTGTGGGTTAGTACCCCATTTCCCTGGGTCCCATATATCTTAAATGGAACATCCTTCACACATATCTGCCATTTGAGAAAGTTGAGATTGGTATTTTGGAATTGGTGCCAAGGCAGTTTTTCCAGTATGGATGTTTTTATAGCTGTATTTGGAAGTGATCATCATGCACCCTGATCTGCCAACATATTATGTAGTGGAAACCCTGAGTATTCAGAGTTCTCATTTCTGTGTGTACAATGTCTGAGATACTGTGGTAAGTTGATCATGACACATGGGTAGAAAATTACTTGTATTTTGCCTTTTTGAAAGCTCTTTTTTGCCCATCGCATACTTGCTTCTAAATCAAGTCAAACAGCAAACGGCACAGACCCAGTTTAGTTAGGAGTAGTCAGTTGAATAAACAACATAGACCCTGATCTGCAAGTGCATTATGTTATGACAGATCGGGATCAAATTTATTTGCTGTTGGACTCAACTTGTCATCAAGCATAGATTCTAAATGTATATTAAATTTCTCAATGGAAGGTATTTAAATGTCTTTCTGCATATAATGTCAAAATATTGCTCTAAAACAGCCTTGTACCCTCTGCATGTTAAATTATGTTTATTTTGTTTAGTGAAAGAATAAGAACAGATAGCAAGCATTCTTGCTTTCCGTCTGCTTTTTCAGTATTATTGTGCAAATTCAAATATAAATTAGTTTTATTTCAGATAATTCTCCTGTCCCCTGTGACCATTAAGGAAGCTGTCTGTGATAAGAATGAAATGCTTCATTTACTTATTCCTGAACCGCCATACACAGAGGAAGATCTGGTAAGAATGCGTCTTCATGTTAAAGAGTGGCATATTTACTTGATCTCACATAAACGGTCATAAGATGAGAAATTTATGAAATTATAAAGAGTGGTATATTTACTTGATCTCACATGAGTGGTCAGGAGATGAGAAATTTATGAAATTGTAAAGAGTGGCACATTTAGAGATTTCACATAATTGGGCAGGAGATGAGAAATTTATGAAATTATAAAGAGTGGCATATTTACTTGATCTCACATGATTGGTCAGATGAGAAATTTATGAAATTATAAAGAGTTGCATGTTTAGTGGATCTCACATAAGTTGTTATGAGATGAGAAATGTATGAAATGAGTTGAATAGTTTGGTATATAATTGTTATATTACCATATATACTCACATACAAATCAGATTCAAATGCAAAATGGATAGACATAGATCTGTTATCACATTGTGCCAGTAGATCTGAGTCTATGCAGTTTTCATTAGAGTAATCAGTAGAACAAACAGTACAGATCCTGATTTGCCACTGCATTATGTGACAGCAGCTCAGAGTCTGTGTTGTTTGTAGTTAGACTCAGTGTGTATATATGATACATTTAATCACAATGATCATAAATACTAGTTTGTTATAATTATGACCGATAGTGCCAAAATGTTGCAGATGACATGTAAAACAGAGAACCATTCTACCAGTTAAATGAATTAACCACTTGTGATCCAGCCAAGCTTATTACATTTGAATGTTGACACTGATTTAAATAAAGCTTGAAATTTTCAACTAAATCAGTTACTGTTAAGCAGAGCTGACCTAAATTGAGAGATTGTGTGATATAGACTGAGTACAACTGTGCAGAGTAGGGTGGGAATTTGTGCATTGTTTAATACATTCATAAAAATATCTTGTCTCTCTGATTTTTACATGGAAATAAACTGAAAATTGCAGCTTATATTTAATCTTCATTTATTATATATACAGCTTAAAAAATTAATATATTGTACAAGAAGTTCGAGACAGTGTGGTACTCAATTTTTGGTTCATTGTTGGAATAGATCATTTCTTTCTGTATTTAATGGTACTTACGGACTTTTCATTGTAATCTTGTCTTTTGCTCACACAGGTTGACGCAGGAGAGGTCCTGTGTAACATGACAGATGCAGAGGCAAAGGAATTATCTCAGTTACTCAACTCTTCCATTGATTTGCAGACCATTATTACCGTGGTATATACTGTATTTTCTTGCCTGTATTTTGCAAAAAACATGATGGAATCATATTGTCTTTCATTATTGTTTGTAGTTTTGATACATCATAATTTTTAAATATCGTAATTTGCATTTTGCATGTTTACAATTTCTTGTCATTCAACTTTCCACTTAAAGTCAAAATAAAATTGGAGTAATTATTTCCACATTGGAGATGATGTTTTTATAATGTGTCCAGATTGGTTGAATATCTAATTTTCTTTGAAATGATTTTAACAAAAACAAATTTCATAAGTAAGGCTGTTAACATAAGACTCAGTACTTGAACAGTTCTGATATTTTGTTAAATTTTTTCGTTTCTATTAATCTGTCAATAAATTTAATGTCAATCAATAGACAACATAACATTATATAAATGATCTGCGGCGCACATATTTGCCTATGATTTAGCAATGATAAAACTGTTGGAGGAGGAGAATAGATCTGCTGCTTTTCAAAGAGCATAATGTTAAATCCAGCACTATTAGATACTCTCCGATTGATACCAAGGCTGACTTGGATAAAGTTTGTGGATGCTGTTTTAAGTCGTATCCTACAAATTTGACATAATTTCGTCATTTTAAAGATGGTCATGAATCTGAAGATGGCTGTTTTTGTGTAATTGGTACAAAGGAGTCAGTTTATGAAGATGTTTTGTAAATAGTTTAAGATATTTCTGTTATCACAGGGATTAAGTTTTAAGTTCTTTGTAATATATTTAGGAATCATTTGAAGCTCAATAAGTTTTGTGCAAGATGGATTCCCACATTTGTTGATAGCTTTTCAAAACAGACTGGTTAAAATTGCAAAACAGTCACTCACCACATATGAAAAGAGTGACCAGATATATTTGAATTGGAGGTGATGACACAGATTTGCATTTTTAACCTGACACAAGAGAAAATAATGAAGTTTGGATTGGAGAAAACGAGCAGAGATCAGAAATTGCTCCATGTAGTCAAATTATCAACTACACAACTTGAGACTGTTTTATATGCTTTAATTTTTATGCAAAAAGGCGGGGTCATCCTAGTACATGTGCCTGACTTTTCTAGTGTCCCTACATATTTTTATGGCTCCACAGTGTTGCCATAAGTTGTGGCACACTGCTGAACCAACCACCAATGCACCAATAGCCAAGGTATCAGGATTCTGCACGAGAATGCACTAGCAAAGAAATCCACCATCTTGACAGACTTTCTGAAAGGAACATTGTGTCTGAACTTTGCCACATCCTCTATACTGTCCTGTTTTGGCTTAAAGGACTTTTTTCTGAAACCTATTTTCAAAGATACACTAGAGGACAGATGATTTGAAAGTTAATTTCCTGTGTATGAACAGCATTACCAAAAGTAATGATTTGGTGGCCTAAGTGGTTAGAGTGGGAGGTTGCGGGTTTGAACCCTGGCTGAGTCATACCAAAGACTTATAAAATGATACTTACAATTCCCTTGCTTGGTGCTCAGCATTAAGAGGTTAGTTATTGGACTGGTCAGCCTGGTGTCAGGATTATGTGACTGGGTGGGACATGTTGCGAGATGTCTGCAGCATGATGCCCCAGTGCTAGATATCACGATAATCTGCTTCATTGCAGAAATTCATGCAGTATGACTGAAAACTTGTTAAAGATACATAAAAAAATCCAGATCACACACACATACACAAAAGTGAAAACAAAATGACATTTAATAATTGGATAACCTGACTGAGAAACAAAACTTTTTCAAAACACCTTTATATATATATATATATATATATATATATATATATATATATATATATATATATATATATCTTTTCATAATGTCAATGCAGATTTCCTTGAGTCACATTCACTATTTATTTAAATAATTGTCACGTTGTACTAATGGCCGTTTTCTCTTCTCTGCATTACAATATACTATTTTTTTAAACCAGATTTAAAAATTTGTATGGCCTGTAGAAAAGTCCTATGTTTGTTCTTTGAAAATTTAAAACTAGGGTAAGTACAACTGTTATGTATCATCAGACAACAAATATGGTACATTTCTCTGGTCATTTGAGAGCAGTACTGTATTAACACTTGGTATTATACCATGTTCATGAAAACGCATGGTTTGTTTTGCTGATTGATTTTTTAAGTCTGGCTACAGCCAGCTTCAGACATTTGTCATTATATGAGAGGCGAGTACGGCTGTTACAAAACTTCTTCCACTTGTTGGAAATTTAGAAGACGTGGCAAGCTTTTAAACATAATACAGTATACAGCTCACACTCACTAAAGGCCCTTTTTTACAAAGTAACAGGTATAGTAAAAGATCCCATTTCACTAGCTGATATCAAAATATGTGTATAATGTACCTCATTATAAGTTGGTCTCATGACAAGGTGGTTTATTCTATGGCTTCCATGGATATCCTTTTATCGAGGGAACACTTTACACAATACATGTATGTTGGTTAAAAGGTTCATCTGTGTACAAAAAGTGTGTTAAATGCTAATTCAGTAATACTTATCTAATACGTATCAAATGAGAAATTTATTTAATTGCACTGATTGTTTACTAAAAATGTAAACCTTACATATAGCACTTGCATAAAGCATTTATATATAATTGTTTCAGCTGTACAATTGCATACACTTAATTACTTATTTATGGTGAGACACCAGTTTTCGTGGATTTTATTTTTGTTCCTACATGCTAAGAATCTAAAGAACCAATAAACTGTTGGTGTGACTAGTGTTGAAATAATAGGACTTATTCCAAAATCTGCCAATTTAAGTAATAATGAACATGGAATTTTTATTACAACCACAGAAATCAATACCCATGAAAGTCAGTGAATTCATTGTCAGAAGGAATGATTTTGAACTCGTCAGACCATAAAGTTCTGTGAGCTTATGATATGACTCTTTGTATGGCTTTCATCATCTGTATTTTGTTATCGAGCAAGGTTAGTTTTAGCTTCTTCACAGAACCCTTTGACCAGTTTCAGTCATTTTTTTCATAGAGCTTCTGGATATGAAGGCTTTTCAAGTTGTTACAAATAATGCTGAAATGCCATCAAATATGGCCACCATTTCTAAAAAATAGAAAACCATTTAACAGCTTCTTCTAGAAAACAGTTGAATAAAATTTGACCAAATTTGAGAGAGAGAGCATCTTGGCAGAAAGGTCTTTTAATGTTTGTATGAATAATGCCAGTCTGCCATCAAATATGACCACCATTGCTAAATTAGAACAACCTTTAAATAACTTCAGAATCAGGGAACAAAATCTGACCATATTTTTTTATAGGAACCATCTTGGCATATACCGGTACACTTTTGAGATTTATTCTAGCTGCTGCTACTAAAATCAGAAAAACTTTCAAAACAAAGTTTCTCAAAATCTGCACAGAATTAGATCACATTTGATTGAAAACATCTTACAATTGAAAGCCATTTAAGTTTATACAATTGACACTGATCTGCCCTGAAATCAGGCTGCCATTACTGAAAACAAAAAAAACATTAAATAACTTCTTGTAAACCGCTCAACAAAATATGACCAGGTTTGACAGAAAGTATATTGGCTTGAAGGCCTTTCAAGTTTAGATAGATTATTAAGACCAATTTAAGGCCTTTCAAATTTAGACAGATTATTAAGACCAATTGAAGGCCTTTCAAGTTTAGACAGATTATTAAGACCAGTTGAAGGCCTTTCAAGTTTAGATGGATTATTAAGACCAGTGCTAAAAAGAAGACCTTTAAACAGCTTCTAAAAATCACTGAGCAGAATTTGACCAAATTTGACAGAAGGCATCATGGTTTGAATGCCTGTCATATTGATGCAGTTAATGCTGATCTCTCATTAAATGTGGTTGTCATTACGATACTAAAATCGAAAAACATTTAAATTATATTTTTCTCCAAAAAACTGGTCACTTGGTGTTAAGCAAAGTTGCAGAAAACATCCTTGTTGAAGGTTTCTGAAGTTACTTCAAGCGAAGCTGTCTGCCTTCCAGTATGGCTGAAGTTGCTAAAAATTGTGAACAAAACTGCTTAAAATGTCAGAAAACATTATACTAACCCAGATTTCTTGGCAAATTGCCCATTCATATTGGCTTTAACTTAGGTACCTGCCAGGTGAGAACTCTGAAGCCTACTTTGTCCTCTTGTTGTCCAAAAAAACTATTGGATTCATCCTTTATATAAATATACAAGCAGTTGTTTCTTAAATGTTTCCTGTAGTAAATGCCAGTCCACATTCTGAACTAAAATAGTAGTCTAATGAATGCCAAGGCTTCTGTTAGAATAACTTTGGGTATTATAGTCAGCCAGAATGAAAGCTTTTAGATTTTTCTGAGACTCTTATAAATGAGTAGTTATACCTATGCTGAGTATAGAAAGTATGAAAGCTATTTGCTGTTTAAATACTAAATTAAGTTTTGTCTCATTCATAAATTGAATGGTACAGCCGGTAGTAACTGTTATTATTCATAACTGCTATCTGTATTTTACTATATACATGCCTGTAGATCAAGTCCATCTGCAAACTGCACAGACCCAGATCTGTCGTCGCATAATGTACTTGAAGATCTGAGCCTATGCAGTTCTTTCAAGGAGTAATCAGTGGATCAGACAAATTAGACACTGATCTGCTAGGGCATAAAACAACAGTAGATCAGGGTATATATTATTTTTGTTTGCAGTTGGACTTGACTTATAAGTGAGTACATCTGTCTTATCTGTCATCATTATTGCTTTTCAGCTTCATCTGCATGCAGTAAACATCTCAGAGCTGACTTCAAAGGTCAATGAATTGTTTGAAAATGTAAGTATTCAGTACGAGGATATGTAAACCAGCTATTTATGCTTGTTGATATTTAATGGCTACGTGAATTTTTTTCACACGACTCATTAATACAGGCACTAGTGTATGAAGGCACGAGCAGGATGATAATACCTGTTCTCCTTCTAGTTTGTATGGCATGACGCTAAAGAAAACTTTTAATAGCTACTTTATAAAATCAACATACTGTCCATGTATGCTTAATATTACGAATTAATCTACTTGCCGTCTTATTGACTTCATGGAAGATTTGTTTGAATAGAGTGATTACAATGCTAGTATTCAAGATTCACTATCTCTTCATAAGGTGAAGTTGTAAAACCATTTAGAGAGGTAAATATGTGATTATATAAAGATTATATAATGAGAAGATGAAATAAGCAGATGCAAAAATTATTTGGGTAGGAAGGTAAAATATATATTTCATGCATTGTTTTAATCCATACGTAGGTTGAAAAGTTCTACCAGTTCCAGACAACTCTGTATGAGCTGAGTGTACTTGCTGAAGACCTTCCCCAGACAGATTGTGATTACATGCAGGACATTAATGCAACAGAAAACCCACCTGCCTCAGAAAAGGTAAGAGAGTATAAGTGATTGATTTAAAAATTCACATCACCAGTTTCAATGCAGCATCTTTGGCAGGTCAGGAGACAAAAATTTGAATCGTCTCCCCCTGCTTGAGGTATACTGTAGTCTGCTTCTGATCAATTGTAAATCGTACTTCCACCTTCAGTTTCTGAAAATATTTACTTGGCACAGTTACATTCTAGCCGTGAATTATTTAACTCTCTCACATCTTATAAAGTCCAAGCAATACCTTTTCCCAACCAAGCAGAGTTTTATAATTTTTGGAAAAATATAGTTGATGGTAAATGCAATGTTAGATCCATGCTATTTTTAGGAGATGGAGCAGCCTAATGGCCATATATGTCTCTACAGCTGTCCATGATTCCAGAGAATCTTGGTTGCACTGAACCCACACAGCATTGACAAATTAAATTTGTTTAGCCAGTTGGACATTGTCATATATTTGGGCCATTACATCAATTTTCTCAAATTTTGTTTTACACATTCTTAAATTTTCCATGGCATTTTTTTATATTGACAAGTTTTTGTTAGCATGCTTTAATAAAAAGCAGTTGAGTTGGGCAAATAAAATATTATTGGTGTATTTGTATTCATATGTAGATGAACAAATTAGGATTACAGGCTATTCCAGCAGATTTTACACTTTTTATACTTTTTGTAAAATTTTGTACCTGGTACCTTTTTGGCATAAAACCTTAAAGTATGATTACAGTATGATTAAACAAAAGTCACTTGATAAATGATATTCAATTGGCATATTTCTTTTTATATGTAAATGGATTATATTGTAAGTAGTTATTGGCATTTTTGTATTTTTGTGTAAATAACCTGATAAGATGTTGGGTTGTTAACCATTTTTCAATTTTATTAACACATCTTGTTAGTACAGTCAATCAAAATCCATCTGAGATAGGCAAAGTAAATTTGATATCCATGTATGTGTGCATTTATAGATGACCTGATTATATTTGTATCTAATTGTAACATAATTTCCAACATTTTTGATTAAGTTTATAATTTTGGGGACTTTAAGCTGTTTGCTCTTCATTGGGGACATACATGCTAGACAACACAAACAAACCTAGTTTAACAAAGAAATGATTTGAAATAAAGTGAAAACCGCTTCAGCTAGAAAAATAATTTTTTAACTATTTATCTTAAAGACTGTTATATGGGGTGGGGGGTGTAGCTACCTTCATGTCTGTCCATCCGTCTTTCCATAAATATGTTTATTTCAGGAGCATAGCTCTCAAAGTGTTTAAGGTTTTTCAGTTGGACTTGTTACAAATCAGGCAAGTTGAATAGACATTCCTTTTGATATTTATATGTTCTCATATTCAGTACTTGTGTTGCCATGGAAACAAAGCATGGCATAAATTGAGATAGCTGAACCATAGAACACTTTTGTGGGGAATATCATTTGAAAATTGATTTGTGTTTCCTTATGTACTATGTAAAGTTAAAAATTCTTATACAATGAGATTGCATCTCAGATCCTGCAGTGAATATAATGCAGCATTGAAATTTATTAATCATATATTTTTGTAACAATTGTATCAGATGGTGGCTGATGTTTACAGCTGGATACTTTTCAGTTTATTATTGTGTCAGGTTAACATGTGTGACATACATTGACCAGTCTCATACAGTGGCATTGTTGGTGTCAGCATTGACAGGGTCAGTGTTAAGATTTGGTGTAAAATTTTGTGTTTTGCAATTCAGATACATTGAGGGCATGTTACAACATGGGCAGTCATTTTAAATTAAGCAGCATTTTGAGCCCATTATTAGTTACTTCATGCTGAAGAAATGAAAACTAAGTGCAATTCTCAGTAAGACACCAAAGCAGCTGACCTGAGCTGGCGTGAGTAGGTACTTAATCCGCAACCTTTGGATTGCAAGTCATGTGCTTTACCATCTTGGCTGCCATATTATAGCATGTTTGTTGATTTTGTTTCCTAACTGCCATGTTATAGCATGATTGTTGGTGTGATGTAAAACCCTTGTTTGGCTATTGTATCTTATTCATAATTGATTGATGAACAAGTGAAGAAATATGTAAGAGATTTACTGCAGGTAGGAGGACCAAATATTCAAGAACAGAACAGCCTCTTAACTTTCGACCTATTTAATGAAACGGTTTTATTGGGCTTTTTTCTCTCAGTTGACAGAGTTATTTCCCCTTGGCTATATTAATAAGTCGATGATAGTTAAAGATTTCCTAGTTGAGAGGAAGAGTCTTTTATTAACCACCAGATGCTATTTTGTTCTGCCAAAACATTCCAGAATATGGACAGTCAGTGCAGTATTGTGCACATTATTACTGTTTGAGAACATCAAGTAAATAACATCCCACTGGTAGAATTTGAACATCCCACTGGTAGAATTTGAACATCCCACTGATAGAATTTGAACATCCCACTGGTAGCATTTGAAAAATGTACCTTGTGCATGAGACAGATTTATGTTGCCTAAGTGAAGAAAATAAAAATCTTACATAGGAATTGGAAGTAGATGAGTTCACAAGCTAATTTATGATGTCATTTACTTGTCATCAGCAATGCACATTTTGTAATTTGTAAATTGTATACAGTCTTTATGTTATGCAATGGCTTTGTCAATTGTAGTGTATTATTGGATGACAGAACAAATCTTTTTGAGTGTGTGTAGAAGATAGTGATTAAGATTTGTTACAGGGACCTATCATTGATACAGTTTAACTTTCCTGTCTACATGGGCAAGGGTCTCTTAATTTTGTTACTGTTTGACCTTTTACAGACAACTCCATCTCCCATGACAGGCACAGGAGAAACAAAGAAAAATAAATTTGCTGGTCTGCTAAAATTCTGGGATGGTATGCAGAGGACCATATGTGGTTTTGAACATCCCCCTCGCCGCAGACGAAATAAACGAGACACACAGAAGGACATGGAGAACATTAATTTAGGTAATAGGTTGTCAATTTATGGTCTGATCATAGTTTACATGGGAAATGGGGTGAAAGGAATTTCTTTGAGCTGGAATATTTAATTTCTTTTTTAGGAATTTCTTTTTACTTTAAAATACAGACCTGACAGTAGAAGTAGATCTTATCAGCTTTGTTTAAAATAACAAATCCCATCCTCTTCATTTTAAAGGTCAAAGTGCAAAGTCTTGATACAGGTCTTGGTTTGTGAACGATGTGTGTAAGTGTGTGTGTATGATTTACATTTTTAACGTAGCTTTAACAATTTTTCAGCCATATTGCTACAATGTCTGCAGTGTGGCAGTTTATAGTGATGTCTAGCACTGAAGCATCATGCTGCAGACATCTAGCATGATGTCTCGCCCAGTCACAATATCCTGACCTCAGTCTGACTAGTGCTAATGCTAACGTCTTAATGCTGAGTGCCGAACGAGGCAGCTGTTAGTATGCTGAGCGACTAGTGAGGCAGCTGTTAGTGTCATTTTTATAAGTCTTTGGTATGATTTGGCTGGGGTTCAAACCCTTGACATCTTGTATCTGATGTGGTGCTCTAACTGCTAGGTCACCAGAGCAGTTTGATTGAAAGTTAGATTAATCTTGCTCCTATAGTTTGTTATGGATTATTTTGTGGATTATTAATTACATATACAGGTATTTTGTGGATTATTAGTTACTTATACATTTACTGGGATAAGAGAAGGTATATTCCTTGATTTTTATCTGTCCATCCACCTTTCCATTTGATTGTATGTGCATCCATTTGTATTTGCGGTGTGAATGTGTATCCATACTGCAATACTTTCAACATGAATACATAAAAATACAGTACAGTTAATTTTGTTAGAGGTATCTAATGTCCAGATCATGTGATTTTTCACACTTATTACGATATTTTTAACACCTTAAGCTTATTGCTTTAACCAACCTCATTACCTTAGAAAATAAAGTTTCTTGTTTGTAAAAACGAAAATCACTACATATTTACTCTCGTTCTTTTTGTTACTACGAACTGTTACAGATCAATTTACTGGCATTCACCTCGAAGAAGAATGTTTCTGCTAATGAATATCTACCCATCTAAATCATTCTTTTTGTTACTACGAACTGTTACAGATCAATTTACTGGCATTCACCTCGAAGAAAAATATTTCTTCTAATGAATATCTACCCATCTTGATCTTTAGATGACCTTGGCCTGTCCTGGAATCAGCAGCAGAACCTGAAGATTCTAATCCATGTCCTGTACAGTAATCCCAAAGTCTTGTATGCCCCCAATAATACTGCTGCCAACAGTATTATAATAAAGGTAAGTCTTGGACAGAACTTTTCACTGATACATGCAATTAAAATGAGGAAGCATATGTTATCCTTTATTCTTCATGATCTTGATTTTACATCAGACAATGGATATAAGCTTCAAGAACAAGACATTTTTTTGTTTGTTTTTATGTTAAAAGCATTTTTGATATGTTATTGAGGATATGATGTAGAGACACACTGAAGCAACCAACTCAGCTGGCTTTAACAGGTATTGAACTCGCAACCTGGGGATGATGAGTTTGATGCTTTACTAACAGAGCTATTGTGTTTTCATATAAATTAAGTCAGTACATAAGTGCATGGTGGAAATGTTTGTATTGAACTTAATTTCTTGAAACTAATTGGATAACACTGAATCCTCTCAATGAAATCCCCATAAAACTGAATCATGTTGCAGTTCTCCATTTTCCCCTTATTTATCTGAATAAATTGAAATTTATTAAGCATAAACCCACATACTCTGTTAACTGAGAAGAAGGTTTCAGTCCCAAATGTCAGTTGGACACTAAGATGAACTGAATAAAGGCCTGAACTTTATGCTAGTCATTGGTTTCTCCAAACAGCCCAAACCAGGCAGAGTAGAAAGACAAAAGAAAAACACCACTGTCATACTGGTAGAAACACACAAAATGAAAGGAAATGTCAATTATTACAGATAACTGTTTTGACAATTGACTGGATGTTGAGTTTCTGTAAAAACATTGGTACATTACTTAATATGTGAAGGTACTTGGTGCTTGCGTCAGTGTATTTCATTTGGCATTTCACATATTAAGAAATGCTACTCCATACTTGTGAAATCTTACTCAAATTTGATAATTCTAGTTTTTTGAATGATAATATTTTGAGTAAGACTGAGAGTAATGTAAAGTTTTATGACAGAAGGGCATGGCTCCTTTTTTGTTTTTGACAGAACAAAATGGAAGACTTTTAACAGGAGGACTAAATTTGCAGTAAATTCCAACCCAGTCATTCTTACAAAATAGATCAACACTAAAAATCATGTATATTGTACATAATCACTAACCAAATTTATTCATTATACATGTGCAAAATGGAGTTTAACTAAAATAAAAGACTTATCATTGTGTGGAATTATGAAATTTGAAACTGATTTTACAACATGTTAATTGGAATAACATGAGTGAAGATCCACTAAACTCATTTTTTTTTCTCTGGCTGCCTGCAATGAGATTTTCTCCATTTTTGTTAAAGATGTGGAAATCTGCTCAACTACCATTGACCTATCATGACCTTTCATGTTGACTGAGTGAACCAATCAGATTTGTTCTTTGAAGCACATTCACTTATTAATTGATCAGAGGCAATTTCCATTGATGTATAAGAGCTTATTTCATTGGCTGAGTGTTGCCACTTTTATTCGTGCATATCCATGAGAAATGAGGAAATCTTAATACAGAAAATTGAGCAGTGTGGATCTTTGCCTGTAGCATGCAATAATGACTTTGCAACCAAATGCCTCAAAGTGGCTTGAAAAAAAGTAAGTTGGATTTTTTAAAAAAATTCATCTTTTTTGCTGAGACCACTGTAATATTATCTAGTTTTGTTTTTGCAATCACAGGCCAATGAATCCTTTGAGCTTGTGGACAGAGTCAGTGAATATGCCAGGAAATGGTTGAATGTTTCAGCAGATCTCCGCGGTTATCTCCTACAGAACTCCACAGCGGACAATCTTAAGGCTATCAAAAAGGTATTTGCAAGTATAGCTGAACTCCATGAGTGAAGGGTAAAAAAAATACCCTTTATGCTCAAGTTTAAGAACTCTATAGCTAATAGTCAGGGCTGTCAGAAAGGTACAGTATATTCTCATGTAGCCTAACTATAATGTTGACAGTCTTAAGGCTGTCAAAAAGGTACACTATATACTCATGTAGACTAACTACAGTGCTGACAGTCTTAAGGCTGTCAGAAAGGTACAGTATATGTTCATGTAGCCTAACTACAATACTGACAGTCTAAAGGCTGTCAGACAGGTACAGTGTATGCTCATGTAGCTAAGTAAACTGCTGACAATCAGAAGGCTATTAAAAGACACACACACACACACACTCACACACACACTCTAAAAGGTAACCTTTATGCTCAAGATCCAGAACTCAACAGCAGACAATCTTAAGGCTGTGAAAAAGTCATATATGTGCTCATTTAGCATAGTTCCATGGCTGACAATCTTAAGGCTGTGAAAAAGTCATATATGTGCTCATTTAGCATAGTTCCATGGCTGACAATCTTAAGGCTGTGAAAAAGTCATATATGTGCTCATTTAGCATAGTTCCATGGCTGACAATCTTAAGGCTGTGAAAAAGTCATATATGTGCTCATTTAGCATAGTTCCATAGCTGAGAATCTTAAGGCTGTGAAAAAGTCATATATGTGCTCATTTAGCATAGTTCCATGGCTGACAATCTTAAGGCTGTGAAAAAGTCATATATGTGCTCATTTATCACAGTTCCATGGCTGACAATCTTAAGGCTGTGAAAAAGTCATATAGGTGCTCATTTAGCATAGTTCCATAGCTGAGAATCTTAAGGCTGTGAAAAAGTCATATATGTGCTCATTTAGCATAGTTCCATGGCTGACAATCTTAAGGCTGTGAAAAAGTCATATATGTGCTCATTTATCACAGTTCCATGGCTGACAATCTTAAGGCTGTGAAAAAGTCATATAGGTGCTCATTTAGTATAGTTCCATGGCTGACAATCTTAAGGCTGTGAAAAAGTCATATAGGTGCTCATTTAGCATAGTTCCGTTACTGACAATCTTAAGGCTGTGAAAAAGTCATATATGTGCTCATTTAGCACAGTTCCATGGCTGACAATCTTAAGGCTGTGAAAAAGTCATATATATGCTCATTTAGCATAGTTCCATGGCTGACAATCTTAAGGCTGTGAAAAAGTCATATAGGTGCTCATTTAGCACAGTTCCATGGCTGACAATCTTAAGGCTGTGAAAAAGTCATATATGTGCTCATTTAGCATAGTTCCATTGCTGACAATCTTAAGGCTGTGAAAAAGTCATATATGTGCTCATTTAGCACAGTTCCATGGCTGACAATCTTAAGGCTGTGAAAAAGTCATATATATGCTCATTTAGCATAGTTCCATGGCTGACAATCTTAAGGCTGTGAAAAAGTCATATATGTGCTCATTTAGCATAGTTCCATGGCTGACAATCTTAAGGCTGTGAAAAAGTTATATATGTGCTCATTTAGCACAGTTCCATGGCTGACAATCTTAAGGCTGTGAAAAAGTCATATATGTGCTCATTTAGCACAGTTCCATGGCTGGCAATCTTAAGGCTGTGAAAAAGTCATATATGTGCTAATTTAGCACAGTTCCATGGCTGACAATCTTAAGGCTGTGAAAAAGTCATATATGTTCTCATTTAGCATAGTTCCATGGCTGACAATCTTAAGGCTGTGAAAAAGTCATATATGTGCTCATTTAGCATAGTTCCATAGCTGAGAATCTTAAGGCTGTGAAAAAGTCATATATGTGCTCATTTAGCATAGTTCCATGGCTGACAATCTTAAGGCTGTGAAAAAGTCATACATGTGCTCATTTAGCACAGTTCCATGGCTGACAATCTTAAGGCTGTGAAAAAGTCATATAGGTGCTCATTTAGCATAGTTCCATGGCTGACAATCTTAAGGCTGTGAAAAAGCCATATAGGTGCTCATTTAGCATAGTTCCGTTACTGACAATCTTAAGGCTGTGAAAAGTCATATATGTACTCATTTAGCACAATTCCATGGCTGACAATCTTAAGGCTGTGAAAAAGTCATATATATGCTCATTTAGCATAGTTCCATGGCTGACAATCTTAAGGCTGTGAAAAAGTCATATAGGTGCTCATTTAGCACAGTTCCATGGCTGACAATCTTAAGGCTGTGAAAAAGTCATATATGTGCTCATTTAGCATAGTTCCATTGCTGACAATCTTAAGGCTGTGATAAAGTCATATATGTGCTCATTTAGCATAGTTCCATGGCTGACAATCTTAAGGCTGTGAAAAAGTCATATATGTGCTCATTTAGCATAGTTCCATGGCATAGTTCCATGGCTGACAATCTTAAGGCTGTGAAAAAGTCATATAGGTGCTCATTTAGCATAGTTCCATGGCTGACAATCTTAAGGCTGTGAAAAAGTCATATATGTGCTCATTTAGCACAGTTCCATGGCTGACAATCTTAAGGCTGTGAAAAAGTCATATATGTGCTCATTTAGCACAGTTCCATGGCTGACAATCTTAAGGCTGTGAAAAAGTCATAGGTGCTCATTTAGCATAGTTCCATGGCTGACAATCTTAAGGCTGTGAAAAAGTCATATATGTGCTCATTTAGCATAGTTCCATGGCTGACAATCTTAAGACTGTGAAAAAATCATATATGTGCTCATTTAGCACAATTCCATGGCTGACAGTCTTAAGGCTGTGAAAAAGTCATATATGCTCATTTAGCACAGTTCCATGGCTGACAATCTTAAGGCTGTGAAAAAGTCATATAGGTGCTCATTTAGCATAGTTCCATGGCTGACAGTCTTAAGGCTGTGAAAAAGTCATATATGTGCTCATTTAGCACAGTTCCATGGCTGACAATCTTAAGGCTGTGAAAAAGTCATATATGTGCTCATTTAGCATAGTTCCATGGCTGACAATCTTAAGGCTGTGAAAAAGTCATATATGTGCTCATTTAGCATAGTTCCATGGCTGACAATCTTAAGGCTGTGAAAAAGTCATAGGTGCTCATTTAGCATAGTTCCATGGCTGACAATCTTAAGGCTGTGAAAAAGTCATATATGTGCTCATTTAGCACAATTCCATGGCTGACAGTCTTAAGGCTGTGAAAAAGTCATATATGCTCATTTAGCACAGTTCCATGGCTGACAATCTTAAGGCTGCGAAAAAGTCATATAGGTGCTCATTTAGTATAGTTCCATGGCTGACAGTCTTAAGGCTGTGAAAAAGTCATATAGGTGCTCATTTAGCACAGTTCCATGGCTGACAATCTTAAGGCTGTGAAAAAGTCATATATGTGCTCATTTAGCATATTTCCATGGCTGACAATCTTAAGGCTGTGAAAAAGTCATGTATATGCTCATTTAGCGCAGTTCCATGGCTGGCAAGCTTAAGGCTGTGAAAAAGTCATATATGTGCTCATTTAGCACAGTTCCATGGCTGACAGTCTAAATGGTATCAAAAAGATGCCATATATGCTCATATAGCAGAACTCCTTGGCTGTCAATCAAATACCATCAACTCCAGAGCTGTATGCTGACATTTTTAATTCTATCAATAAGGTACCATATATACTCGTGTAGCAGAATTCACGGCTGACAATCTGAATTCTGTCAGTGAGGTACAATATATACTCATCTTGCATATCCATGGCTCAGAATCTTAAAGCTGTCGAACAAAGTTAATGTATATGGTCATGTTCCAAAACTCCATGGCTGACAATCCAAAGGCTATAAAAAAGGGTACCAACTTTTTATGTTACAGATCATCAAAGCTGGCATTCTTATGGCTCTCTGAAAGTAACCTATATGATCACATAATGCTACACCATGGCTGTCACTCTGACGGCTATCAAAATGGTATCCCATATGCTTAGGTAGAATAGTAACACAAACATTACTGCTCCACGATATGATTGTATTGACATGCAAACCTTTCATATTTAAAAGTAGTCTTTACCTAATATTTACACACTTAGGCTTTGGCCCATATTGATTCTAGGTTCAATATATTTACTATTTAATTAAGCTCTCACCAGCTCAATGATTTATGTTTGTTGGTCAGAGTTGAGGTTTTAGAATGAAATGTCATTTCTATCACCCAATGACTGAGAGAAGGTGCTTGTGTTTGAATAAAGATTTCTCTGAAAGAAAAGTTAGACAGCTTGGGAGGAGATTAGTGATGAATCCTGGAACCAGTTTCAAATTTAAAACAAAGCATTGCCCTGGTTTTGTACAATTATGAAATGTTCATGTGTTCTGGTGGTAAACTTAAAAAGTATTTGAATTTCAGGTCAGGTCAAAAAGTAATGGAAAAGTACTTGAAAACAGTCAGCAGTCCTGAAAAGGACTTTAATTTCAAAATGTATTTCACTGAAAAACATTAATTTACTGATATAAATCTCAAGAAATAATATCATAGATCTTGTAATAGTTATAAACTTGATCTTTATGGAATTTGAGTTCCATATTGGGTCACTCGTATATGTATTCAGTAAGATAAGTGTTCGGGTCACTTACTTAATAGAACTCGACCTTGCTTGGGATTGCAACCACCACATGATGAAAAATGAATGGATGCTGTTTTGACTGGGCTGATAAGGTTAACTAAAAAAGATGTGAGTCGGGTGCTCTGCAGTGAGAGGCATATTTTTATTTAAATTGCCTTGTTTCACATTTTCAGGAAAAAGAGCTGTTTTATCAAGATCCATCCTTTTTTAACCTTGTCAGGTGATGACCTCTTAATCCACAAAGGAAATTCATGCAACTCCATCATCGTCATTTTGAACTTGGAAACCAAACATGAAAAATTAAAGCATTCACATTCTAAACTTAAGGATACATTTTCTGTTCAGATTCCTTCAAGACACTTTTATTACACATTTAAAAATATGCTACTTTTTGGACATGGGTACCTGATTTAATCTCACAAAAGCCATTGTTAACTGGAACATATGACATCTGACAGGAATGATTTATGTCTTAACGATATAGTTGACACATTTTTTACTTGTATATTGTACTGCACCAAAATCCTTTGGTGTCAGTTGCGATTTGGAGAGAGGGTGTGAGTGGGGTTTAATTCTTGACCTGGCTGTTCATATTGTCATAAATCTTTCACCCATGTATTCAGATTGACAGGGATTGCTTATATAATGTCAAGTGTTTTAGGCATCTTTATGATAGATAAATATGGAAATCTATGAAACCAGTCAATAGGACTGATAACGGACTACAAAGAGACTTTAATGACAAGTACAGAAATCTACTGTGAATCATGTCTATAAAAGACACACAGTAGATTGCAAAAAGGCTTTTATGACAGTTAGGTAAAGAACTCTCCTATGAACCTGTGCATAAAGACAGAAAAGGGACTGCAAAGAGTATTTTATAACATCTATAAAGGATTGCACAGGGACTTTTATGACAGCAATGTATAGAGATCTGTTTTGTAACAAGTCTATAATGGACACCTAATGGATTGCAAAAAAGATATTTATCACTAACTACATAAAGAAATCACCTTGAAAACTGTCCATAAAAGACAAATCACCTTGAAAACTGTCCATAAAGGACATTTAAGGGATGAGATTGCAAAGAAATACTTGTGACAGCTACATGTAGAAATCACTTGAAACCTGTCCATAAGGGTCACACAAGGGACTGTTGAATTTAGCCCTCTTTGGACAAGTGTGCATTAAATAGAGGTCAAGCATGCAGTTTTTATTCAGAAGAAAGACAAAGTTCCCTTTATAAGCAGGTATCATTTATAAAGTGGTGTACATTCATGGGAATGATCTTAATAGGTGGTATGTTTGCTCAATCCATAGTGCAATTTAACTTTTTTTTAACGTCCATATCCACTGATTGGCAGATATGTAATAATGTGTTTTTGTTCAGATCTTTATAATATTTTTACAGTATTGTAGCAGTATTGTAGAAGTGATGGAAATGATATCATACTGAAAGTTTCTGTTTTTTTTAAAGGTTCCTTGGGTTGATGTTTGATAGCAATATTCTGCTAATTAAAGAGTAATGCTAAACAAACAAGAAAATTGTAATAATGCAAAATAGTAAACATTTAATGTCACCCTTTTGATTTAATGATCTCTCTTTTAATTTGTACAGATGCAAGAGGATATTCGAACAAATCATGGACTCCTAATGTTTTTTTCCCTGGACCCTCGAGTAACCAAGTTTCTCAATCTCAGTATTCCAAACCTGCAATCTTTATTGCATGAAATTGATACCATCGACAATGCAGCTTGCAGTTGGTCAACTTTGCTGTCAGGCATAAATCTCAATGTTTTCAAAGGATTTTCAACAGAGCAGGAGCTTGTCAATTATTTCCTCACACAACAGTATGCAGAAAATATCAGTGCCATTGCAGGTGAGAACTTAAATGACTTTGTTGTTTATTAGTATGTTCTATATTGGTCATGTTCAAGGAAATCGACAATTTTTGTGATACACCAGCTTTAATGCAGATGGTGTCATATTTTGGTTTTCCCATCTAGCTGTCTGTATGTTTGTCTATTACCAATTTAATATCTTTACAATAGATTGAGTTGTCCACAATTTAGTTACCAAACTAGGGGATGAATTGCACTTGGAGTAAGGGTGCACACATTTATTTAAGGTCAAAGATCAAGGTCACTGAGACTGAAAGAAGAAAAATGTCTTTCGCACAATGACTTAAATTGTCCACCTTGTATAGTTACCAGTCTGTATGGATGGCTTGCACTTAGGGTAAGGAAGCACTCTAATGATCTCAGAGTGAAAAGATCACTGTGACTGAAAGAATAAATATTTTTTATGCACAATGACTCAAGTTCCACCATCTACAGTTATGAGCATTGTTCATGGCTTGTACTTGGGGTCAGGAAGGACTGTATTGATTTCATGGTGAAATTGTCAAAAGTAATAAATGGTTTTCAAACAGTAACATTAGTTCTTCATTACATACCTGGACCAAACTTTGCAGATAACTTGTACTTTGTGAAGTGAAGAAGCCTATTGATTTGGGGTCAAAGGTCAAGCCTGCTTTGAACAAAATAATTTAACTCGGGTTATAGAAAGACCCTAATTTGTTCAGGTCAAAAGGTTTTGGTTACCATGACTGAAGGAAGAAAAATGGTTTCTGCACAGAAATTTCAGTTAAGTATCTTTGTAAGAAAGAAGTCTATTGATTTGAGGGTCAGAGGGTACAAGGTCAAGATCAGTAAAATGAACAACCCAACATTACCATAACACTTATGTACATTGGTTAAAAAGTTTTTTGTAGGTTTGCACTTTAGGTATGGAAGAAGTATTTTAATTTTGAGGTAAAAGGTCATGGTCATTATTATCCATGATGAAATGGATTTTGCTAATAACTTTTGTTCTAGAGGAAATTCTTTGACCAAACTTTGTGGATGGTTGGCATAAGGAAATCTATTGATTCTGGAATTTAAAGATCAAAGGTCTCAGTCATGGTAAGTTTAATAAGAAAGTAATGTTTCTGCACTTTAAGCATATTTATAGATAAAATACCTTGACAAAAGGTCAAGGTCATTGAGAACCCATGGTCAGTAATCTCCTAAATCAACTAGTACTGTGCTAATGCCTAAATAGAGAGCTGTTAAAACACAAATCAGGTTTAATATTTTCTATGAAGATTACCATTGGATAAATGTAATCTTTAAAGGAAAAACATAGATTTCTTAGGCCAATCTGTTTCTAAGGATTCTCAAGATAACTGCTTTAGGATATAAGTTTGGATATTGTATGCTGTTAATTTCTTCATATAATACATGTCCCAATTACATTAACATTAGGAATAAACTCCTCTGCCACCTGAATTAAATCCTCCTGAACAGATGAAACACTTTTTCTTCTTCTGCCTATGCATATAGATGAAGGAAACAACTGTTACAAATTACCTCACCTTAGTACCACTTTGTGGCTACCCAAGACAGCCGGTAGCAGGCACACTTGTGAGTTAGTGTGCTGTATCACCAAGGTTGTCAATAGGGCCACACATATCTTTCAATCCCTGGTGACCCTTCTGTGGGCATTAGACTCCTTCCCTTTTGTTAGACTTGGATTAGCCTCTTCCAGAAAAATTATTGGGTGATCCAAGTTGTTTCAGAGGGGCTGCAGATCTCATTTATTTGGTCTACTCCATTTGTCATTTCTTTCATTTTCAACAATCCTGGATGTTATGCAGAAAGAGATGGAGCTTGTGCTTGTAAAGTGGAATAGTTTAGAATCTGAACTTATTTAGATTTTATTTCCATACTATTTCTGGTCACAAAATCTGGCAGGAAACAAAGGCCCGTCAGTGACATGAGCTGGCTCAGTCAGTTTATATGCCATTGCAATCTTCAGAATGGAGACAGCATGGGATCAACCTTAATCTGACTAATATGTATTTCTATACATCCAGTATCTTGAAAGTACCTTCACCATGGCTGTCATGGGCTGGTGGACCTGTACAATTCTAGAGTTCTATTTTACAGTGTGTTATTGCTATGTTAGGATAAATGTATTCCATTTCTGAGGACTACAGTGGAGAAAATGCTCTTTTGTTACATACCCATTTAATTTTACAAGTTTGATCTGACATTCAATACAGCTGTTGATCCGTACTTACTTTTCACACACCCATATTTGAAAGAGTTTGTGTTTGTATTGCCTCCTCGTATTACATATTCTCCAGATGTTAATATGATCGGGTTATGTATTTGATGGATACAGGAAATTTTTATTTTCTGATCAGATTGCTATCAATACCTTGTACCCTTCCCAGCATCCCATTGTTCTGATCAGATTGCTATCAATACTTTGTACCCTTCCCATCATCCCATTGTTGGTTTTGCTTAAGCTTAATACTTGTAAACATTTGGTTATGTGGGTGGCCAACTCATGTGACAAAGGATGGGTAATTTGTAAGAGTTGCTTCCCTTAGTCCCTGTCAGAAAGACATCACTGGTTGTTTTTATCAGTGCTGTGTTCAAGAAATAATGGAACTTATTTCTGATGTTAGTGTCAATGGATTATTATTAATCTGAGAAACACAGTTTACTGCAAAATTTTCTTTTTATAATTTCATTAATTTCAAGCTCAGTAGTCAGGGTTGTGCTTAAAATGGCATTTTCATCATTATTAAAATTTTTGGAATGGTGAATGTGGGCCTATTTTATTCAACAATGGCATTTTTTTCTTTGTTGGGTCTTTATAGAAACCCTGAAGTCCATGAAAATTGTGTTCATTTCATTTACGTGATATCTTAATTTTGTTTAAATGCTCCAGCACCTGCAGTATTATTATTGAAAAATCCCTTTTGTAGATATGCTGGTGACAGAAATACTAAATTAACATGTTGGGAATTGTTATTTTTATACAGGTGTGGTATTTGAGAACATTGATAAGAATGGAAGCTTGCCAGCTCACATTCGATACAAGATACGGCAGAATGCGACCTTCACACCTACTACTAAGCGTGTACGAGACCGCTACTGGTACCCTGGACCTGGAGGATCTCAATATCCATACTATTCATTTGGATTTGTCTGGATCCAGGTTGGTGTCTTTAATTTGCCTTGAAATGATTAAAGGAAAGCTATATTTCTAGTGGGAAATGTTTTTAAAGTATGTTGACATTCTGATCTGCAACCTAAGATTCCTTATGGTCATGGTTTTGCTTATTTTAGATTATTAATCTTTTTAAATATTACAGGAAATGAACTTTTTGTTGATACAAATGTTTATCTGTATGATGTGTTTTATGTCCTTTATTCACAGGTAACTCCTTCTTAATTGGGTCCTCAGATTCAAGCCACAATAAGTCTGCAATGTTTTGTCTCATTGGGATACTACATAACTCAGATTCAGGCCACTATAAGTCTGCAATGTTTTGTCTCATTGGGATACTACATAACTCAGATTCAAGCCACTATAAGTCTGCAATGTTTTGTCTCATTGGGATACTACATAACTCAGATTCAGGCCACTATAAGTCTGCAATGTTTTGTCTCATTAGGATACTACAAAACTCATGTTAATGTGCTGAAAGTTTGCATGCATAAGTTATTTTTAGTAATCATTATTGTTTGACTATAATGTGTGAAATAGAATCATAGTGTAATTATTCTACTTTCTATACTTTTTCTGAATTGTCTTTCTTTCTAGGATATTATTGAGAGAGCAATCATTGATGTCCAGGTTGGGCATGATGTGGTTGAGCCAGGAACATATCTACGCAGATTTCCATATCCCTGCTGGCTGTATGACCAGTAAGTCAATATATTTATCATGTCTTATTTTTTGCCAACGTCAGCAAATGGCAGGATACAGGTAAAGTGCTTACTCATTATAACACTATTTAAAGTGTACCACATTACAAGTGAGGTCGTGTTATTCTGACATATTCAAGATAGTACATTGTATGCAAAACCACCAGAAGCTTGGATGTTAATTGATGTAAAACCACATCAGTTCAGATCAGCCAATAATTAAAATGAAATAGCAGTGATGAAACTACATGTTAATTAAGCCGGATTTATTGGATTTATGACCATACCTGTGTTATAAGAGGGGAACAATTATAATGATGGTCTTTTTAGTGAGGGATGGCTTTATCACTTAAGATTTTGGCATTGTCATTACTGTCATGTCTATGTTGAAAGACATGCAACATAGACATCGTGATTCCATTCCTGGGCAAGACATGACATTATTTATTTGTTCACTAAGACTATTTCCAGTCAGTTAGTAATCTTTGATAATGAATTCAATTTTTCCATTTATGCAGTATCTTATTTTATCTGTAAGCAAAACATGTCATGTCATTGTCTGTTTCTCTTACACATGAAGACTAAGTGCAGCCATTTTGTTTCCAATCATTGATCTTAGCAAAATTTGGTAACTCTTTCATTGGAAGTTACAGTCGATTAAAGTCTTTTGTTTGTGGCGATTTGCATTCTGTTGCATTCCATTCATGATTGCAGTTCATTTTTCATCTCATTTTTTGTTTATGTCCTCAGAAATGCATTCTGAATTTGCCTCAGTTGGTTTCAAGCATTGTTTACATATATTATGCTTTTTTGGAACAAACTTGAAATGCTTTTACTGAAGTAAGCTTTTCTGTTTTTTGGAGTGTTGAATGTCGAAAACCATTATAGCATTTTGTATCTTCTCTTAAAAATGTGTTTTAATAAAACACCAGATACATATAATGCAAAAGACAGAATTTAATACATGCAAAATTAAAATATAACCACAACTTCTTTAAGTATCATTGTAGAGTAATTGTCAGCAATTTTATTCCAATACATATTGTACAGATACAGTCACTGGCGATGCTGTGACCACATCATTGGCAGTTTAAAACTGATGGTATTAATGGGAACAATGTCATGGCTTGTATGGGTTGAAAATTTGTCATGGCTTGTATGGATTGAAAATTTGTCATTGCTTTTATGGGTTGAAAATTTGTCATGGCTTTTATGGGTTGAAAATTTGTCATGGCTTGTATGGGTTGAAATTGTGATATCACTTGTATGAAGTGAAAATTTGTAATCTCTTCTATCGGGTGAAAATTTGTCATGGTTTGTATGGGTGATAATTTGTCACGGCTTGTGTTGGGTGAAAATTTATCATGACATGTATGGAGTGAAAATTTATCATGACATATATGGAGTGAAAATTTATCATGACATATATGGAGTGAAAATTTATCATGACATATATGGAGTGAAAATTTTTCATGGCATATATGGAGTGAAAATTTGCCAGTCATGTAAGCCTGACCCATAATTATCATGCAAAAAGGACTTTTGACCAAAAATGTTTAGCACAGCTTCAAACTAATACATTTTGAAATTCCTTCATAAATGCATTTTTGTTTCACTGTTTTATCATTCATTGTTCTTTGTTTTGCATTTTCATTCCCGATTTCCTCACAGAGGCATTCATCATTTTGATTACATTCATTCTGCATTTCATTTCATTTATATTTGTTTAACATTCTGTTTGCATTCATTCTGCATTCCATTTACGTTCATTTGGCATTCCAATTGCTTTCACTTAGCTCATCATTTGCATTCCTGTTTTGTTTTGCCAGTAAAATTACCCATTTCAGGGTCGTATTATTTTCACATGATCACATGTCATTTATGATAGTTTTTGACATTGTTAAGTTTTAATTCTCATTGTTAAGTTTTAATTCTAGGTTTTTTGTGTGCAAAATCACTTTTATTAAGACATGGATTGAAATTAAGATTGCAAAAGTTTGTTGTTTGTCTTCTGTATAGGTTTGTCTTCATGATAGAGCATGTGATGCCATTGTGCCTGACAATATCCTGGGTGTACTCCGTAGCCATGCTGGTCCAGAGCATTGTCTATGAGAAGGAACAGAGACTTAAGGAGGTGAGCACAGCGCATGAGCTACATTTTAGCTTTCATAAGCCCAGGGACAAGAGATAGACATTTTCTTTTATAACAAGGGAATGGACAGGTGGGATTATTATCAGAAAAATGAACATTTTGCCACAATTATGTGATAGAGGAAGATTTGGTGTCATTAAACATTGGCTTTTTCAAGGAGTGCACAAACTAGTCTCTGATTTTGTCCCAAAGTTATTTGTGTATTTCTTTTCTTTATATTTTGAATTATAATCAGCTTCACATAGTCATTATTGTACTGATGTGCCATTAAATGCTACTGCATACATATTATATAATAATATATGACTAATTGATCTTAAGATTATAACACTTTAATTTTTTACTTTCATTACTGTCCTTGCAGCAATGCACTGTCTGTCGGACCAGTAAATGTGCCAACATTTAAAAAAATGAATATCTGCCAACATTATCTGAGAGAGGAAGATTGACTGGTTATATATTGGCTAATTCAAGGATTGCACAAACTACTGTGATGTCTTCCTAAAGTATTTTGTGTATTTCTTTTCTTTATGTACATATTTTGAAATATTAATCTGCATCATGTAGTCATTATTGTGCTGATGTGCCATTACATGTTAATGTGTGCATATTATGCAAGAATATGTCACTTAGTCTCAGTAATCATCAAATTATAACACTTTAATTTTGTACTTTCATTAAACCAATGCACTCTCTGACTTATGAATGTTCCATCATTTTAAGATTATTGTCTTTATTTCCAACTCCTTTCTTTGCTCAGGTGATGAAGATGATGGGTCTGAATAATGCTGTACATTGGTGTGCCTGGTTTACAACTGCCTTCCTGCAGATGACTGTTACCATGGGAATTCTGACAGCCATGTTGAAATTTGGGAAGGTTTTAAACTACAGCAATCCTTTACTTGTGTTCACTGTACTGGAAGTGTTTGCCATAGCGACAATATCATTCTCGTAAGTAAAGTCAGACAGTTGTAGACAGTTTTTAGTGTGCCTCATTGCCCTTCATAGTATTTAATAAGATGCATTTTGGTATTAAATATTTTGAAGTATAGGAAGTGTTGGATAGAATAAATCCATGAGAAGGGCAGTGATGAATTGCTGCCTTCGAGTACGTTATCAACCTGCCAAAACGGGCCCTCTGCAGCCTGACTACTTGTACGGACTAGGCAAATACATTATTCCATCCTAACACTAAATATACTCTGTTATAAGTAGAGTCCAAATGCAAGTTGCACAGACCCAGAACTGCCATTGTATAATGCACTGTCTGTTCATTTCATTATCAATAATCAGTAGAACAGAGATCCTGATCTGCTGGTGAATGATGCAGTGGTAGGTCAGGATCTGTGTTGTTTGCAGTTGGACTGAACTTATAAGCGAGTGTATACTGTACTAATTAAATCTTCATAAAGTCTCCACATTATGGCCACTTGTTTAAAACGTGTCTGTTCAAGATACATTGACAGTGTAAGTACAAAGCATGACTTTGTGTTTAAAATTCTGTTTATAATCAGGTTTCTTTCTTTTTATCCCAAATTGCTGAGTTTTGTTGGCTGAGGTTATTATACTGCACTGATATTTTATAGATGTAACTTTGAGACATACTAAATGCGAGTTAAAGTTAATCCAGGATGCATTAATGCTGCTGTACACCTTATATTATGTATGTGACTATACCCATGTCAAATTAGCAATTATTCAAGAAGATGCCATTGATTGTGAGATTGTGATCAAAGTTAAAGCTAACTCACTTCGTTGTTTTGACTGCATTGCTGGGTTTTATTAATGAACATGGTGCAGTTTGCTTGATCACAGCTCTTTACCATGTTAAACAGTGTGAAATTGTTTAGCAGGATCATTGATCATATGATTTCTCATCTAAATTAGTGAATAAATATATTTGAGCCATGTATACACAGCACTACATTTGATACTGAATATACTTGCTTATAAAATGAGTCCAATTGCAAACTGTCCAGATATACCATTGCATATTGTGTAGGCAGATTTGGATCAATGCAAGTTGTTAATCCATAGCACAATCAACATAGAAACCAATTTACAAGTTTATTATGAAACTGCGATCAGGGTCTTCATTGAACTTGACTTACAGGTGAGTACTTATTGTACCATGTTTCAGAGAACTGCTGAGTGGGGGAGGAAAATAGGGTAAATGAGTTTTTGCAGGAAAAATAAAAGGGATCCTGTAAGTATGGGCATTAGATTAGCATCCGATGATCAACATAATTTTCCAGTCCATGTGTTGTATTTTATATGATTTGCCATGCACATTCTATTGGCCCCCACCATATGCATGGAGGGGCATACAGTGTTATCAATGTCCATCCTGTCTGGTCCTCATCATGACTGTGCCAAATTTTGATTCCACTGAATACCTTTTGAAGGACTTAATAGATTTAAACCAAATTTGTGTGCCCACCATAGCTTACAGCTTCGGGGCATCTTAATTGGGTTCTGTCTGTCAATCTGTCAGTATAGCCAGTCATACCATGAAGGTTGTTAGCAAGATTACAAAATGAATCCACTTTTCATAGATGACATTTGGTAGGCATATCCATATGTAGTTGACTTGATTAGGATTAGAAGCCAACACTAAAACGTCAAGTTTTCAATTTTCACCATGTTTTAGTTAACATGGCAAAAGGTCAGGTTGCTTTTGTATGGTCCTGTGTTCATCTTGCATCCAACAATAATTGCTGTTTTAAATGTCTGAAAATAATTTGATCCTTTTTCACAGACTGCATTATGGCATGAAAACCTATCAAATTTGTACAAATTATACTCATTTTCCTTCAGGTATGGTCACCATTATTAAAATATATAAAAAAATTGAAACATCTTCTCCAAATTATTCAGTAGGAGTTGACCAATAGAAAGCATACTGTCCTGAAAGCCTATCAGATTTCTGCAGAAGATGATAATCTTCCATCAGATATAACCACTGTTACTAAAAGTAAGATAAAAGAACTTCACCAAAAATGCGTAACAGAATTTGACAGTATTTGACGGAAAGTGTCCAGGCATAGAGAATTTCTGTGTTTGCTGATCCATCATCAAATATCACCACCATTGCTAAAACTGGAAAAATCTTAAAATGACTTTGCCAAAATACTTAGTCATCAGCATTAAGAAAATTAAGAGACAAAAATAATTTTGATCATTTTGTTATTATGGTGCCCCAACAATTATAGGTTGCATAAATTACAGAGATAGACAATGCAGTAATTTTACGCCAACTTCTGAATCCTACTTAATTTTATAGGTATAATTCTTCTTTCCTGTGTACAAGAATTGTGAACAGTAATATTATCTACATGTAAAATGATTATTATCTAGAACAATCCAAAATATGATAAGTATTATGGTATATAGTGTTTATTATTGTAATTTAAAATATATAACAAAAGGTAAGATAGGGGGAAGAGTGTTGCCCATATGTCACCTAATGCCTGGTTAACACAGTTATGATGCAATCATTTGGCAGTGTTCAATAACTGCCATATGTCCAAATAGTTGAGGGCGTTGTTGATAATCAAATGGGAAGTTTGTGGTCCCATTCTGGATTATTGTGTGTAAGTGACTTTTCAAAATGATTTCAATATTAATTGTGTAGTTAATCTAAAAGTATGTTTATTTTGCTGGGATTTTACAGTTAGAAAATACATTTTCATTAATAATTAAATACAGAAAGAAAAGATGTTGACAAAAAATATTGTGTTTGTTATTATAGCATGCTCATTTTTTATATCTGATTATTTCTCTCTGTTCTTTTTTTATCACATTATTTATATTTTATGTAATTTTTGTATATACCACCGTAAGGCAGAGCATATTAAATTATGATGTCTCTCTGTCTGTCCATAAATTGGTACGTCTTTATCTTATTTTATTTCCACATGATACCTTGAATTTCCACCAGATACTGTTACCAGAATTTTTAGGGCAGGGAGAAAGAAACCTTTAGGTATCAGGCCCAAGAATTCAAGGGTCAAGGTCACAGGGAGTGAATGATGGAAGACTGTTATTGCACAATAGCTTAACTTGTTTAACAGATACCCTGGCCAACTGTATAAATGGCTGTCAATTGAGATAAGAAAGACACTGATTGATTTTTGCATCAGAAAAGATATCTGTCCATACATGAGTTTAAATTTTTGTTGGAGGGGAAGGGAAATTGAATACCATTGACACATTTCTTGTTTTTGTTTCATTTTAAAAAAAACAACAGGTTTCTTGTGAGTTCTTTGTACTCCAAAGCCAAAGTTGCTGCAGCCTGTGCTGGCATTGTGTACTTCCTGACCTATGTACCGTACATGTATGTAGCTATCAAAGAGGATGTGGCAGGGGATGACATCTCCTCTGTTGTCAAGACTCTAGTGGTGAGTTGTTCTCTTTAGCTCTCTACTTTTACACTATCCATTAGGTTGTAGTTCTCCCTGTTGTTTCAGTTGTCTTAAATGAAAAAGACATGGACTTAACGCCATACAGTATTTAGTCTTTAGAAATAAAAATAATCAGAGACAGGATTCAAGCACAGTAAGACCTATCAGTAGCAGCTACCTGTTGGAAAAGGCCATATTGGTTATTATATGTAGGTGACCTTTGAATGCAGGTTCACCTTTCGAACTTATTCTTGAATGAATGCCAAGCACCAAATACCATTATCATCCTTGTTATTATTGCTGTTATTATTATTATTATTATTATTATTATCATCATTACATATATTGTTATTGATTTTTCAGGCAGTTAACATAAATTCTCCCTATAAACTTATGATTCACACAGTTAGGCAATAAAGGGTTTCATTCATAGATTTCTTCAATCTTTCCTTTTTGCATATTGTGGCTGTAAGGGCCAGAAGTAAGACCTTGGTCAATATGGAAAGTGTAAACCCAGTGATTGACAGGTCACCTTCAATTTGTTCAAAGACTTATGATGCCATTATGTTGAAACACTTTTCCTGTTATGTGTTTGCTATCAAGTTTTTATCCTCAGATCACTATTCTTGCAGAATTTTGCATAGCATTCTTTGAAATTCGGAACTTAAAGAATATCATGTATGAAATAATGATGTTACCTTTTCTTGGAATGAAATGAGTAGATGTTAATGTTATTTTTAATTACAATAATTCCTATCCAAGAATTATGATAGAAATGAACATTTAATTTGATTTATGTAGGAAGAGCTTATTGCATGTTTGATCCTAAAACTAGTAATATTCATTAAACACTGATATCAATTATTTAATAGGGAAATGTAAGAAGCAAATTCGGGTAAATTATTTCTCTATTAATCTTTCCTGATGAATGCATTTAACATGGACATTATTGCATACTTTATTCTAGCTAAAATAAGGAGGGGGCATAAGAATGATGATTTATATGGAGTATATACTTCAACAGGAAATTTGTAAGTGATACTGTGTTTTTATTCATGGTAAATATAAGCAAGATAAGCTATGCTTGTCAGGTCACATGACATGTATTTACCCAGACAGTGCTTTTCTTGGGAAAACATGCTTGATTGGCACTTGTGTAAGTGCCTTAAGCAGTAAGAAACCACTGGTAATTGACCATGGAAGACAAGTGACCATTTAATATATGACTTTTATAGAGGAAATTTATGAGGGTGTGGATGATGGGAATGTTCTGATTGATTTGGTGAATGTTATGTAAAGGTAACCATTAGGGCAGGTTTGACTGCATAATTAAAGCACTGGAGTATGTAAGGCACAATATTGTACTCTGGAGTATGTAAGGCACAATAATGTAATCTGGAGTATGTAAGACACAGTATTGTACTCTGGAGTAAATAAGGCACAATATTGTACTCTGGAGTATGTAAGGTACTATATTTTACTCTGGAGTATGTAAGGCAAACTATTGTACTCTGCAGTACATAAGACACAATATTGTACTCTGGAGTATATAAGCATAGCTGCCAACCCTCACGAATTTGGTGTGAATTTCACGACTTTTTCAGAGATTCACAGATACATGCCGTAAGCCAAAAATTCACGAATTTTCCAATCCTCAATTGTTTTAAATCTTTAATAAAATAACCGATTTTCCGTTAAGCGCTAGTCTTGATATTCGCAGTTGCCGAAACCGTCCGCTACTGCTGGTCACGATATTAGTAGATCTACAGCTGATTAGTACAGTTGGCCCAGTAGCAAGCATTTTAGCCTATTTTAATCTATATGTATAAGAGTAGTTTTACAAATGCTTTTGAGAGAAACTGGGGCCTAACCGGAAATTTGCTCTGTGCATGCGTCAAAACACTGATTTGAGTTACCGTTCAGCATCGCATGTAAGGTCTTGAAAATGTCTTCACCACCAAGGAAAAAGAAATGTAGTACTCAAAAAGT
Organism: Sinohyriopsis cumingii; assembly: GCA_028554795.2. NCBI lineage: Eukaryota > Metazoa > Mollusca > Bivalvia > Unionida > Unionidae > Sinohyriopsis > Sinohyriopsis cumingii. The sequence goes on along the minus strand of CM068824.1, from coordinate 122,053,788 downwards.
GAAGTTTAATTTGGAATATATCAAAAATTGGCCATGCATTCTGCCATTAAACATTGATATTCATTCATGCTTTTTGCACTCAGTATGCCATCGCAGAGACGATGTGAAGAAGAATGTCGGTTGAAAAAAAACACGTAGAAGTTGGGAAAATTAAGAATTCGCAGATTTCAGCTCTGGAATATTTTAAACCATTGGCGGAAGACCTGCAGGCTACCAATGCTGAAGCATTATTTGTGAGTTTTCTTGTCGAACACAATCTACCTTTATCAGCTGGAGACCATGTTAAACATTTGTTCTGACAAATGTTCCCAGACTCAAAAATTGCTTCCAAATTTTCCTTTGGAAGAACCAAAAATGCTGCAGATCCTGTGCATTCCTCACATCAACACTGACAGTGAAAGAGTATTTTCTTTAGTGAGGAAAAATAAGACAGTTTTTAGGGCCTCTTAGGTGCAGAAAATTTGTCAGCAATTTTAGTCCCCAAGATCAACCAGCAGGCAAGAAGTCGGAACTGTTTAGAAAACAAATTTACGATCAAGCATTGAGGAAGTTCAAGTTGCCACAGTATCATGTCTTGATAAATAACTATTTCTGCATATATGTAGTGTTTTATTTTTATTTTGCGAACTTGATTTAGTGTAGTATTGACAGTTGGAGTGGATGGAGTGGTCAGAGTGGATGGAGTTATTGTTATGGTATTTTTCACGAATTCATGTCTAAATTCACGACTTTTTATTCCTATTTTCACTAATTGTGAACCTGGAAGGTTGGCAGCTATGTATAAGGCATGCTATTGTACTTTGGAGTATGTAAGGCATGTTATTGTACTATGGAGTATGTAAGACAGTGTTGTACTCTGGAGTATGTAAGGCACAGTATTGTACTATGGAGTATGAAAGCACAATATTGTACTATGGAGTATGTAAGGCATAGTATTGTACTCTGGAGTATGTAAGGCACAGTATTGTACTCCATGGTATACAATGTACAATATTTAGATTTGGAGTATGCATAATATTGTAGTCTGGAGCATATATATGTATATCACTTTCTTTTTTATTTGTAAAAATAATGTAATATTAGCGTTTCTGATTTGAAGAATTTATAAAATTGCATTCTGTGCGTTTCTGATTTGAAGAATTTATAAAATTGCATTCTGTCTTTTCCTTTAGTCCCTGTTCTCCACCACTGCTTTTGGCTTGGGTGGGAAGTATTTTGCCTTCTATGAAGAAGCTGGTGTTGGAGTTCAGTGGAACAATGTTTATATCTCACCCATGGAAGATGATGACTTTAACCTGCTGATGGTGGTTTTGATGATGATTTTTGATGCCTTTCTGTACTGTATCCTGGCTTGGTACATTGAAAATGTCTTCCCAGGTAAAGCCATTGGAACTAATAGCTTGGTTGGGAACTGAGAGTTTGGATAGCATAACAGTATAGCCCTAGGTTTCTACATGTGAAGACCTATGCTATAATTTGCAAGGTTTGCTTGACTTTTGTCCTTTAGCCAAGTCTGCCTTGGCAGATAGACAAATAGAATCCATCATATGCATTGGTGTGGGAAAGGCACAAATAGCACCTGGGGGCATGATTGGTTGCCAGCAGTGAAACATCTGCTTAGTTTTCACAAATTTTGAACCCTTGTGTGGGTTTTCTCTCCCACTATGATGAATTTATTTTTTATTTTCTAACTCTACAACAGTAGTAAAAGAAATATGGTAAGATGATTTGTGGAGTATTATCTGAAAGTTCCTTAGTCATTAAATAGAGCATATCAAGTTAAATTTAGCAAGAAATAATTTTTAATAAAGCAAAAATACTGTTTATAAGCCAGCAAAATTTTTCATGTGAAAATTGAAACCACTTTAAACATTTTAGTTATTCATAACATCATAAACAAAATGACCTCTGTTAAAGTGTCACCAAGTGCATTCTATCCCAGACTTCACCAGGTCACTCTGTGTCAGTTGTATAAAGGAATTGGAGCTAATGGGTATCACTTCTGCCAATGGTGAAAATGGAATGTTTAAATCAGTCAGAGATTTTGACTGTTTACAAACAAGTAATTCATAAACTCTGAGCTGCTTATTCATTCATTTGCTCGCTCATTTGTTTGTTTGTTCGTTCGTTCATTCAGGCATTCAGGCATTCATTCATTATTCATTCAGACATTCATTCATTCATTCCAGGATCCTATGGCTTGCCAAAGCCCTGGTATTTCCCATTCACAAAGTCATACTGGTGTGGAGGCCATGCTAAAGTCCAGGAACATGAATGTCCCAACCTCCTTGACTGGTGTCGGCGGAGCAGGGCAGGATACCTGTCTGTCATGGAGGAGGATCAAGCTTGTGCTATGGAAAGGGAGCCTGGTGAGTTGCAAAGGAAGTTTCAGTGGTTCATTGTCATATACACATTTGTACTATAGCAAATATTTAGTCAAGAATTACTAAAGGTTTCCTGATGTCACACTATTTTAAGGTTATTACATTTTGCATTTTTCCAGACATTCATATTTTTAACTCCTGAGAGAAAGATTAAAGAAATTCACAATTATTTAATTTTAGGGGTGTTCGATTTAAATGTAAATGGTACCCATGGAATGCAGTTTTTTCAAAATATATGGTAACTTAGGTCCTCTAATTACTCAGAGTTCACATGATAATGATACCTAATTCTCATTGCATCTGTGGGCAACTGCTCCACATCATAAGTGCCTTCTCAGGGTCCCATGTGGATATTACTGGAACAGCCCTTTTGGGATGGATTCTTTGTTTCCAATGCCACAAAAATGCAAATATATATAGCAGCATGTGGAATTTTCTGTTTTGTTCACATAAATGGCAATGGTTATTGGTTTCTCGCACCATATACCATATTTTCAAGTTCTATTAATTACACACAGACAAAAATGGCATGGTCAAGAGCATTAATTTCACCGAAAGGTGTAAAGAAATCAACATTTGTAGGACATGCTTTTGCTTTTATCACATTATATCATGTATGAGCTTGTCTCTTCCAAGGATTGGTTTGTTTGGTTTGATGTTTAACCAAACAGGTTATTTAGTGCCATGGCAATTGGAGTAAGATGCCTTGACCAATAGCACAGCAAGCTAGCTGACTCAGACAGATCCATTGGTAGGATTTGAACACTTTTTTCAGGCAAGAGTGTGGCATGCTAACCACTGAGCTTCCATGGCTCCTACCTCCATTAGTTGTCTTTTATGACATGCAGAAAGGTGTATTGGACCTATTCTACATCCCATGAGTCTGCAGGGGATCTCAAAGAAGCAGAAGTGCTAGGATCCATGGTGGACAAAATGTTGTACATCGCCTTGTTATCTACTTCATTTACCCCAAGAGTAATTTCAAGATAAGTCAGTATTGTGGGTGTGAAAAAAAAATAAAGTTTAATTTCATGATGTTATTTTCCTGTCTTTCAGAGTATGCCAACAGTTTTGAGATGGAACCTTCTCATCTGCCCCTTGGCGTGAAGATCGAAAATTTAACAAAGGTAAGACAACTACACATCTTAGTTGGTTTCATGTCCAGTAAGTTTATATGTGGTTATAAGGTGGGTATCTTAATAGCCTCCAAGTTGTGATCCATGGAACCACATTCAAAATCCCGTCTGATAGACCTTTACATTTGTATCAGTAATCAATATACCATTTCTTAGACATTTAAGTTATTTTGGTTTCATGTACCCCTGACCTCTGTACCATCTCCAGGAGATGGAGTGAAATTCAAACACTATTGTGTGCATCTGGAGAACACTACAGATCATACCTAAAGGTTTTAAGTCGATGTATTGAACAGGGTAGGAGAAGTTATGTAGTACTATGCAGGCACTCATGGACAGGCAGGGTGGCATAATTCCAGCATTGTTTGTTTGACAAACTTGGAGATATCTAACAATTTAACAATTCAAGTCTGCAATAAGAACATGCTGTAGTCACTTGAGATATCTGTAATATCATGCTATGTCTGTCATTTTGCATGTGATAATGAGCTGTGTCTGTTAATGTGCCCATGATAATGAGGTTTTGGCCGTGTTTCTCATTTTGCCTGTGATAATGAGCTGTTGGCTGTGATTGTTAATGTGACTGTGATAATGAGCTGTTGGCTGTGTATCTCATTTTGCATGTGATAATGAGCTGTTGACTATGTCTTTTAATATGCCCATGATAATGAGCTGTTGGCTGTGTTTCTCATTTTGCCTGAGATTTGTTGTTGTTGTTGTTGTTTTGGGGCTTAACGCCATTTTTCAGCACACGATAGGCTATACATGGCGGCCAGTATTAATGGTGGAGGAAGAACCCGGGGAAAACCCCGGCAAGAACCACCGACCCACGAGAAGCTACTGGCAAGCTTTCCCACATACCCATATTGGCTGAATCCTAGACTCGAACCGCCACAGACAGAGGTGAGATGGCAGTGATCCGTAACAGAGAGCACTTTAGACCACTCGGCCACTCGGGGCCCCTTTGCCTGAGATAATGAGCTGTTGGCTGTGGCTGTTAATGTGCCTGTGATAGTGAGCTGTTGGCTGTGTTTCTCATTTTGCATGTGATAATGAGCTGTTGGCTGTGTTTGTTAATGTGCCCATGATAATGAGCTGTTGGCTGTTTCTCATTTTGCTTGTGATAATGAGCTGTTGGCTGTGATTGTTAATGTGACTGATAATGAGCTGTTGGCTGTGTTTCTCATTTTGTGTGTGATAATGAGCTGTTTGTTTCTCATTTTGCATGTGATAATGAGCTGTTGGCTGTGTCTGTTAATGTGCCCATGATAATAAGCTGTTGGCTGTGTTTCTCATTTTGCTTGTGATAATGAGCTGTTGGCTGTGATTGTTAATGTGACTGTGATAATGAGCTGTTGGCTGTGTTTCTCATTTTGTGTGTGATAATGAGCTGTTGGCTATGTCTTTTAATGTGACCATGATAATGAGCTGTTGGCTGTGTTTCTCATTTTGCCTGTGATAATGAGCTGTTGGCTGTGGCTGTTAATGTGCCTGTGATAATGAGCTTTTGGCTGTGTTTCTCATTTTATGTGTGATAATGAGCTGTTGGCTGTGTTTCTCATTTTGCATGTGATAATGAGCTGTTGGCTGTGTCTGTTAATATGCCCATGATAATGAGCTGTTGGCTGTGTTTCTCATTTTGCCTGTGATAATGGCTGTTGGTTGTGACTGTTAATGGGCCTGTGATAATGAGCTGTTGGCTGTTTCTCATTTTGTGTGTGATAATGAGCTGTTTGCTGTGTTTCTCAATCTGCATGTGATAATGAACTGTTTGCTGTGTCTGTTAATGTGCCCATGATAATGAGCTGTTGGCTGTGTTTCTCATTTTGCCTGTGATAATGAGCTGTTGGCTTTTTTCTTTTTTTTTCATGTGATATCGAGCTGTTGGTTGTCAATGTGCCTGTAATAATGAGCTGTTGGTTGTGTTTCTCATTTTGCATGTGATAATGAGCTGTTGGCTGTGTTTCTCATTTGTGTGTGATAATGAGCTGTTGGCTGTCTGTCAGTGTGACAGTGAACTGTTGTCACTATTCATGTTTCACCCATTTTATGTTAGCTTACTTTATTATGTCATTTTGCAGGTATACAAGACAGGGAAGAAGCTAGCAGTGAAAAATCTCAGTCTGCGGCTGTATGAGGGACAAATCACATCTTTTCTTGGTCATAATGGAGCAGGCAAGACAACAACCATGTATGTATAATATACATGATTCCATCTGTGTTCACTTCAGAAGTGTGGAGTGTAAGTAATGTTTTGCCACTGGAGTTTGCGGGTGAACTAAGGACCCAACAAGAAAGCATGTATATATATATATATATATATATATATATATATATATATATATATATATATATATATAATGTCACAAAACATTTTGTTAAAAAAAAGTTTCTACACCTCTCTGGTAAATGTAAATGTTATTGCTGTCTTCATATTTAATTATTTGATGTATTTTTATTCTTAGAATTTGTGAGAATGAATATTTTAACAACAATTTGTTTTTTGCATAAGAGGTTGATAGAATGTGCAGTATTATACATGTAAGATATTTATCTGGCTGCAGTTTCATTAAGGATGTCAAATTGTTATTTAGTACGATTGTTAGTATTTTTAGTATGATCACACCTATTCTTGTATCACTGTACCTTATTTTTGTATCATTGCACCTGTTATTTCTGTAACATTGTATCTGTTATTTTTGTGAGTATCATCATATCTGTTATTTTTTATCATTGTGTCTGTTGTTTTTGTATCAGTTCTTTTTATATTTGTATTGTTATTAATTTTAGATCATTGCACCAGTAATTTCTGTATCTTTGTATCTCTTGTTTTTGTGAGTATCATTGCTTGCATTTGTAATATACTATTTGTACAATTGGTATTCAGTATTGAAACAAATGGATGTGTTAACTATTTTTCAAAGATATTCCATACAAGGACCCAAAATAATGTTATTAATAGACAGTTGCATATGAGATAGTTGCTTGTATCTCTGTAGCAGTGTCATGTGCAGTTTAAAATTAGGTATAATTCTGCAGATAATAACAGAATGTTAGTGATTACGATGTTGCACATATAGTCACTAACTTTCTGTTATTGTCTGCAAAATTATACCTATTTTTAAACTGCACATGACACCACTGCTAGTTTTATTTCATTTCTGTAGAACAGTATTCTTATTAAAGATGTGTCATTCTTACAGGTCAATCCTGACAGGCTTGTTTCCTCCAACATCTGGGTCAGCCACCATATATGGTCATGACATTAGGATGGACATGGAGGTCATTAGACAGGGCCTTGGCATGTGTCCCCAGCACAATGTTCTTTTTGACAAGTATGTCCATTTCTTAATTTTACTCCGTGATTTATAAAGGTAATGTTAGCATCAGTTATGAAATTATTCTCATCATCTTTTTGATCAAAGATAGTAAGGAATATAACAAAGCAGGATTACAGATTAGATTCAAACACATGAATTACTTAGTGTGATGGCATGTTTTGAATATTCAGGGGTAACCAACTGACATTTCCTCAAAGGTATGTACAAGTGACACACCTTTGCATAATATCGGAAATCATTTGGGGTAAAAATATGTCCTGCTCAGTAACGTGTTAATTCAGACTCTTTCTTTGGAAGAATTTGGTGTTGATTTGCAGCAGGAAACACCTTTATATAAGACACCTAAAGCCTTTGTTATTTCTGTGTCAAAATTCCTTCTACATGGAAACCATTTTACTCGGAATAATCTCTAACCTTTTTGAGCTCTTTATTGCATAAAATGCAGCATTATTTGTAAAGGCAACCAAAGTAGCAGTTCATCTTTATTAGTGGCATTCATGAGCAAAATTTGTGCAGTTTGAAAGTTCAGTTAGTGTATTATGAGTACAAAATTTTGCAATTTGCTCATTTGCACTCTCTCACTATAAGACCATGGTTCCATTTATAAGGCAGGTATGACCTTTGTTAGGGCAGATGGTCATTGACTTCTATTATTTTGCCCAAAATCTTGACAAAATTCTTTTTTAGCACAATGGACAAGAGCAAGAATGGTAATACAAGTTTGTAGTTTTGAATCTTGAGCAATCTTATGTCAGTGTGGTATTGTCTTAAAAGTATTCAGTATTTACTGCAGACAAGATTTTTTCTGCACTGTAGAAGCCTTGTTTATCATAGGAACTCTTCAACTGTGGTAACATTGTGATCATGTATTATGCAGTTTTTTCATTGACCTGAGCTTGTCATACTTTTTCTTATCTTTTTGTCAGTCAGTAGATGCTACCTATATTTCTCACAGGTATGTTAATCGAAATTCTGTACAATTCCAGGTTGACAGTAGAGGAGCATCTTTGGTTCTATTCCAGGCTGAAGGGAATGAAAACAAGTGACATGAATCAGGAAATGGAGATGTAAGTGTTTAAGAGTTTTGTTTCACCAGTTGTAGAATCCTGACTAGTCCAGTATTTAGGAAACTCCTCACTTGTATGTAAAATCCCACCTAGTCTAGTATTCAGGATACTCCTGACTTGTATGTGGAATCCCAGCTATGTCCAGTATTAGGAAACTCCTCATATGTAGAATTCCACTTGGTCCAGTATTCAGGAAACTCCTCAGACACTTGTATGTAGAATCCCACATAGTCCAGTATTTAGGAAACTCCTCACTTGAATGTATAATCCTACCTAGTCCATTATTCAGGAAACTCCTCACTTCACCTGTTTGTAGAATCCCACTTGGTCCAGTAATCAGGAAACTCCTCAACTTGAATGCATACTCAAAACGTCTGTAATATATCTTTATATATATATATATATATATATATATATATATATATATATATATATATATATATATATATATATATATATGTATCTTAATATACAGAAGCAAATCATTGAAATCCTCAGGACTGTTACTTGCAGTATAGTTGATATGACATTACGTTCTTTAATGATTCATTGTTAAGTTAAGTAACAAAACGCTTTTTACCTTTCTCTTTCTTTACGGTGCTGTAGGTCAGTTTAATTTCTCTGATGAAGTGTTAAAATATTTACTTCATTTATTTTACTAAAAATTTAAGGACAAACATCAGTGTATTACTTCAGAATGGACAGATTTATATGTTACATTGATATAGATGGTAGAGGTAAAAGAAGCAGCCATCATAATCACAGTTCTTTAATCAGCAGCTTTAGTTTGGATCTGGTCTGTCTTGATTTGTGCTCAGTTGTCTTATGAATTTAATTCAGATAGTTCCAAGCTGTTTGGCTTTTTTTTGTTGTAATTGTAGACCTACATGTAGACACAGGTCTGATGGCAGATGCAGATTTTCCACAGATGTAAATGTTTATGGAAACAAAAGATTGACTTGCCTTGAGATACGGTAGTCAGCATGACACATATGCAGAGCCTGCACTATGTAGCCTGTCTAAGTTGCACATGCACCTTGTAAAGAGTAATCGCAAAGACCCTAATCTGCCAGTCTATTATTCAGCTGCAGATCAGGGTCTGTGTTGTTTGCATTTAGACTTGTAAGTGAATACAAACAGTAAATGTCAAACTATTTCTTATTTATTTTGAAATAAACTTTCTAAAACGGTATCAAAGCTTCAAAGTTAATTGAAAGTTGAAAGTTCATAGACTTTTCAAATGATTTCAGGATGATCGAGGATCTTGGATTACCAAAGAAACGGCACAGCCAGGTTGACTGTCTGTCTGGAGGAATGCAGAGGAAGTTGTCAGTTGCCATAGCTTTTGTAGGTGGGTCTCGGACTGTCATTTTGGATGAACCAACAGCAGGTGTGGATCCCTACGCTCGACGTGCCATATGGGATCTTTTAATCAAGTACAAGAGTGGACGCACAATTCTGTTGTCAACACATCATATGGACGAGGCAGATTTCCTTGGAGACAGGATAGCTATCATCTCTAATGGACAGCTTAAGTGCTGTGGATCCCCCCTTTTCCTGAAGAACACATTTGGAGAGGGTTATCATCTTTACATTGTGAAAAAGGAGTCTGAAGAAGGTAAATCAATTCTTATATACAGCAGATGGAGATGATGGGGACTCTACCCAAAAGCACTAATAAGTTGGTCAGTCCTTTGCAACTCTACAAGGAATTATGTTTATATTAACGTTATGAAACAAACTACTTATCAACATAAGAGCAGTGTTCCCTTACTAATGCCCTTCATTATACTGCTACCCCACTATAAGCAGTATGGTCCTGATCACTTTAAAGTTTGTTTTATCACTTCATTTTAATAAGTTACATTTCATTTTCATTCTTCACATTAAGAAGTTCGATAGTAATGTGATTTCACTTGTTATGTGCTTTAATTGTGAGTTTATAAAAATTGCACTCTTCAGAAACAGCCTTGTTAGAACATACCCTCAATAAAAGACACACTCACTTTTAACACAGGTCATTTTATGACTCCTAAGTACAGCATTATAATGAAGAACACTGTGACTGCTCTGGTGGCCTAGTGGTTAGAATGTCTGCATCAGATGTGGGAAGTCGCAGGTTCAAACCCTGGCCAAGTCATACCAGAGACTTATAAAAATGGTATTAGCAGCTGCCTCACTTGGTGCTCAGCATTAAAAGGTTAGTGTTGGGACTGGTCAGCCTGGTGTCAGGATAATATGGCTCAGTGGGACATCATGCTACATGTCTGTGGCGTGATGCCCCAGTGCTTGACATCACTATAAACTGTCACACTGCAGATATTGTAACAATATGACTGAAATTTTTTTAAAGCTACATTATAAATCCAAAACACATGGACAGAACACTGTAATTGAATAGTAATTCTGTAACATAGAACACATATCCAATTTCCTTGCATTACTCCTGGTGTCCGTGTTGGCATCAGGATCCACTCAGATAAACATACACTTAATCCTCTCAAGCATTCTTATTCCTGTGTCCAAACTTAGGCAGCAGTTTGGAATGGGTTTCATAGCACCTACCACTAGTGTAGGGGGATGAGGGAACTAAATTTGAATCTTTACATTAGTTAACCCTGTTTGCTGAAGGATTTATGTTCAGCTCTATATTTATTTTTTTACGCCTGCCATAGGGTAGATCGTTATGTTTCAGTGCTGTCTATCCATCCATCTTTTTAACCAATTTCATTTCTGCACAGTAATTTGTGTTGTCCACCATCTACAGTTATCAAACTCGGTGGAGTATGGGAGAACCCCTTGGTTTAGGGTCAAAAGGTTAAAGACCATGGTCTCAATAACATAAAGGAGAAAAATTATTTCTACAAAGGTCAAAGATCATGGTCACTGTATCAGAAAGAATAGGAATAATTTCTGCAAAGTAACATTAATTCTGCATAACATACATCAACCAAGTTTTGTAGATGGGTTGCACTTGGTACAAGATAGAAGCATGTTGACATTGAGGTCTAATGGTCAAAAGAGTAGGTAACCATGACCAAAAGAAGATAAATGATTCCCACACAATAACATTTTCTAAAGCACAGACATGGACCATACTTTGTTGATAGTATGAAATCAGGGTAAGGATAGAGCCTATTGATTTCAGGGTCAGAGGTCAAGGTTACTGTGACCACAGGAGTCTGACGTTTTATCAATAAAGTATGGTGAAATCTCTGACAATATGAAATCCCCTTATCGGTAATATAAATAAACACAAGGAGTGCAAGCGTGACCACAACCCTTCGCTCGATTCGACTTTTTCTCACACGTCTTTATCGCTTCAGAATCGCAAGAAGACTGAAAAACTACACATATACATTCAAAAGACAGTAACGTACCAATGCATATCTCTTAAACGACCATGTCCTGAATCCAATCTGGCGAATTAACCTTTATTTTCACCACTAAGGTCAAAATCCCTTCCTAGCAAAATCGGCTAGACGGAAGTAGCACATTCTACCAGTTTCTACCCTGCCATACTTTGTTGATAAAACGTCAGACTCCTGTACTGTGACCAAATAAAAAGAAAAACTGCTTTATGCACAAAAATTCAGCCGAATATTAAACATTGTGGATAAATGGTACCCTAGCTGCACACAGTTTACATTCTTTATACCTGGAATCATTTAACTTGGAGAGGAGATGCATCTCGATAGACTCCCTCATCAAAAAGTATCCCTATTCAAGAAGTAGGGTTCTGTGAATTATATTTCATGTCTCTGTTACTTTGTCGAAACTTTGTGTTTAAAGTTCATTTATTTTGTAATCATTAAACTTGATAATTGGATGCATCTCTGTTAGTACTTCACCCTTACAACCATAGAAGGTCTCTGTGACCTTCATTTTTACTAATATGGGTTGAGTATTTGTGTTTATGACATTATTTTTTAATGCAATATATACATGACTCAGTGGATGACAAGCCAGACACAAGACTGAAAAAGAGCTGGTTAGATTCCTAGCATCAAACCAGCCAGGGGCAACTACTGTGGTGTGTCCTTGGGCAAGGCACTTTAGTCCATTTGTCTTGGGCAAGGCACTTTAGTCCATTTGTCTTGGGCAAGGCACTTTAGTCCATTTGTCTTGGGCAAGCCACTTTAGTTCATTTGCATTGGGCAAGGCACTTTAGTCCATTTGTCTTGGGTAGTACACTTTTAAATTAGTCCATTTGTCTGGGGCAAGGTTATTTAGTCCATTTGTCTTGGGCAAGGCACTTTAGTCCATTTGCTGTCTACTACCTACATGTGTTGCTGTGCTATAAAGCTCCAAGCCAAACACCATTACCTATTCTGAAGACCCTTTCTGATGAATGTTTTTTAATGTGTTGGTTTTGTTTGTTTTAATTGCATTTTTAGTATATTATTGGCTATGTCACGCTGAGGAAACAGGAGCCCAGTGCTAATTGACTTACCACATCTTTTGACTTCTGTAGTGTTGTTTGAAGTATGAATTAATATGTTTATGTATTTGTAAACTTGGTATATTAATGACTGTTCATTGTATATTGTGAAGGGGTTTCAATCATCAGGTTAAATACATTGTACATGTGAATGAGGAAAGGAATTAGATGAGTTGACTGCATGCATTTCATGTGTAGTTGAAAATTTAGCAGCAAATTAAAGTAATTGTTGATTCATTAGCTTATGCTTCTGATTGTGACTCCTAGGTTACTCAAAGACTGTGACTATTACCAAAAACAATCTGGCTTCTAGGGGTGGACAGCAGTAATGGCTTTTGAAGCAAATTTTAGGAATGATGGTTTAATAGAAATACAGAAAAAACATTAATCTCTATTTTTATTGAAATCATTATTGTAATTTTGATATCATGGGAAACTGTTTTTTATTATGTCTTTTATTCACTGTCACAGTATGTATACAATTATGTATACACATGTATGTATACAGATCAGTGGTATGCATGTCATCATAATATTAGCTGTAAAACCAGTTAAAAGTTGAAATTTTGAATATTATTTTGTTATTGGAAAAGTCAACCTTTTGTTGTCAGGATCACTTTAACCAGAATTGTATTCTGCAGGATAATTGATGCTTACATTGGCTGTAAGAGATTCCTTAAAAGCCTCATTGAGATGGATTCTAAAGTTGATTATACTTTGGTAAAGAAATTTAGTAAAATTATTCCTTGTACAACAGAATATAAAACATGTTATGTTGTCACATAACATGCATGATTTTAAGTAGGAAAATTTAAATTTGAGGATATAAAATGCTTGCTATATCATGGTGCAAAAATTACTCAGTTGTTAAAGCATGTAAGTTTGAATTATGTGTTTGCCAAGTTTGTATTACTAATAATAGTACTAAAACAATTAAGTATAGTTCCACTGGTTGTATATTTAAGGGAGACAACCGAAATTAAGGTAAATTTATTACATCTTATAGTAGTCTCCCTTTGACACTGTTCAGTTGATACTAATGCTTCAAACAATAGAATATACTATTTTTAATAGGAAATCACTAATATAAAATTTCTAGTGACCTATAAGAAAGAAAAAATTAAAATAATATTACATGGATTATTTAAAGCAGTTGCTTTACAATTGTAAAATGACCATGTGTAGCAGTATGCCGGGAGTTAATGCTCTTCCATCTGATGTTATGTAAATTTGTATTACTTCAGCCATTGTTGTTTTCAGACACAGTCAACTTTAAGTTTTATTTATTCTTTCCAGATATACAATCAGGTGATGAACTAGATGACAGTGAAAACTCCCAGTATTTCCATGTGTCAAAGTGTCTGGAGTCAAAGGTCACAGAATTTATTAATAAACATGTGATGACAGCGTATGTCAAATCTAATTTACCCAGAGAGTTGCACTACATCTTGCCTTATGAAGAGGCCAAAAAGGGGAACTTTGAAAAACTTTTTAATGCCTTCGAATCAGGGGTGGAGGATTTACACATCAGCAGTTTTGGAGTAGCAGACACGACCTTAGAGGAAGTATTTCTAAAGGTCACAGAGACTGCATGTCAAGAAGATCAGGGTAGGCTGTTTAGTATATCTGTTTAGTATATCAGGTTAGGCTTTTTAGTATATCAGGGTAGGCTGTTTAGTATATCAGGGTAGGCTGTTTAATATATCAGGGTAGGCTGTTTAATATCATTACTGTCTGGAAGCAGACTTTCTTAATAGTCATTTTTTCTTCTTTAGGTACATTTTACAAATAATGATATATCCCCAAATAAAGCCATCACAAGCTAAGATATACATTCATGATGTCTTTCAGCTTATTTTGGCCACAAGAATGCTAAAAGGTCTTCAGATGTCATCTGCTTGCTGAGATAAAAAAGTTAGATGAGGTTATTTCCCATTGGATAAATGGATTGGCACCAAATCCCATCAATCAATCAGTTACTGCTTTTGCTTGTGCTGGTCAACACAATCTTAATGGGACCTAACAAACACCAATCAGCTTTGTGTCTTTCTTTAGTGAAACCATTCATTTGACTTTTATCACCTAATGGATATATACCACTTTTCTTTCTCACTCTCTGTTTTCATCATGGTAGAAAAATATTTTGCACTTCATATATCTAACTTACTTGCACAGTGGGCTAATTAATGCAGTATTAATTGCCTGCAAAATGGTCAAAAGTACAACCAGCCAATGAGAGCCCCAAAACATACACATAAGAATATAGACATCACCACATCATTGTAGATGGCTGAATCTGTGCAGATGGAAAGCTGTCTGCACCCGGCGGAAATCCAGTGATCTTTCGCACATCGACATACCCACCATTGCACCCACTGCCACAGACAAATCATTTAGTTACATCACAAACTATCTGGCCAGTACTGGCATGGTATGGTGGTTCATTTGGACTGGTCTTGGACAATTTATCATCACAGCCAGACCCTGGTAATGGCTATAGTGATCTTTCCTGTACATAACATTGGCAGTACACCATGGACAATATCTACCCCATCAGTGGCACAGCCTCAGCATACACCTTCAGCTGCTTGAACTTGGTTCATTGATCTATTTTCTGATAAACCCAGTCCATTATGCCACAACCAGAAAATCCTATCATGTCACAGACAACCAGGCCAGTACTGAAATAGTGCGACAGCCACTTGAACAAGTCCTATATTCTTTGTCACTAAATACAGACCCCAGTACAGACTAGGGTGATCATTTACTCATTAGCTGATACCAGATTTAGGCAACAGAAATCAGCTGACCATGTCTTCATCTCTAGCACAGGCTGGACATATGCCATCTACCAAAGGGACTGGGTACAGGATAATTCTTCTGTTGAGGATGTCCAACATAACCACTACCAGATTTGTGATCCATTCTCCAGCACTGTCTTTTACGAGGTGCATGGAAATATTGCAGCACAGCACTGGACGTCCATCATCAATCCTGACTCTGTTACAACCCAGTACCAGCTGTGGTAACTCCCCATTCTAAGACATTCAGTACCAATCTCAAACCTTTGGCATCACCATGATCCAGTATAGATGGACTCCCAAGCTTCATTTAGTCTCCCAAAAATATTTTTGGCAGTTTAGTGGACAGGGCACTCTACTTTATCCCATCCCTTTGAATGAAGCAAATTACTTTAGAAGGCAATGGAGAACCAAATCACCAGACTTAATGCATCCTGTTTCATATTCTTTCAAGTGGAGTTCTTGCTGACAAATCCAGTCTGTGCTGCCACACCCTAATTGAACTTGTGGACTTGCAGACTCTATTCCACATTTTGCTAATTTGTTCCTCTAATGGAAAGTCTATGAGGTAAAAATACATGTGTTTGCAGTAGGTTCTAGTCATGTGTGAGATATGGGCTTGGATAAATGCATGATCTGTGTATAATGTAGTTTAATGAACACTTGCTGCTGCAAATCCAACAGAATACAAAAACTGTGTCATTCTGAAGCTGCCAAGTGACCCTGGGATGATAGCCAGCTTTGCCTCTGATCTAGGTTACTAGGTCACACTGAGCACTTTGAGATGAAAGGTCTCTGAGGTAAAATGTGGAGAACGCTATCTCTGACCCATCATCCAATGGCCTGAGTGATGTTGGTTTGGGATCAACCATCATGTCCAGAAATATCATCTGTTCTTTATTTGAGTGGTAAAGATAAGTTAGTTCTCCCTCTTCTGTTTTGAAATAAGCTTTTGAACAAATTGAATCCAGATCATCCAGAAGGATGAAATGTTTGTCTTTTCCATCGCTGTATCACACAGACAAAGAGAAGAAATTTATTTCAGTAATGTCTCCTTACCACAGTAATGTCCCCTTACCACAGCTAGGTAGCTAAACATAACTAGATATTTACCAGTTTAAGCTTTTGCTGCAGTATGATCAATATCATAATGCACTGCCTCTTGACATCCAGTATGTCTATCAAGAAGGTCAGTATAGTACTGATTATTAATATATATGCTGGATATTGGCATCATTATGTTTGTGTTCTCATCAGTAATGGCATGAATTTGGTCAACAGTTACGAACAAGAATTTGAAAAGTAAAGAGAAGCATGTGAAGGTTAACTGAATGTGGCCTCTTCAGCCTACACCTTAAGATGTTGTTAATAGCAAGATCGGTAGGAGACTACATGATGATTTCCCTCTCTCCCACACATTTAAAATAATGCACACTGGGCCCATGGTCACAATTACATCATGCCAGCTTAAATTTGAGAATCAGTGCCCTTCAGAGGTGCTGTATCCATTGCCTGTATTGCATAAAACTCAGACGCTGCTCAAGATGCAAGTGGGGAGACTTGTACAGGAAATGATGTCACATTTGCTGGTATTGAGGAAACCTCTACCCCTATGTTCATCAGGTCTTTCTAAATAAAGGCTTGGAGTTGACCAGAGGTTGTTTTTTCATTCTTTGGCACTCCAGTTGCTTTCTTTTGCCTATAAGTCTAGGTGCATGGGGTATAATACTGAGCTCAACTATTTGTTTTATCAGTCATCTCTGCCGTACACTGCCATAACTGTTTCACCATCCATGCTATCCATCTGACCACTGTCCCTCAAGCCATCTTTCCAGCATGCTTTTTAGTTGTCCTTCTAGTCATCCACGCCAGCAAGACAAGCCATGCTGCTTGCCTGGCTGCCAGTACACCAGGCAGGCCTGATGTTGATGGCTTATTAAGTTAGTACAGAATGCAGTGTTCATGCAATGAGGTGAACAGCCCATATACCAGGATAATACCCTGATGGCTTTGTCTGCTTGCCCTCATGAAGGTCACATCATTTTTTGATTTGGTTGTTAATGCCTTTGGATATGCCATTGCTTTTTGGTGACCAAATTGAAGAGTTATGGAAGCAGTCAGTTCACAATAGTCACAGCTGCAATAAAAAGATTAGTTTTGGCAAAAGTAGAGACGGTCAAACACTACCCAATAGCAGCAGTTTTGACAATGGCATAATTTCAGGCAGTAGCAGGCCGCAGAAATATTTGAGGCATTTTAATAAGAGGGATAGGAAACAAGGCATCACCTTCCCCAAGACTCAAAACAGTCATCACTGACATGCCACTTTATCTGCCTACCGACATCTTGTCTTCATTTTTGGCTGTTTCAGTGTAGTTTTTTTTATTGGTAAGGCTATGAAGGACTTAAATTTCCAGTATTACACATATTTGATCACAGGCATTATAATTTTGACTGAATGCCCATCCTCCTTTACTTTGGTCCCAGCAGTCTAACTTTACCAAGAATTGTTTGTTTTCAGTCAGGTTTGGTATGCAGTTTTATGTTGGTGATGCCTCGGATGAATTTGAGTTCTGGCGTTTTACATGTCATCATTCACCGAATTTATTGCCTCACAAGCCCACAGCAAAAGATAAAAGTAGTTTTCAAGGCATACTGGTATGAAATATTTGGGATTTAGCATTTGGAATCTGTCAAATTTTATGATTTATCATTAGTGTCTTCTAACCAATCCATTATTAATTTATAATCTGTTAATTTGTTTGCATGATATCTTGTCAAAACAGAGGCTATTTCTATCCATGTGCTTTCAAACAAGCATAGGAATATTATTGCACAGATCACCCATACATACATACATATGTATGCATACATGCTGTGTCACACTGTTGGTATGTTAGGTGTACAAAATAAATTTATATACATTGATTGATTGTCCTTGACCCCCCTGTATTAGAACTTGATATCTGAAACTTATGTGAATGATAATTCCACGTTTGTAGATGGTGCCAACAGTTTTGGAATTTTGATGCCAGTCTGTTGTCGAAAATGGCCACCGTTGGCATAAATAGAAAAAGCCTTTAAATGAATTCCCCAGAACTGATGACTTGAATTTTGTTTGAGACCATCAGATGTAAATAAGTCCAGTCATCTGCAATGCACTGAGGTCTGGCAGCTGAAATTTTTTATCAAAGCATGTAATAAGTCCAGTCCTTTGCAATGCACTGAGGTCTGGCAGCTGAAAATTTTATCAAAGGATGTAATAAGTCCAGTCCTTTGCAATGCACTGAGGTCTGACAGCTGAATATTTTATAAAAGCATGTCTTACATTTCTGATTCTTAATTTTGGTTTATTTAGTATGCTGTCATTTTTGTGAGGTCTCTTTATGTATTTTTGAAGTGTTGTAATGACTGACTTGTTTGACTTTGGCATATTAATTGATACAAATGTTGAATACTACTCTTCCTTATTTTATACATCTTTTATTCTCATCTATTTTGATGGCTAAATCTGTCTAGTTATTTGCCGATATTACTGGCCTTGGCAGAGAAAAACTGCAAGCTATAAAATTAGGTGGTGGAAGGTCTTAATGCACATAATAGCATTTCATTATTGAATTTCAACAGCTGTCAGACTTGTGGCTTGTCAATTCTGTACTTGTGGCTTGTCAGTTTTGAACTTGTGGCTTGTCAGTTCTGGACTTATGGTTTTTCAATTCTGAGAACATTTGCTTTTAACATGGAGTATTTGAAAAGAATTATTACAATGCCATGATGTAATAGGTTATACACATGTATGGTGTCCAAATGATTCAGTTTATTAGTTGTGAAGAAAACAATTTCTTGTTCAGTAGCGGTTGTAGTGGTACTGATAGTGGTTAAAATGGTGGTAGTAGTAGTAGTAATACATGTAGTAGACAACATTTGGGCTTAGCCAGCATGGAGACTCTTGTTGATGAATTTTTCCTTTTTGTACAGCATATAAGTTGTCATGCATCAGGGATCAATTTTCATTCTTATTTGCTGATTAATGGATAATAAAGGAAGATAGTTATTATCATGGTGATAACAGTAGTGGTGGTGGTGGCAGTTATGGTAATAGTAGTTGTTGCAGTAACATAAACAGTCAAAATAGCACTTTGAAGTTATCCATAAGTGTGTTTCAAGGTTCACTGCTAGATTTTGACCAGCATTATTCAGAAGTATTTAAATTTTGTTTTATTACTGCAGCTAAGAGTATTTAAGTTTTGTTTTTATTATTGCAGCTAAGAGTGAAGATAAACCCAATGAAGCTAAAAGTACTCAGCCAAAAATGAATGAGCCCAGGACAACGGCAGACTCAGCATCAGGTGATGGATATGTGCCTCTCACAGATACGCTAGATCAGGCTTGTGGTGGCCAGCCAGAAGCTGACGTGCCCAAATCAACCAATCAGGGTGCAGAAAATGAGCTTGAACTTGGTCACATGACTGAAAATATTATCGTTACTCCAGTGGCTGAAGCCTCAGCAAGGGAAATAACTATAGAGAATTTAAATGTAGGGGAGAACAGAAGAAACCCAAAACAGAGAAATCCTGTTAAAAATCAAAGTATGAAATATTTCTTTGCATTTTTCAGAATTTGCCAACCTTTAAAATTGTGATGAGAGTTTGACATGTTGATAATATATTATTTAAGGTGATAAAATAATTACGATAATATTATAGTAGACTACAAAACAGTTTGTTCAAATAGGTATAACCTCCAAATTTACTGAAAATAGTTTGAATCTTTAAATTAGATAATTGGTGATATTATTTACCTGATCTTGTTTTTTTTTGACCCAGAAAAGCACAAATTTCCAGATGGATTGCAGGTACTTGCATAGTATTAAGTATGTGACTTCTTTACACTACTCAATTAAATGACCTTTCTTGATTTTCGAAGCATTTAGGTCTGAGTATAACAGACAGATGGAATATATAGACATTGTAATAATATCCTTAAAACGTTTGTAGCATTTATTTGGATTTGCCTTGGTTGAATGCCTTTACCAGTATATTTATATTTTCCTGTTGGCTAATTTGATACATATTATTTTTAGGAACACCTTTCCTCAGAGTACACTCAAAAGACTTCCTATTTTAGCCATTCTGGACAAGTATTGCAGAAAATGGAAATACTTCTGTCATTCTGATGGTTTTCTTTGTTTTTCAGGCAACCCGAGAGATCCATGCAGGCTTGAGGAAGGTCGTGGTTCTTATGTTCTGAGCAAAAAATGGCGCATGGTCAACCACTTCAGAGCTGTCATTGTTAAGAGGTTCCATTATATCACAAGAAACTGGAAGGGACTTTTCTCACAAATCCTCCTCCCTGCTCTTTTTGTCTCGGTTGCCATGACAGTGGCCCTTTCTGCTCCTAAAGATGAGGACCCTCCACTGCTTGAGTTAAGCCCCTCACAGTATTTTAACCTCACCCAGCCAAGGGGAAATTACATTCCCATTTCAAATGAGCGTGTCAGTGAAAGGTCACAGAAATATCTCAGTGATGCCAGTCCAGATGACATCATCAGAACATTTCATTTACCATCAGGTAAATCAGATGGCCTCTGTCAGAATGCTTCATTTACTGTCAGGTTGTTCAGCAGGTGTTTGTCAAATCATTGGGTCAAAATCATTGTGTTGGATTTTGGTGTATAGCAGTTTCAGTTTACTGGGAAAAACTTATTTTAAGGTGGGAAAATGTTTTGACCAAATAAAAATATTGATCCACAGTTGATTTCCGTAGATTATTAGTTCAATTTTGATGGATTTCATTTTATTTGTGTGTCACTGTTTGCATGATACATCTGCTAGGTCAAAGGTTTTGACTGCCGCATACTCTGTTAAACCAGACATTGGTCACAATTCTCTGATATCATTATGTCAACTAGTCTTTGATTTGTTTATCCTTAATCCAGGCCGATAAACAATTTATAGAAGTAAAAATTCAGTGGTCACTAGTGCTAGTTTATAGATTCTTTCTTTGTCAGGCATGCAATAAGGGTGTTGCTGATTAAGGGTGTTGCTGATTAAGGGTATTGCTGATTAAGGATGTTGCTGATTAGGGGTATTGCTGATTAAGTGTGTTGCTGATTAGGGGTATTGCTGATTAAGGGTGTTGCTGATTAGGGGTATTGCTGATTGAGGGTGTTGCTGATTAAGCTTAAGCTAGAGGTGACTACATTGCTTCATTGTTGGATAATCAGTAGATTTGTCACCAACTTAGCGTGCTTGATCAGTATGCCTCAAAACACAACACATTAAGAGGTGTGAAAGCTTATTCTGGACTTTTCAAAAGCCCTATAATTGAACTATTGCCCCACTGTCTGTACTAAGACATTAGGGATAGACCATTTAATTTTCATGGGGTGGTGGTTGCTAGGATTTCCTTCTGAGCCATGTTTTTTTTTCTTCCTTTTACCTCAAGATAATTAATTTGGAAAAACGAATATAATGGATATAATAGGTGATTTTTTGTTCTTTCTGTAAATCAGAGCAAATATTGTTTTGAAGCAATTTAAGAACTGGAAATTTTTTGTTCAAGAAACTGTCCCCCTCCCAATTAAGTTGTCAGCCCCTTGCAGCATTATCTCACACCATAAGGTTTGCACCATGATGTATCAGCACGATATAGCTTTAGAACAGAATATGTGAAGCCATGGTCTGAATTAAGAAAAGACATGTTAGCAATAACAACTAACTTTTATTATCATCCTCCAAGACTGTTATGTATTATTCAAGATATTATGACAGTTTGTTGTCAACTAATGATTACTATTTAAGAACAGTACAATAGAATAAAATTGTGTTGGGTGAAATGATTATTTTGCAAGGAAACCATTTAATCATGGAAGCATAATACTAATACTAAAACAGCAGCATATCTGGTACTGAATTGTCCAGTACATTTAATAATTTTTATGTTTCCTTTGACTGCTTTTATATTAAATTTCACATTTATATAGCTGCCATTGATACAGTTTGTTAAAAATATATGGCAGAGCCTTTAAAATTTCATGATTTCTGTTAGATTTTTGCATACAAGTGATATTGGCCATAGGGTCCATCTCTACCCTCAATAACTTAAGCTCTCAGTCACATCTAGCAAACTACTGAGATTCCAAGCATATAACCATATATATACACTTAATGAGGAATGAAAAGACAACCTTTCTGCATGCATGTGGCATTGACCCCATGGTCCATCTTTTGGCATAGGCCCAGTTGTCAAAAGTTTGAAATCAATTACTATTTATACACTTACTGGGCAAGAAATGACAAATTTATACATGCAACTGAAATTGGCCTTAGGAATTCATCTTTACCCCAAGGGACTTAGTTGTTGGGTCATAGATTGAAAATCATCAAAATCCCCACCCTGTAGCCATGTACATATATGCTAGACATGAAAAGGCATGAACAACTAATGGATATAGACAACTGAAATTTTCCCTTGGGGCAGTTGTACTGACAGCGACCTATACAAGAGACTCAAATTGTGAAATTAGCATCAAAACCAGAAAGCACAGGGATAGGTATTGTATAAACACAATTCTGGTTATCTGTCTTGTGATGACCTTGAACTCCCCTTTCATGCAGACTGATTGATATATGGCATTTCCGATGTGTTAAAATAATGATGTCTGGTTATAGGAAGTTGACGAGATTTATGCACTGTATTTTTATCAGTAATAATATATAATCCAATTGTTATTCATATTGAAGTAGTACATGTACACATCTTTTCTATTTTTAAAATTCATATCATTTTATAAAAACCTGGCTCAGAAAAGTTTCGATTTAAATGCAAAATTGTTCATTGATTTACAGGTGTTGGTGCTACTTGTGTGCTGAAGAAACCCTTCAACAACTCGTTTGACAGTGACATTTTCCACAGCCTGAATGTTTCACAACAGACCTTTGAGTTGCTGTCTCGGTATTATGAGCCAGGTTGTGAAAGAGTGTTTGTCTCTGGGATTAGACTGGAAAATTATGTACCTCAGGTGGCTGTCATCTCTACAAAAGGACAAACTGACAAAATCAACTCCACTGCACACCCTCCAGGTACATAGTAATGGGTCTTTTTCATGTGTGGGTTGTTATTGGTTCTTTTTTACTATGGTCTCAATATACCTCACCATTTGATTTTACCCCACTATTGATTTCAAAAATGGAAATCTTTAATGTAAAAAAAAAGTTACATAGAACTTAGTCAGTTCATTGATTGATTTATGATGTCTAACCCGAATATGACTAGACTGGCCCTAACACTGCCATTCTCTATGCCTTTCATGCTTAATGGACTTTCCATACTACCATGGTGCCATGTTTGTGTATACTGTGGGCGAGTTGATTTCTTCAGACAACATTGACGTAGTTCATGCAGTATTTGATAACTGCTGGATGATTCCATAAATTACCATAATGTTGAGAGTTTAGATTTATATCCCTTTGCACTCATGTACATAGAAATTACACTGCTTGTTAAATCCACATGAAAAGCAAATTTGTAGTTGTGATTCTTTTCCTTAGCTTGATTCGAAATTGTAAATATTAGAAGCAGACAACATAGTATTTTCTTTCTATGTACATGTGTAGTCGTACATACACCCCTCTGCTGCAAATGGACTTGTCCTGGAACTGGAAATGACTTGCGAACAATGTCGTCTTTTCGGCTGAAAACTTCCATTTGGAATGAAATGCTCAGACAATAATGGTGTAAGCGTCCCATCTTGGCATAATCAGGTTTGAAATTATAAATCAATAAATAAACTAAGTTCTATGCATCTTTTATCTCATTTGTGCTTTTAGTTTTTTAAATCAGTAGGTGTGTATGTGTGTGTGTGATTTGGATTTTTAACGTAGCTTTAACAATTTTTCAGTCATATCGCTACGATGTCTGCAGTGTGACAGTTTATAGTGATATCTAGCACTGGGGCATCATGCTGCAGACAATTAGCATGATGTCCCACCCAGTCACATTATCCTGACACCAGGCCGACAGTCCTAACACTAACCTCTTAATGCTGAGCACCAAAAAGTGAGGCAGCTGTTAGTACCATTTTTGTAAGTCTTTTGTATGACTTGACCAGGGATCAAACCCACAGTCTCCCGCATCCGAGGCAGACACTCTAACCACTAGACCACTGGAGTGGTCTAAATTGGTTTGGGGGGTACAAAGAAATGGAGAGGTATATTCAGACTATAATAGCACTATAATAGCACTTTCAACATTTTATTTTGCTATATAATGCAAAGTAAATAGAAGCTAGTGTATTTCACATGGACATACTGAGATAGCTGATGCAGACTGATTTGGATGGGTATCAAACCCATGAGTCTTTTGCTTTACCAACTGAGCTATCATTGCTCCCAAAGGGAAGTATGGAGAAATCATACCTGTAGGGAATCACGTATGTTCTAGAGGTGTTTTGTTGATGTTATTCCATACATGAAACTAATTAAACTTTCATGCACTTAAAACTAGGGAATTATAGCAATAATGAGGAATTACAGCAAAAAAAAGAGATTTTTGATGGTATATATCAACTATTTAGAAAATGTTGTTGTATCTACTCATCCTGAACAGATGGTTATATTGATATGGGGCTTTCAGTAAATAATCTGGTGAAGTTTCGTTGGCCCTTAATGAAAATGATGTTGCTTTGTCCTCCAATATGGCTGCTATTATGGTCATGTTGAAAATCTTATTGATTCTCCTCCGGAATGAATGGTCATATTGACATATGATTTCCACCCTCAATTTCCCATTCTTTTGACTTAGGTTTTTATGACATTTCTTATTGAGGAACATTGGGTGGGTATCCGCTAATTACAAGCAGCAGGTTTATATTGATGAACCTTGAACAAGAATACCAATGTTGCACAGTATTATTTACCAACTTCCCAACTTTGCTTTCAACAGCAAATCTTTATTAAGGACTTTTGTATTTCAAATTGAGCATGAACCTGCATAATGGTAACCTTGATCAAATTTGATTTCTTACATTTCATGACCACATTTGCAAGAGTTATGGCCCCTGATTGCTTCAGTATTACTTTACCTTGGAGTGTTTGAACTTGGATAAATTTTATGTGCAAGTGTATGTTGATGAGAACTTGAATCAGTTTAATTTACTGCATTCTGCATCATCATTTGAAAATTGTTGTGGTTCCTGATTGCTCACAGTCTATCTTTTGTTTCCAAAGTATAATTTTAAGAAGGAATCTTGGATTTCAATCAGATCTGTCATGAACCTTTGTATTAGTAAGTCCTTGAACAGTTGAATTGCCATTACTTCACATAATGACCTTGACCCCAGAAAACCTGTCTTCTTACCTCATTTCCCAACAGGGTCTATTCTCACGGTCTATTCTATTTAAGTCTCAGTCAAGTGGTTTGTAGTAAAGATAGGTTGTGTGGATGGGTGATCCTTTTGTAATGTACATATTGTGTTTCAGTATATGTTTATATATTTGCAATGTTGTATTTACTTGTCTTTTTAACTTTGACTTTCAATAACTAACTTACACTCCTTCAGTGCAAATTTAATTGATTTTACATTTGACCTTAGAGCTTTATTTGGTACAAAATTCTTGTAATTAATGAACATTATCCTTCTCCCAGCTTTTCACTTTTTTGCACTCCTCTCTGTTGATGTATACATCAGTATCATGGATACTTTGATTTTTACTTGCAGATGTCAAGGGAAAATACTACCCCTCCTGCTATTGTTCTGCTGACAATACAGGGTACATTTGTTCTGAGGATGGTTATAGCATGCCTCCTCAGTTCCGAGTGGTTACGCGTGACATTCTTCAAGATATTTCTCAGTCCAGCCCAGATCCTGATGGCAAATACTATCTATACACCACTGATGCATATCGGCTTCATCGGTAAAAAACCCAAAATGAAATAAACAAACCATTTCTACCATTTGCTAATTTGAAGTACAGATATTGCCCATATTAAAGTATTTTCTGTAAGTACTGGTGGAACAACTGTTTCCATAGGATTAAATGCCCATGATTTGTGAAATAGGGTTGAATGTGATATTTTTGGAGTATTCATGAGTTCATGAGTGCAGGTAGTTTTTTTATAGTTACTAGGATTTATGGTGAAATAGTTGCTTGTCAGCTTCATGAATACAGCTACCCTACCAGGATTTATGGTAAAAATAAGATGGCAGCCACATAAATACAGTTACCTGGAGTTATGGTAAAGAAATTGCATATCAACCTCATGGATGCTACTAATTTAGCTTAATTTTATACTGATACAAGTGCAGATACTAGCATAATAAGAAACTGCACACAGTCAGTTTGAAGGGAATGTAATAATCATGTAAAGTGTATACTTTTAGCCATATAAGATAGCTCTCTATGTAATAATTATGTAACATGAATACTTTTAGTGATGTAATCCTGCCTCTGTAATAATTATGTAACATGAATACTTCTAGCCATATAAACCTAGCTAGGTATGTAATAATTATGTAACATGAATACTTTTAGTTATATAAACCTAGCTCTTTATGTAATAATTATGTAACATGAATACTTTTAGTCATATAAACCTAGCTCTGTGAGTAATAATTATGTAACATGAATACTTTTAGTCATTTAAAACTAGCTATGTATGTAATAATTATGTAACATGAATACTTTTAGTAATATAAACCTAGCTCTGTATGTAATAATTATGTAACATGAATACTTCTAGTCATATAAACCTAGCTCTGTGAGTAATAATTATGTAACATGAATACTTCTAACCATATAAGCCTTTTTATGTAATGTATGGATAAATGCGAATCAAATGTCTCTATATTACTATATTATAGACATCTATCTTGCTGTTGAAATAATAAAATTTTCTTTGCAGATATGGTGCATTTGGATTTGGCAGCGAAGTATCTTTTGTCCCGGATGATTTTGGACAATCATCACCCACACAGTTCAGACGACTTGCTGTCCGTGGGCAAGCCATAGTATGTTTCAAATTCTCAGTCATACTTCTGTTAAGCATTCAGCAAAAGGGGGTGACAAGTAATTTCTTTGAAAGTTAAATCAAAATTTATGTCGCAGAAAGATAGATTTTGCAAATTCATTGGGCCATGTGTTGAAAATATGACAGCAGATATTTGTAAACCCACCCTTTTTTATCATTTTTTGTGAGATACAGTGAAGTCATTTTGATTTATAAGGTACTAATTTTTGTTGTTTTCAAGGTTTCTAGAAATCACTAATTAAAAAACACTTTAAAATATCTTGACAGTAAATATCCCTTCTGTCAGAGACAGTTCCTTGAATTGAATTACCCAGGAATTGTTTTTTTTCTCTCTTCAAACCCAACAATTTAAGAAAATAGTGCCATTGGAAATATATACATTCAGAGTATACCGACTTGAATGACCTCATCATCTGATATATGTCTGAAAACAATTTGGGTGCCATTAGGCTCAGTTTGTTTTGTCATTGTACTCACTACCAGAAGTGTGCAGGTTCAGTTCCCATCCTAGGATCAGCCCATTTGGTTACCATGGTGTGTCATTTAGCAAGGCAGTTTACTCAGCTTGCTTCAGCAAGTGTTACTGTTCCATAAAAGACAAAACCAAATATGGTGTGTCACTGGGCAAGGCACTTAACTCGGCTTGCTTCAGCAAGTGTTACTGTCCCATAAAAGACAAAACCAAATATGGTGTGTCACTGGGCAAGGCACTTACTCAGCTTGCTTCAGCAAGTGTTACTGTCCCATAAAAGACAAAACCAAATATAGTGTGTAACTAGGCAAGGCACTTAACTTGGATTGCTTCAGCAAGTGTTACTGTCCCATAAAAGACAAAACCAAATGTGGTGTGTCACTAGGCAAGGCACTTAACTCAGCTTGCTTCAGCAAGTGTTACTGTCCCATAAAATACAAAACCAAATATGGTGTGTCACTAGGCAAGACACTTAACTCATCTTGCCTCAGCAAGTGTTACAGTGCCATAAAATACCAAGACCCGGTGCACACTTGTATCATTCACAGTTCATAAAACTTTGAAAATTCCTTAAATTTAAAATAGTTTCTTGTATCCTTGCAGAGTTCTCAAATTAGTTTAAAAATTCCTTGAATTTATCTGAGGAAATAGAAAACATGTCATTTATAAAATATGGGTTGTGTTCTTCATGTATTTTCAAAAGTAATAAATAAAAATGTGATAAAGTTTGGGCCAGAAGACATATGACGATTGTAGTTACCAGATGAACTAGAATCCCCTTGCTATTTTAGTGGTGCAGTCAAGTGTTTATTTTCTACCTTTAATTTGTACCTATTTATTCAAGTAATGTGGAGAAAGTTCAGTTTAAGTCATCATATTAGGTACACTTTAAAAACCCTTAAATCTCTTAAAAAAATTCTTCGATCTCTTTGAAAACTCTTAGAGCTCTTTGAAACCCTTACTTGAAAACTCTTGAAAAAACCTAGGTTGTTCAAGACATGTAATAAATACCTTACTATAACAATTAAAACCCACATCTGCCAGCAGACCAGCCCTTGTTTGCTCTATTCTATGATTTCTAAGAAACTAAATGAGCCACAATGTGTCAGCACATTAGATCTAAGTCGGTGCTGTTAGTAATTGAGTGTATAAGTTATTAGGTAGATAAGTCATGGCAGTTACGACACAATAAGAAAATTTGGGGAGGGGTTTATTCCTTTTTGGTATCATTAAGTTATTAAACTTGCTACAGTTGAAAAGAAATATAATTGAATGTCTACATTGAAACTGGCTTTCATTTATGCCTCTGTTATTTGCTTTGAAGGCTATGTTAGGTTTATATGCCTTCCATTGTGTCCTGTCACATCCATCTTTCTGTCACATATAACATTTCAGCTCAGGAATGTCTGAAGAACTTAATGGATTAAATACAGATCTAATATAAGGCTTTGATTTAAGGAGACGTAGGTATAGTCTTTTATTTTTCAACATTTTCTGACAAAACTTAAGTTATACATCCCAGTTTGTCATACAGTTTTGCATATGGAACTAAGCTTTCTTCAGTCAAAACATATATATAACAATTAGGGCATTCATTTTATATGGACACATTTCTGGCTTCATGTTCCAGTTTTAGGAAATTTAACAAGGAAATTTATGCAGTTACATAAAAAAATAATACTTGCTCTTTGTCTTTGTTTCATTTTCAAGAATATTTTAACACTTCAGTCCATATTTTCTTTCTCCTACAGGTTTGGTACAATAACAAGGGATATCACTCCATGCCTGTCTACTTGAATACACTCAATAATGCAGTATTAAGGGCCAATCTACCCAAGAGTAAAGGAAATCCAGCAGCATATGGTGAGCCCAATTCATCAAATAAAAAGTTTGAACATACTCTATTTTTGTGCATAATATGTTAAACCATGTACAGTACAATATACTTCATTTTAACATGGTTCTTGTTGTAAGACGTATGGTCACAGATCCCTAGGTTCCATGGTAAAAGTATGGCTACCATTAAGTGGTAGTAAAGTTATTATATACTTCATTACTTGGACTCAGTGGAATTATGATATTCATTTTAATTTTTTGATTATAGATAGCACAAATTCTTCTTTAAATGTCTTGCATAACTTTGTTCTTAACAATGACAGACACATTCTTTAGTTGCATATGTGTCTGTATATTTTTACAAAAGATACCTATGATTTTTTTAAATGTTTAAAATACTTTTATATTTTTTGGCTTTTAATATAGATTTATAAATAGTTCAGTCTCAAAAAAGAATTCTTATGCTATCTTAATACCTTGTTTTAAGTCAGTCTCACCATAAGACAGTATACTTTCTGGCTCCTGTTAACAGCTTTATAATTAAGGAGTAATGTATGAACAATAAAGACCCTTATCTGCTGGCTCAGTGTGTGATATTGGATCTTTGTCTTAGTTGCTGGCACAGTGTGTGATATTGGATTTGCATCTTAATTGTTGGCTTTAGTGTGTGATATTTGATTTGTGTCTTAATTTCTGGCTCAGTGTGTGATAACGAATATGTATCTTAATTGCTAGGTGAGTGTGTGATATTCGATCTGTGTCAGTTGCTGGCTCAGTATGTGGTATTTGATCTGTGTCTTAGTTCATGGCTTAGTGTGTGATATCAGATCTTTGTCTTAATTGCTGGCTCAGTGTGTGATATTGGATCTGTGTCTTAATTGCTGGCTTAGTGTATGGTATCAGATCTGTGTCTTAGTTGCTGGCTCAGTGTGTGATATTGGATCTATGTCTTAATTGCTGGCTCAGTGTGTGATATCAGATCTGTGTCTTCAGTGCTGGTTAAGTGTGTGATATTGGATCTGTGTCTTAATTGCTGGTTAAGTGTGATATTGGATCTGTGTCTTAATTGCTGGTTCAGTGTGTGATATTGGATCTGTGTCGTAATTGTTGGCTTACTGTGTGATATTGGATCTTTGTTTTAATTGCTGGCTCAGCATGTGATGTTGGATCTGTGTCCTATTCTTTGTTCTGTATGCGATATCAGATCTGTGTCTTAACTGCTGGTTCAGTGTGGTATCAGAGCAGTGTCTTAACTGAGGTACATACATTTTATACACTAGCAAAGCTGATGTCATCATTAAGATTGAGCCAATGAATCAGACCCATCACAGTTGTATAATTAGACTTTTTACCAAGCCTTTGGAACAAGTATTTAGATTGATTAAAATCACATTAAGTGATGCAGCGAGCTTGAAGTTATAAGTTCTTAATGCCAGAAAGGAACTATTTATGTATTCATGCACCTTTATTGTTTGTTTTTACAGTTTTTGTAAACAGTGGTTAAAATATTGTTACTTTTAACTTATTTTTTGTGATTCGTTATTATTTTTATAACTATTTGCAATTTTAAGAAGTGTAGGCAATGGGTAATCAGTTTTCAAGTTCTGTGACTGCTTGAATCCTGTACAGTATGAAGATCAGTTCTTGCAAAGCACTGTACTCATTACAATTGCTAAGTTGATGTTTCAGATGAAATAGGAGTCATAAATTACTTTCAATTATATTGTATTTGTCCACTGTTATGTCCATACTCAAAAGTAAGTCCCTGCTTTGAGAAATTAGTAGCAGACTTGCTCCCCAAAATAAGCCTATTCCATCTTCTGACCCAAAATAAACCTATTCCACCTTCTGACCCAAAATAAGCCTATTCCAACTTCTGACCCAAAATAAGCCTATTCCAACTTCTAACCCAAAATAAGCCTATTCCAACTTCTGTCTCAAATGTAAATTAAATATGAGTACAGATATTCATATTGTTTTGTAATTTAATATAACAAATGAACACATGTTAACCTTTTTCACGGATTGGAAGAGTTTATGGGATGGCCTCTTGCCCATTATCTGTTATCCATCCATTAGCACAACCTTTTTATTGTTAATTCTCCAAAGTATTTGGAGGAATGCAATGAAACTTGTCACACACATTCATTCCAAGGTCTAATTGGTCTTCGATGAAAATGGCTCAAGAATTGCATCAAATTTGACCACCACAACATCCAGATGAAAGATGTTGTTATGTCTGCTTGTTCTGAATGGATTGTTCTATTGACATGGGGTTGTCATCATAAGGCTGAATGGATTGTCCTATTGACATGGCGTTATCACCATAAGGCTGAATGGATTGTCCTATTGACACAGGGTTGTCACCATAAGGCTGAAATGATTGTCCTATTGACATGGGGTTGTCACCATAAGGCTGAATGGATTGTCCTATTGACACAGGGTTGTCACCATAAGGCTGAATGGATTGTCCTATTGACATGGGGTTGTCACCATAAGGCTGAATGGATTGTCCTATTGACATGGGGTTGTCATCATAAGGCTGAATGGATTGTCCTATTGACATGGCATTGTCACCATAAGGCTGAATGAATTGTCTTACTGACATGGGGTTGTCACCATAAAGTTGAATGGATTGTCCTATTGACATGGGGTTGTTACACCATAAGGCTGAATGGATTGTCCTATTGACACAGGGTTGTCACCATAAGGCTGAAATGATTGTCCTATAGACATGGGGTTGTCACCATAAGGCTGAATGGATTGTCATATTGACACAGGGTTGTCACCATAAGGCTGAATGGATAGTCCGATTGACACAGGGGTTGTCACCATAAGGCTGAATGGATTGTCCTATTGACATGGGGTTGTCACCATGAAGTTGAATGGATTGTCCTATTGACATGAGGTTGTCACCATAAGGCTGAATGGATTGTCCTATTGACATGGGGTTGTCACCATATAGCCAAATGTATTGTCCTACTGACATGGGGTTGTCATCATAATCCTGAATGGATTGTCCTATTGACATGGGGTTGTTACAGCATAAGGCTGAATAGATTGTCCTGTTGACATGAGGTTGTCACCATAAGGCTGAATGGATTGTCCTGTTGACATGGGGTTGTCACCATATGGCTGAAAGGATTGTTTTATAGACATGGGGTTGTCACCATAAAGTTGAATGGATTGTCCTATTGACATGGGGTTGTCACCAGAATGCTGAATGGATTGTCCTACTGACATAGGGTTGACACCATAAGGCTGAATGGATTGTCCTATTGGCATGGGGTTGTCACCATAAAGTTGAATGGATTGTCCTACTGACATGGGGTTGTCACCAGAATGCTGAATGGATTGTCCTACTAACATTGGGTTGGCATCATAAGGCTGAATGGATTGTCCTATTGACCTGGGGTTGTCACCATAAAGTTGAATGGATTGTCCTATTGACATGGGATTGTCACCATAAAGTTAAATCGATTGTCCTATTGACATGGGGTTGTTACACCATAAAGTTGAATGGATTGTCCTATTGACATGGGATTGTTACACCATAAGGCTGAATGGATTGTCCTATTGACACAGGGTTGTCATCATAAGGCTGAAATGATTGTCCTATTGACATGGGGTTGTCACCATAAGGCTGAACGGATTGTCCTATTGACACAGGGTTGTCACCATAAGGCTGAATGGATTGTCCTATTGACATGGGGTTGTCATCATAAGGCTGAATGGATTGTCCTATTGACATGGCATTGTCACCATAAGGCTGAATGAATTGTCTTACTGACATGGGGTTGTCACCATAAAGTTGAATGGATTGTCCTATTGACATGGGGTTGTCACCATAAGGCTGAATGGATTGTCCTATTGACACAGGGTTGTCACCATAAGGCTGAATGGATTGTCCTATTGACATGGGGTTGTCATCATAAGGCTGAATGGATTGTCCTATTGACATGGCGTTGTCACCATAAGGCTGAATGAATTGTCTTACTGACATGGGGTTGTCACCATAAAGTTGAATGGATTGTCCTATTGACATGGGGTTGTTACACCATAAGGCTGAATGGATTGTCCTATTGACACAGGGTTGTCACCATAAGGCTGAAATGATTGTCCTATTGGCATGGGGTTGTCACCATAAGGCTGAATGGATTGTCCTGTTGACACAGGGTTGTCACCATAAGGCTGAATGGATTGTCCTATTGACACAGGGTTGTCACCATAAGGCTGAATGGATTGTCCTATTGACACCATAAAGTTGAATGGATTGTCCTATTGACATGGGGTTGTCACCATAAGGCTGAATGGATTGTCCTATTGACATGGAGTTGTCACCATACGGCTGAATGGGGTTGTGACCATAAGGCCAAATGTATTGTCCTATTGACATGGGGTTGTTACGATAAGGCTGAATGGATTGTTCTATTGAGGTGGGGTTGTCACCATAAGGCTGAATGGATTGTCCTATTGACATGGGGTTGTCACCATAAGGCTGAATAGATTATCCTGTTGAGATGTGGTTGTCACCATAAGGCTGAATGGATTGTCTTATTGACATGGGGTTGTCACCATAAAGTTGAATGGATTGTCCTATTGACATGGGGTTGTTACCATAAGGCTGAATGGATTGTCCTATTGACATTGGGTTGTCACCATAAGGCTAAATAGATTATCCTATTGACATGGGGTTGTCACCATAAGGCTGAATGGATTGTCTTAATGACATGGGGTTGTCACCATAAAGTTGAATGGATTGTCTTAATGACATGGGGTTGTCACCATAAAGTTGAATGGATTGTCCTATTGACATGGGGTTGTTACCATAAGGCTGAATGGATTGTCCTATTGGCATTGGGTTGTCACCATAAGGCTGAATGGATTATCCTATTGACATGGGGTTGTCACCATAAAGTTGAATGGATTGTCCTATTGACTTGGGGTTGTTACACCATAAAGTTGAATGGATTGTCCTATTGACATGGCATTGTCACCATAAGGCTGAATGGATTGTCTTATTGACATGGGGTTGTCACCATAATGTTGAATGGATTGTCCTATTGACATGGGGTTGTCAC
Source organism: Sinohyriopsis cumingii (assembly GCA_028554795.2). NCBI lineage: Eukaryota > Metazoa > Mollusca > Bivalvia > Unionida > Unionidae > Sinohyriopsis > Sinohyriopsis cumingii. The sequence goes on along the minus strand of CM068824.1, from coordinate 122,019,199 downwards.
CATAAGGCTGAATGGATTATCCTATTGACATGGGGTTGTCACCATAAGGCTGAATGGATTGTCTTAATGACATGGGGTTGTCACCATAAAGTTGAATGGATTGTCCTATTGACATGGGGTTGTTACCATAAGGCTGAATGGATTGTCCTATTGACATTGGGTTGTCACCATAAGGCTGAATGGATTGTCCTATTGACATGGGGTTGTCACCATAAAGTTGAATGGATTGTCCTATTGACTTGGGGTTGTTACACCATAAAGTTGAATGGATTGTCCTATTGACATGGCATTGTCACCATAAGGCTGAATGGATTGTCTTATTGACATGGGGTTGTCACCATAATGTTGAATGGATTGTCCTATTGACATGGGGTTGTCACCATAAGGCTGAATGGATTATCCGAATGACACAGGGGTTGTCACCATAAGGCTGAATGGATTGTCCTGTTGACTTGGGGTTGTCACCATAAGGCTGAATGGATTGTCCTTTTGACATGGGGTTGTCACCATAAAGTTGAATGGATTGTCCTATTGACATGGGGTTGTTACACCATAAGGCTGAATGGATTGTCCTATTGACACAAGGTTGTCACTATAAGGCTGAAATGATTGTCCTATAGACATGGGGTTGTCACCATAAGGCTGAATGGATTGTCATATTGACACAGGGTTGTCACCATAAGGCTGAATGGATTGTCCGAATGACACAGGGGTTGTCACCATAAGGCTGAATGGATTGTCCTATTGACATGGGGTTGTCACCATGAAGTTGAATGGATTGTCCTATTGACATGAGGTTGTCACCATAAGGCTGAATGGATTGTCCTATTGACATGGGGTTGTCACCATATAGCCAAATGTATTTTCCTACTGACATGGGGTTGTCATCATAATCCTGAATGGATTGTCCTATTGACATGGGGTTGTTACAGCATAAGGCTGAATAGATTGTCCTATTGACATGAGGTTGTCACCATAAGGCTGAATGTATTGTCCTGTTGACATGGGGTTGTCACCATATGGCTAAAAGGATTGTTTTATAGACATGGGGTTGTCACCATAAAGTTGAATGGATTGTCCTATTGACTTGGGGTTGTTACACCATAAAGTTGAATGGATTGTCCTATTGACATGGCATTGTCACCATAAGGCTGAATGGATTGTCTTATTGACATGGGGTTGTCACCATAATGTTGAATGGATTGTCCTATTGACATGGGGTTGTCACCATAAGGCTGAATGGATTATCCTATTGACATGGGGTTGTCACCATAAGGCTGAATGGATTGTCTTAATGACATGGGGTTGTCACCATAAAGTTGAATGGATTGTCCTATTGACATGGGGTTGTTACCATAAGGCTGAATGGATTGTCCTATTGACATTGGGTTGTCACCATAAGGCTGAATGGATTGTCCTATTGACATGGGGTTGTCACCATAAAGTTGAATGGATTGTCCTATTGACTTGGGGTTGTTACACCATAAAGTTGAATGGATTGTCCTATTGACATGGCATTGTCACCATAAGGCTGAATGGATTGTCTTATTGTCATGGGGTTGTCACCATAATGTTGAATGGATTGTCCTATTGACATGGGGTTGTCACCATAAGGCTGAATGGATTATCCGAATGACACAGGGGTTGTCACCATAAGGCTGAATGGATTGTCCTGTTGACTTGGGGTTGTCACCATAAGGCTGAATGGATTGTCCTTTTGACATGGGGTTGTCACCATAAAGTTGAATGGATTGTCCTATTGACATGGGGTTGTTACACCATAAGGCTGAATGGATTGTCCTATTGACACAAGGTTGTCACTATAAGGCTGAAATGATTGTCCTATAGACATGGGGTTGTCACCATAAGGCTGAATGGATTGTCATATTGACACAGGGTTGTCACCATAAGGCTGAATGGATTGTCCGAATGACACAGGGGTTGTCACCATAAGGCTGAATGGATTGTCCTATTGACATGGGGTTGTCACCATGAAGTTGAATGGATTGTCCTATTGACATGAGGTTGTCACCATAAGGCTGAATGGATTGTCCTATTGACATGGGGTTGTCACCATATAGCCAAATGTATTTTCCTACTGACATGGGGTTGTCATCATAATCCTGAATGGATTGTCCTATTGACATGGGGTTGTTACAGCATAAGGCTGAATAGATTGTCCTATTGACATGAGGTTGTCACCATAAGGCTGAATGTATTGTCCTGTTGACATGGGGTTGTCACCATATGGCTAAAAGGATTGTTTTATAGACATGGGGTTGTCACCATAAAGTTGAATGGATTGTCCTATTGACATGGGGTTGTCACCAGAATGCTGAATGGATTGTCCTACTGACATAGGGTTGACACCATAAGGTTGAATGGATTGTCCTATTGACATGGGGTTGTCACCATAAAGTCGAATGGATTGTCCTACTGACATGGGGTTGTCACCAGAATGCTGAATGGATTGTCCTACTGACATTGGGTTGGCATCATAAGGCTGAATGGATTGTCCTATTGACCTGGGGTTGTCACCATAAAGTTGAATGGATTGTCCTATTGACATGGGATTGTCACCATAAAGTTAAATCGATTGTCCTATTGACATGGGGTTGTTACACCATAAAGTTGAATGGATTGTCCTATTGACACAGGGTTGTCACCATAAGGCTGAATGGATTGTCCTATTGACATGGGGTTGTTACCATAAGGCTGAATGGATTGACCTATTGACATGGGGTTGTCACCATAAGGCTAAATGGATTGTCCTATTGACATGGGTTTGTTACACCATAAGGCTGAATGGATTGTCCTATTGACACAGGGTTGTCACCATAAGGCTGAATGGATTGTCCTATTGACATGGGGCTGTCACCATAAGGCTGAATGGATTGTCCTATTGACATTAGGTTGTTACCATAAGGCTGAATGGATTGTCCTATTGACATGGGGTTGTCACCATAAGGCTGAATGGATTGTCCTTTTGACATGGGGTTTTCACCATACGGCTTCTTATGATGTCTGATTAATCCTAAATGGTATCCAGTATGACTACCACTTTAGCCATCTTGAAAATTTTGTCATTACCCAAGAATATCAAAGATGGTTTCAACGTTACTCAGTTAAAAGGAAGAAATTGTTAGATTTAGGATTCTTTGACATTCCTTTTTGTCACTGGAGAATGAGTCTCTTTTTTGTATTTTCATTATTTTAGCAGCATGAAAAATGGAATGGCATTCATTCATTAAATCATTCCCCAAAAAAAGTTACAGATATTGATTCTTAAAGGGATATTCAGTTGCTGTACTAAAGTCACTTATTCTTAAATGTGAATCAGATACTCACTTATGACACTGTTGTAGCACAAAAATGTGTTCCAGTATCGTCATGTACCTACCTGTTGATTGCCAGTGAAAATTCAGGATCATGTCCACTTAAAAAAAATAGACACTTCTTATCTGGAATGTCCGTTAACAACCAAAATGACTGTAGTATGTAATATCTTTCAGAATGCTGCTATTTTATGACTAACATGATTCTGTTTCAGGTTAGTATAAATCTTTCTTACAAAGGATGATCTGGTCCCAGTTTTATGGACTGGTACTAAAACTTGCATCAAGCAAATCACACAAAAATTACATTCCAATGTTTGTAGGTCCAGAATGATGTAAATTATGCATAAACTGAGTGCGTTGGATTATTATTGAAAATATTCTCTAGGGAAATAAATTCCTTCATCTGAGATGACTCTATGTGGATACGCAGGCTTTAGTATTACTAGCAGTGGAGGTTCAGTTACATCTTTCCCAACTATTCATTGAGAATTTGAAAAGATTGTTTCTCTTGAGTTTTTGTATGAAGATATTTGTCTGCATGTTAATGCCTTTCAGTGTTCTATCATTGCCTGAAACCTGTGAAGTGTGGTACACCCAGTTTCTGACAACATGACTCCAATACAGTGTTGTACTGATCTAATTACTTCCACACACACATCTAAATTTTGAGTTGACGCCATTACTATTGCTCCAGATTTGAATACCAATGAAAATGCCAGAAATTGTTACATACTAAATAGTATAATTTATATTTTAGGTATCACACTGATCAATCATCCCATGAACCAGACAAACAACAGGCTGAATATGGACTACATGTAAGTTAGTGCATTGCATTCAGTATGGACTTACATGTAAGTTAGTGCTTTGCATTCAGTGTGAGCTATATGTAAGTTAGTACTTTGTATTCAGTATGGACTTACATGTAAGTTACATAAATTAGTGCTTTGCATTCAGTATGAGCTATATGTAAGTTAGTGCACTGCATTCAGTATGGACTTGCATGTAAGTTAGTACTTTGCATTCAGTATGGACTTACATGTAATTTACATAAATTAGTGCTTTGCATTCAGTATGGACTGCATGTAAGTTAGTGCTTTGCATTCAGTATGGACTTACATGAAAGTTAGTTTTGCATTCAGTATGGACTGCATGTAAGTTACTGCTTTGCATTCAGTATGTATTTACATTGTAAGTTAGTGCTTTGCATTCACTATGGACCACATGCAAACATAGTGTTTTACATTCAATATGGACTGCATGTTCGTTTGTGCTTTGCATTCAATGTGAACTACATGTAAGTGCTTTGTACTCAATATGGACTATGGACTACAAGTACATGTAAGTTGTTGCTTTGTATTCAATATGGACTATGGACTACAAGTACATGTAAGTTTGTGCTTTGCATTCAATATGGACTACATGTAAGTTAGTGCTTTGCATTCAGTATGGATTACATGTAAGTTTGTACTTTGCATTCAGTATTGACTACATATAAGTTTGTGCTTTGCATTCAGTATGGACTACATATAAGTTTGTGTTTTGAATTCAGTATGGGCTACATATAAGTTTGTGCTTTGCATTCAGTATGGACTACATATAAGTTTGTGTTTTGAATTCAGTATGGACTTGCATATAAGTTAGTACTTTGCATTCAGTGTGGACTACATATAAGTTTACGTTTTGCATTCAGTATGGACTTGCATGTAAGTTAGTACTTTGCATTCAGTATGGACTTCATGTAATTCCAGCAAAGAGACCAGTGTAAAAAATATAATTTATTAATTATCTTACCAGTGATTAACATTACATAGGTATAATTATGTTGTGCTTTCTTCAGTATTTATGGGCAGGATTAGACAATTGATAAGAGTCATATAATTGAAAAATATGTTTTACATGAGCATGTATCCTTTTTCTTCATCTTTCCTAAGCAAAATGTACTTATGGCAATAATGCTACGACAGAAAATTAAATGTTTGGTTAGTTACATGCTTAAAGTAATGTCTTATCAATAATAATAATAATAATAATAATAATAATAATAATAATAACATGTCTGTTTGTAATAATAATATTAATAATTATTTACTGTAAATATTTGTGACATTAGAAATTTCTTACAAATATTAGCCTTCATCTTTACCTGATTTTTCGAAAATTATGAACTTCTTGTAATATTTGAAATAATATTTAACAATCAGTTTAAAATTTGCTAAGAAATTCAGGGATTTTGTTTTACATGTTTCAGATTGCAGGGATTGGATTTGTTATGAAATTCAGGGATTTTGTTTGACTTATTTCAGATTGCAGGGATTGGATTTGCTATGAAATTCAGAAATTTTATTTGACTTGTTTCAGATAGCAGGGATTGGATTTGCTATGAAATTCAGGGGTTTTATTTGACTTGTTTCAGATAGCAGGGATTGGATTTGCTATGAAATTCAGGGATTTTATTTGACTTGTTTCAGATAGCAGGGATCAGATCTACTATGAAATTCAGGGATTCTTTTTTGCTTGTTTCAGATTGCAGGGATCGGATTTGCTATGAGATTCAGGGATTTTATTTGACTTGTTTCAGATTGCAGGGATCGGATTTGCTATGAATTCAGGGATTTTATTTGACTTGTTTCAGACTGCAGGGATCGGATTTGCTATGAAATTCAGGGATTTTATTTGACTTGTTTCAGATTGCAGGGATCGGATTTGCTATGAAATTCAGGGATTTTATTTGACTTGTTTCAGACTGCAGGGATCAGATGTCCTCATAGCCATCTTCATCATTGTGGCTATGTCCTTTGTGCCAGCCAGCTTTGTTGTGTTCTTGGTGTATGAGAGGTCCATCAACGCCAAACATCTGCAGTTTGTCAGTGGCCTCAACCCTGTTATGTATTGGCTGGCCAACTATGTATGGGATATGGTGAGTCAATATATATATATATATATATATATATATATATATATATATATGGACACACACACACACACACACACACACACACACACACAAATCTTAAAAGTTCCATGTAGGGCCCCGAGTGGCCTAGTGGTCTAAAGTGCTCACAATTCCAGATCACTGCCATCTCCCCTCTGTCTGCGTGGGTTAGAGTCCAAGGCTCGGCTAGCGTGAGCGCGTGGGAAAGCCTGCCAGTAGCTTCTTGTGGGTCGGTGGTTCTTCCCTGGGTTTTCCAGGGTTCTTCCTCCACCAGTTATACTGGCAGCCATGTATAGCCTATCTTGTGCTGAAAAATGGCATTAAACCCTAGAACAACAACAACAACAAAAACTAAAGTTCCATGTACTTTGAGAAACTTTTTATGCCATTGTATACGTGTTTTTTCAGTTTAATTATGAAGATAAAATTTTCCTGTTTGCTTGCAAGAAACTGAAGGTGCAAGTTAGTTAAACATTCTCCAGGACCTTCTGCATCTTGCACCACCATCAATATATCTGACTAAATAAAAAAACAATATTGCTAAAATTTTATCTAGAATTTTGTTCAGAATACTTTAAATTTTTTAACCAGTATTCCTCATCGTCATGCCAAAGAGTGATTAAAAAATTCAAAATATTTTAAAGAGATTAATCATTTTCATGCAGATTTTAGCAGTATGCTGCATTTATTTAGTCTGTTATAGAAAGGGATGCAAGTCACTAAGGGTCATAGAGAAAAATATAATGCAGCTGATAATCATATGTGTAGCTTTGCACTTCTTGGATACTATAATGCTGTTCACGGCAGCCACTTTGCACTTCTTGAAAGGCTCAGTTATTGTGGGTACCTGGGAAAGCCGGCCAGTAGTTTCTCGGGGGTCTGTGGTTCTTCCCTGGGTTTTCCAGGGTTCTTCCTCCACCAGTTATACTGGCTGCCATATATACCCTATCTTGTGCTGAAAAATGGCGCTAAACCCTAGAACAACAACAACAGCATTTCTTGAATACTGTAATACTGTTCATGACAGCCACATTGCACTTCTTGAGCACAATGATGTTATTCATGGCATCCACTTTGTACTTCTTGAGTACTAACATGCTGTTTATTGCAGCTACTGTGTACTTGAGTACCATAATGCAGTTGATGGATGCTACTTTGCACTTCTTGAGCATTAGCATGCAGTTCATGAAAGCTATATTGTACTTTTTGAGTACTAAAATGCTGTTGATGGCAGGCACTTTGCACTTGAGTACTAACATGATGTTCATGACAACTGCATTGCACTTCTCAAGTACAATGAAGTTCTTCATGGCAGCCATGAAAATGCTTAAGAGTGTCCCAACGACAGTAACAGAGTGTATTGATGGTGCATTTAACCACAAATATAGTATTTAATGAAAATCTTAATCAGTTTAATTCTTCTGCACCAAGACCAAAGATGAGTAAATTAAGTAGTTAGTAGTAATGATGCAACAAAACTTTACCAGTTCAGTAGGATCCCGAAAGGCTTTTTAGTGGGGGACCGTTGGTACCACTCAGTACGAGTCTTTATATAAGCATGAAACCATGGGGGCATGTCATCTACTGATGAGTCTTGTTTTATTTTGATAGCTTGCATCTTATTGTCACCACAAGAAAGGTCATTTGTATTTGAAAACATGAATGTTTTGGTATAACTATTACCCACCTTAGGAGATAAATTAACGGAACATCAAGAGAAATTAAATAGTGATGTTTTCAAATACTCTAGGAACCCATGATAAAATGTTCAGAAATGATATACATATGGTTTTATTGTACATAACTGTATTTATAGGCCATATGCAGACTGCCTAATATGGTTGTTAGATATTTTCTTCAGTAATGAGTGCAGATTTTTGAAGCAATTTCATACTAATAGTTTGGGTTCAAACCCTTAGAAGCCAATATAAACTGCCAAGTAGTTTGCAGGTGGATGCTAGTTTATGCGTATTGTAGATGTCATGGAAAAGAGCATCTTGTTTGCTTTGATTGAGAATTTTCTTTGAAATTTATAACTTTTTTTAAATAAAAGAAAATATGTAGCCAAACTTGAATTTGTTTTGTTAAAAATATGCCTTGCATTAATTAGTAAAGCACAGCAAAACAAAAATCTTGTGCAAAGTTAGTTTTCTTTATATGTCAGTGTCTGTGTACAGGATGATTGCTTGGAAATCCATCAGGTGGTAGTATGCTTCCATTACTGAAGGGTCACTTAAGGTTATCAGTTAGTTTTATGGACTGATGAACATCTGTTCATCATCACCTATTCCTTCATTACTGCACCATCATGAATTTTGTTTTGTTGACTCATCAGAACTTAATTTTAAGTTGGGAAGTTTTATGTTTCGTTGATGATTATTACTATGTTTTAGAATGTGGTCTCCAGAAAATAAATTGAATATTTTGATTAATGACATTTTCCATGTTTATTTTTCATGTGTGCCCAGCTGCAAACATTTAAACCCAGATCAAACCTTAGTCACAAAACAGCACAAAATATGAATAAATGCTTGAATTATTAAAAAAAACACATTTAACTTAGAAACTTTGCTCTGAGCAAAGCTTGAAACATGATATTATTATAAGACTGTACATAAAGGCCAAGCTTTAACAATAGGCATGTGTTTGAATTTTGAAATTTTGATTCCAAATTCAATTTTTGCGCTCAATATTTTTGTAACTGCAGGGCTTGGAAATCATGAAGTCTTAAGTCTGAGTTTCAGTTTCAAATTTGTTTCGACCAATCATAAAATGATATTTTTCAAAGGTTATTTGTGATTGGTTGAGAGTGGAAATTTAAATCTTGAACATGAGCTCAGAGTTTTATGGCCTGGCCCGATCTCGTACCACCTAGTTTTAAGTGCGCCAGGATATACATGGCTGGCTGAAAATCATAATTAGAAGTAACAGTGCCAACACTTTCAGCCAGCACTTTGACCAATTATAGTTTTCATTAATAATAATAATGACAGACTGTATGGTCATAATATCACAAAATATATATATAGGTTTTCAAAGACAATTTAATGTCAAGGGAGACAACTCAAATATTGGTAAATAATTACAACCTTATAGTAGTTTTTAACCTTGGGTATTTCTGATGGTAACACTTGAAACAGCAGTCGAGAATGCTTTTAAAAACGTTTAAACTCAAAACATCACTTTAAGGTTTCGGACCATGTTTCATATAGTAGTATTAAATCTTTGGTGATGTATTATGGTAAAGTTGAGAATAATAATTATAGAAAGGTTATTTAGTCAGTTTATGATAATGTAAAACCTGTCTTGAAAGACCATTGCTATGAGAGACCACCTTGAGAGACCAAATTCTCAATGCATAGACTTACTAACTACATAGTATTATGACCTGTTTTGAGAGATCACCTGTCATGAGAGACAATGACTTTTTGGTATAAGATGTCAAGACAGGTTCTACTGTAGTAAAAAGGACCATGAACAGCAATGTCACTGGAGTCATTCATCTTATGTTAGGTAAATTAGTATCATTTCATTCATCACTGTTTTCAGTATTTTGGTTACAATTTCTTTTGATGTCAAATTTATATTCTTCCTTTGATACTTTTCAGTGTAATTATGTGATTCCAGCCTTTTGTATCATTGTGATCCTAATAGCCTTCCAGATACCTGCCTATGTTTCTCCATCCAACCTCCCAGCTGTCATTGCTCTCTTCTTTTTATATGGGTAAGTGTTTTAGTATTGCAGCTTTGTTGTTTTGCTTTGAAAATCATGTTCACCTTCATTGCTGTCATGATATTTTGGCATGAAAATTGTATGACACACTGACACAGGGATGATTATGAAATATCACTTAGGTATGCCTGGTGGCCCTAATTTCCACTGGCAAGTCCAACATTTTTCTCAAAAGTTAGTAAATCTTACATGCCAGTACTTTTTCCTCTTTTCATTTGTATCTGTAACGTGTTACTCAATCAGAACCATAAGTGTACATTTTTCTTTACCTAAAGCCATCTAATGCATGCAGATGCTACAGACTGATTTTAAGTATATTTAATCAGAATAAGTCCGGGTCCAGAATCTGGTATTTATGATAATCAAATAACAGCAGAATTGACTCGGGAACATAATGCATATTTTTCCATTTGTCTACCTTTCTCTTTGAAGGGAACGTTGGCATGAAATTTGTTATTTTATTAATGTGTTGTATTAAAACAAACAGGTGGGGGCAGTGTAAAAATAATGCACAACAAAGTGAACATTGCCTTTTGAGCCTGTTAGGTGAAATACAAACTCAGAGGTGACTATTTTGTCTGAATCATCTACTAGTGCGGACCCTGTAAATATTTGGATTCTCCAGCATATATACGTTGTTGAAAAGGTGACATGAGAACATACAGCTCCCCATTTTCATGACCAACACATATTCCTTCCTTAATTATAACTTTTTTGGACCAGCTGGTTGAATAGCTCACAGTACATGCTGATAATGGTCAATACATTTTTTGCATTGAATTGCTTAAACTCATCATGTGACCTGAAATTCATCTGTCGGGATATCCTTGGTCTGGCATGAAATGCTAAATGACTTTTTCATTCTAATAAGCCAAATCATGGTTTTCATGACATTTTTTTTCCATGGTCTTTTATTGAAAATGGAATATAGGTTTAAATATTCTTGTTTGTTGACTTGGGTCTGCTTGGCAAATGTGCTGCAAAGAGACCTATCCTTCGAAAATACAGAAGTTTAATTTAGGTGAAATAAATTAATGGTGTCATATTATCAGAGGGCATCTTGATTCCAGTAACACCAGTAAGTAAAAACAGAAATATTACAATCGAACTTAAATTTATATTATATGAATAAACAGAATTTTTATTTTCATTTTGAAGACTTGTTATTAAAATAAAATATTTTGTAAAGCCAGAACACAACAGCAATTTCTATGACTGCTACAGTTTGAAATGGCAACTTCTTTACAAAACAAGAACATGAGTATAGATTATATTAGTTTTTAATATGCTATTAAAGGACATCACATAAAGGAAATAAAAGGTTATGATTGAAGAGGGTTGGAAACTTAGGAACCATATGCTTGTGAATTTAAATTCCCAATTCCAGGGGTTGTTGATCCCAACATTTTAATGATGGAATCTTCCATGCTGACATAACACTTTGCAATGCCACATACCATTTTTATAGACCACTGGGTCTTTGACTTTGGATTTTAACTTTTTGCCATGCCAACATTTTGAAACACCAGCATGAAAACTACTGAAAGTACTAATTGATTTTTACATGAAGCAAAATAAATACTGACTATGCTTGAGTTAGCCTTGCTCAGACAAATCCAAGTCAGCTGCTGCTAGTTCATCAAATTTTGTATATAAAGGCAGCACAGATCTTATCTTGATATTCATTTAGAATAATTTAGAGAATAAGCTTTGGCCTGAAAATGCTGTATTTATATTGAGAGAGAGAGAGAGAGAGAGAGAGACTTGAGTTTTTGTCATGTATTAACTTATATTGCAGTTAACTGGTTTGCCAGCACTTGACATGTATTTACCAGAGTGTCTGCTTTAGGTAATCATGTTGACTAACTGAATCATTTTGTTTCAGTGATAACAACCATTAATGTCAGTCATAATAATTCACTTGTTGCATATATGCCCATCTGCATGAAGTAGCTCTGCCATGTACCTAATTTCAATGAAAACCAAACTTATAATGATGCAGAACTGATGCAAAATACATTTGAGTTGAAGAAACAAGCATAAAACTGAATTATTTTGAACACACTGGCCACATTTACTTTCAAACCATGTGTACACTGGTTGGCTCTGGTCGGGACCTGGACCTGATGTTGGGGTTATGACTATATTGTCTTCTTTGTTTATTGAACTGTCCTTAAACTGAAATGATTATGTAATTGGTTTTAAGTTTGGCCTTTGATGGCACAGCAACATAAGCAGGTTATTTTGTGACAAGGGAATTGGAGTAAAGTGCTTGCACAAAGACACACAACGTTAGTTGACCCAGGCTGGTCCAGTGGTAGGATTCAAACCTGCACCTGTTTGATCATGAGTCTGGCATGCCAACCACAGAGCTACTACAGCTCTCAGTTGGTTTTGTATAGGGCCTTTTGTTACAAACAAATATGTGGAACAAATATAACTGGAAGGAAGAAATATTTTATACTAATATTCAGGCACATGTACATTGCATTTCTGTGATATGTGCAGTTCCTTCAGCAGATGACTTGGAGATTCTTATTGATATTGTTTATTCTTGTTATGTTCAAATTCCTGGACATTTTGTTGACATGAATTCCACTGGCATAATAATATAATTTATATGAACAGAAGCTCATTTTTGAAAAAAAAAAGAGTTTTGTGAATAAAGGCATTATTTGAATGTACCGAATGACATGACATTGTCTTCATTGTATGAAAGTTATAAATCCCTCTGACTCCATATCTATCTGTTGTAATTGTATCCTCACACACATGCCATTGTCTTCATTGTATGAAAGTTATAAATCCCTCTGATTCAATATCTGTCTGTTGTAATTGTATCCTCACACACATGACATTGTCTTCATTGTATGAAAGTTATAAATCCCTCTGATTCAATATCTGTCTGTTGTAATTGTATCCTCACACACATGACATTGTCTTCATTGTATGAAAGCTATAAATCCCTCTGATTCAATATCTATCTGTTGTAATTGTATCCTCACACACAAAAAACAGATTGTTCTCACTCAGGACACTAGGTACATGTAAAACAGTATTTGGTCTAAATAAAGTATTTTAGCACATAGGATTTACACATTTAGCTCCTTTACAAACATTTGTAACAAATTGTAGTTCAATATTTGGATGAGTCTCAGTCTCTCTGTGTGAACAGTTTAGATCAAGTTCCTCATGAATAGAAAAGGGATAGATATGAAGGTATAAAAAAGGTTACAGTTTGATTAAATAAGAAAATAGTGCAGTTAAATTAGTCAGTTTACCCTTAATTTAGGCTACTCATTTTAGGCAAGATGATTGGGATGGTACTCATTGTTACTGATTCATTGTTACTGATTGTTACTGACTGGAATGTGTTCACATATCCTAATAAGTAATTTGCACATGCTATCATGCTGTGTATATCACATGGTTTGAATTCAATGAACCATTTATTTTTGTTTTGCCTTGCAGGCATTTTTTTATATAAATTCTTGCAAGGGAACATTGCCCATGTTCAATTGAAAATCCCCATAATGCAAAGTCTTTAAAATTTTATGATAATTGCTATCTTAAAATCATGCTTATTGGACATAAAATGTATGAAACCCATTTAATTATAACAATATATCACCCCTGAACACTGGAATCATTACTACCACCATTGATCATGTACCATGTGTACTTGTTTGTAAGTCACATACCATGTGTACTTGTTTGTAAGTCACATACCATGTGTACTTGTTTGTAAGTCACATACCATGTGTACTTGTTTGTAAGTCACATACCATGTGTACTTGCTTGTAAGTCACATACCATGTGTACTTGTTTGTAAGTCACATACCATGTGTACTTGTTTGTAAGTCACATACCATGTGTACTTGTTTGTAAGTCACATACCAGTTGTACTTGTTTGTAAGTCACATACCATGTGTACTTGTTTGTAAGTCACATACCATGTGTACTTGTTTGTAAGTCACATACCATGTGTACTTGTTTGTAAGTCACATACCATGTGTACTTGTTTGTAAGTCACATAGCGTATATACTCACTTATAAGTCAAGTCAGACTGCTAACATATCCTTATCTGCCATCACATAGTGCATTGGCAGAGCAGGGCCAAATGTCATTTGTTCTATTGATTACATCTAACAAATATTATAGACGCAGATCTCCCCATGCATTATGTGATAGCAAATCTTAGTCTATGCAGTTTACATCTGGACTCGACTTGCAAGTGAGTGTATATGGTATATGCCTCTTTACATCCTCTTTGCTGCATCGGTAAGCAACATGTTGATTTAATGTCTCCCCCTAAAATATTTAGGAACATTTTCAGCAAGAGTTTAAGAATTATTATTGAAATTGAAAAAGGTCAGAAAGAATGTTGGAGGATGAAGAGTGAAGTGTTAGGGTAAACATTTTTTCACTTTTCTCCACAGGTGGTCCATGACTCCGCTGATGTATCCTGCCTCATTTAAGTTTAATGAACCAAGCACAGCTTACATCTTCCTGATTGTCATCAACCTCTTTACAGGAATAACATGTCTGGTGTCTAGCTTTCTGCTGGAGATTTTCTCCTATGACAAGGTAAAAAAACTGGACCAGTCAGCTTTTTCACACAAAACTGGACCAGTCAGCTTTTTCACACAAAACTGGGCCAGTTAGCTTTTTATCACAGAAACAATCATTAACTTTGCAGAAGTCTATCAATATTGCTTAATTGTTGATATTGATAATTAATGATTAACATGATTCAGGGATGAGTTGTAAACCTGATGAGTTAATTTCACATTGAATACTCCCAATCTAAGATAAACCTCAGCTGACCTTCTTTCCAATCCATAACAAGATAAAGAACTCTTCAAGAAATGTTTTCAATAATCAGGGTCACTTATTTAGAAGAGAATCACAAAGGAAATTGTTTAAAAATGCAGATGCTTATACATTTCATTATGGCAAAAACATTTCATTATAATTTCTTTCACTGGACAAAAAGGTGAAATTACTTGAGTTTGCAATTTCATGACAGAATCAAAGTATTAATTCTAAAACCATGGATAATATTATTATGTTTCTTATCTTATAGATGTTGTCTAAAGTTGTAAAGCGCTTAGAGCTTCTAAAGATTAGGCACCATACAAAGTCCTCATTATTATTATTATTATTATTATTATTATTATTATTTTGCTGTCTCATTATTTAATTTCATCAAAAAGCCTAGTGAGATTATGACATTGCCATATCATACCTTACCTGTTCATAATTTGTGGCTTGTTTCCTGTCACATGGCTGTGTTTTTGATTAATATTGAACAGACTTAGAATATCTGTTTATTTTGTATTTGATTTGTATCAGACTTGGAATATGTGTTTATATTATCACTAATTTGGATGCATTTGTATATGAGCAAGAGCCATGCATATTAATGAGGTGATCTTGCATCTGATTGGTTAAGCTTGTTACCATTCCGGAGGCCATATTTTGGATCCATTTTTTGTTTGAAATTTGTGTTTATCTCATCAATATCCTTTAGACAAGTTTGATAATGAGCAAGATCATTGCATGGCAATGATGTTATCTTGCATCTTATTGGCTGATCAAGTTACCACAATGGAGTCTATATTTCTTATCTGATTTTGATAAAACTTAGAATATATGCTTATTTTATCAAAATCTCTGTCAGGTTTGATAAAGAGCACAATCATGCATATTAGTGCGGTTATCTTGCTGTGCATGTCATCATTCTAATAGCCATATCACTAATCCAGTTTTGAGCAAACTTGGAATATGAACTTATATCAGCATGAGTTAAATAGTGAGCAACTTCGATATATATATGATAGAATTGATCTTGCATTGGACTGAGCTTGTTACCAGTCTCAAGTCCATATTTCTGAAACAGTTTTAAGACTTTTAATATAGGCTTAATGTTCAGAAGATCCATATATATGATTGAATTGATTTTGCATCGGACTGAGCTTGTTACCAGTCTAGAGTCCATATGTCTGATACAGTTTTAAGACTTTTAATATAGGCTTAATGTTAACAAGATCTTGCATGATTCTGATGATGAGTGAGATCCACAAGTGTGATTGAATTGATCATGTATCTGATTGTATTTGTTATGACTCAAGAGACAGTCATTTTTTATTCAGTTTGGAATAAACTTTGTAGATAGCCTTCAAGAATTAAGATCTTCAGTGAAATCTATTATAAGCAAGAACTGAGTATATTAATAACATTAAATGCAGTTAGAAGTAATTCTCAAATTCTCTCTTTTTCTGCTTTCTCTCTCTCTCTCTCTCTCTCTCTCTCTCAACTAAAGTAAGAGAAGTGACCCATAATATTGACAGTTGAGAATCACATGCTTTGGGTTATAGAGTTCTTTCCTTTGCAAAATGTATGAAAACAAGATATACAAAATAAATTTTAGAATACAAGATGTGCAAATTTCATCAGCAGAACTGAAAAAAAACCCTAGCAAAGAGGGGCCCCGAGTGGCCGAGTGGTCTAAAGCGCTCTCCGTTACGGATCACTGCCATCTCACCTCTGTCTGCGTAGGTTCGAGTCTCGGATTCGGCCATTGTGGGTATGTGAGAAAGCTTGCCAGTTGCTTTTTTAGGGTCAATGGTTCTTTCCGGGGATTTCCCAGGTTCTTCCTCCACCATTAATACTGGCCGCCATGTATAGCCTATCGTGTGCTGAAAAATGGCGTTAAACCCTACAACAACCTAGCAAAGAAATAGACCTTTGGGTTTAAAATGAATAGTTTATAATTTGTCACTAAAGAAAAGTATAAGATAGCAATATTGTTAGAGGAATGTACAATTGCAGGCAATTTTAAATACTTGTTGGCAGGTGTTTTTGCATAATAATGATTTTTGTCCAATATGAACATTTCTTGTAAAAAAAAAATTAGGAAACAAGTTTGAAGTTTTATGAAATTGAAGTAAAACCTTGCTAATGCTGCAGTGTTGCCTAAAAAATGTGTCTTTGATATGTTATTACATGCATTGTACATTATTTTATGGAATTTCACATATTTAGTGCCATCACTCATGTTATGTGGAGTTTATATTTTTTTGATTATAGTGTTTAATAAATAAAATATACCCGGCATGCTTTTCTCCCTAAACACAATAACTTGAGTTCATCAGCATTTGCTGTTGTCAATCTTTGTAAATAACTTAACATTTTTGGTAAGTATGAAGTAGATCCTACGAAAGCGTTCCATGCACTTGTCCAGGCAGCATGTCTGGTTACATCATCAATTTTTATATCCTGTATTTACATGTTGGAAACTACATAAAACCACAATCTTAGGGATGTGACCATGCTCTAGAAGTATTTATATAGAAGACTATTCAGAATGTAGTACTAATATTAGTACCCTTACTCGTACCTCGTGGACAGGGTACTAACATGAGCATATACATGTTAATGGAGCAAGCCGGGTGTGATTCACACCCGGCATTCTTTTAGCCTAATAATAACACTTTAAACATATTCCTTGCATATAATCCAATAAATTGAGTAGTCCTCTTATTTAATACCAGAAGTATCGAAAATCATGGTAGAAATAGTTGTAAAATCTCATTTACTTTTTTAGCCGATATTTTCGTTTAGATCATCCGCCATATTATTTCAAATAATGATTACTTCCATTCTCAGCCTCGTTTGTTTGTGTGCCTTATAAGGACATTGATGCCTTATTTGGAAATGTAAACAAATCGTAGTAAAAATTTGGCGCCGTTTGGGTCAGAAATTCTGCACATTAAAAGTAAATATGGTTTATCGGCAACTTTGAAATTCCACTAGGAAGCGATTATTTGCACTTGATTGATAATAATATAGCATAGAATATCCAAAATATGGTCTGGCAAGCCTTACGTAGAAAAGGGGTCATGGCGAGAGTCTCGCGTTATCTGTCATGGCGAACAGGATATGGTTAGAGTAACCATGCCAATTTATTTTATCATGTAAGGGCTTAATAGATTCAAAATAAGCCAAACTTCTTTCACAACATGATTATACTTATGTAGTTGATTTCTACACTGTTTGTTTTTCTGACTTTAGTGATAATTTTTTTTGCTCCATTACATGATATGGGATCAGTTCGTAGCCTCAACCACAACAAATCAAGTTGAGGCTACGACATCGTAGCTATTCAGAATGGGTCAGATGTATACAATATCATTTATGACAGTCTTATTGTTCAGTATGAAAATGTATTTTGTTTGTTTCTAGAAAGAAGATTTGTATAATTTTTTTCTTAACAGTTTGCATTTGTTTAGAATTATGTAAATAGGCCAGTAAAAGAGACAACAAGGATTAGTGTCATGCATCTAGCTGGAGGTCCTTTTTAAATAAAGCTGTAATTGTTATCATCATTTGTTATTATTTTTAATTATTTTATGCAATTGTTGTTACCTTATTTCCACAGTATAAACTGCCACACTGCAGATATCATAGCGATATGATTGAAAAATTGTTAAAGCTACATTAAAAATTCAAATCACACACTCTCACACCCACCTTGTTTCCTTGCTAACTTTTAAAAAAATGTATACATACCTTTATCAATACATCAATAAACGTGTGAGACAACACGGTAGTCCTTCTGTGTTGCAGAATGAACTGTCTCTTATTTAGCTTTTTTATACAATGTAAAACTTTATCTTTTTGTCAGGATCTCAATAGAATTCACACTATTCTTAAAGATGTCTTCCTCATCTTCCCGAACTACTGCCTTGGCCGTGGACTTGTGGATATTGCCTACAATGAATATATGAATGAGTACTACTTTAAAACAGGTACACACTCAACCAATTATCTATGGATCTATATTTTTCAGAGTATTCTATATATCCAAGAACATATGTACATATTGGATAAAATTGCAACTTTATTTTTACACTTTTATATACGTCGTAGTGAATGTTGACATCTTGGCCTTTTTTATTTTGTCTTGTAGTACTACTTGCTTAGATTGATTTGGAAAGTTTATCTGCCAAATGTTTTTTTTCTTCAATCTTGTGTCTGTTCATTTTCTGAACTGTTTATTGGTATTATACATCAAGTATTGAGTTGATGTGCACAATCTGTTGTTACATGTATATTTAATATCACAGTCTCATACCTGTGTTTTCATTTTGTTACATAAACTTACTGTAGAAGTTGAACTTTTATACACAAGTAAATGGACATCAAATCAGTAGATTTATAAAATTTTATAAAGTAGATTGGCTTCTAAAACCAGTAGATTTTTTATCGACATAAATTTGATGCATTAAAGGAAAAGAAAAGAAAACAAGAATTTTTTACAATAATTCTCTATCATGACACTGAACTTCAGACATCTGCACATATTTTAACTTTTACTCTGCCAATATTTTATGTAATTCATGTAATATTGAAGCGGCAAAATCAAGAGTACACTGCTTAATTTTGCTGCTTGTGCAGTGTGTAATCAATTTTCATGCTTCATTATTTTCTGAATTCCATAAAATATGAAGTTCAATTATTATATGAAATTCAGCCCAGTACAATGCTGCAGAACTGAACCCTACTCCATAAGAGAAACCAACTTTAAAGGGGAGTAAAAGACAGAATAAAGAAAACATGGAGGAAGGGGACAGTCATAAATATTTATATGAGAGATGGTTGTTGATGAAGGTAGCATGGAAAGTAAGGCAGGATTAATTTGAAGTTTCATCATGTTGTTTTTCAAGTCTGTATTTAATGTTGAGTACTTGTCCATATTGCTTTTATTGCTTTTACTTAGTTGGTTATAACAGAGTTTGGTCTATAACACGGTCAGGTTCAGTGGACCCCAACCACCATGTTAAAGTGGGGGTCACACTGTACTTATCCCTTTTGCTTTATTTACTTGAAAGTATTGTAGAGTCGGGTGAAAGTATCAGTCTCAATTTTTTGTTATAGGTCAATACAATAAGATGAAGTCTCCATTTGAATGGGATTTGATTTCCAGAAAGCTGGTTGCCATGTCTTTGTGTGGATTAATCTTCTTCATTCTCACTTTACTGACTGAGTACAGGTTCTTCATTAAACAGAGGTATGTACCATCCGTATCCTGTAATATATTAATACCCAACTATCAATAGCGTACACCCAGATTTTTTGTTACATAATGTGTCGGCTAAGCAGGGTGTATCCCATGCTTTGGAAATAATATTGTGATTGTGTGCAGTTTGCTGCTTGAAAATGTTTACAAGTGCTGTGGCAAATGTTTTTAAATGGCAGACTGTTTATGATAATTTTTCTTACATGATCAGTAATCCGAATGAGTAATTTTCAACAGCGACAACCAAAAATCCTACACCAGAATATGAGTCCTCATAAATGGGTGATGTAAGAAATTAAAAAGATTTTCAAAGGTTTGTTCTACTTTCATTGCCTTTATTAACTTCTTTGTTAATTGTGATTATTCAGATTAATTTTTTTGTTTTTATTATTTTAATTGCGGAATAGATGTTACAACCATGTCACTTTATATATTGTCTTTTCCAGAGTTCATAGCTGTATGATACACCTCATTGAAAAATTACATCATATTTATGACATCATGATCTAATGATCATGTCGTTACGTGCTTTGCAGTAGAACATGAATTTTACAAATGTAGGCAATCTTAAAAATATATTTTGTTATTCACTGAAGAAATATTCCATGCAGTACAGAAGTACTTCCTTTTACAGAGGTAAAGAAAACACACTAGCCCCTCTGTAAAACTGTTAGATGATGTCACACAATGTTGTTGTTGTTCATATGTATTCCACCATTATATGGGAAACCTCTCACAATTTACATGAAATATGTCAGTCAGTACACATGTCCAGTGATGTGCTTGTTTATCTCGGGTCTTACCTATTTTGTCTCATGGTTTGTCATGCTTCCCTTATCCTTGTGTAATTTTTACAGGATTGTTGGATTTGGCACCTGGCTCAGTCATTTATAAGCAAAAAATTACAGTAAATTTAGTAAGATCTTTATGTACAGTATTTATTTTCAGCTCTAGATTGGACTCTGACTTGGAGAAATTATTTGTGCCAGGCATGTGAATTTTTTTATGCATATATTATTGTTTGGATCTGGTTATATTGGTCAGTTTTTCAGCATCAAGTGACGCTATCAAATTATATTAAATTAAGATGAAGTCTGTGTAATTATATGTATATGTAATTAAAGTGAGACAGTTATGTCATAGAGATATTGTTCTCCTTAAAGAACAAATTCATCAGAAAAAATAAAATCGGCATTGACAATTGCCAAAGCCTCCAGAAAAGAGATTTGATCCTTGAAATGGAGTTTTTTTTGTTTCACTGCCAACCCTGGCATAGATTCTTTTAATATTCAGCTCTCATTATTTTAATTGTACATTTCAGACGACATCATTGTACACCTACCAATATCCAGGATGAGGATGTTGATGTTGCTGCGGAGAGAAAGAGGGTACTCAGGGGGAGTGGGAAAAATGATCTTCTTAGACTTGAAAACTTAACAAAGGTACAGCCCAATGAACTTGTAACATGTGAAAGTTTCAGATAAATCTTAAAATTTTCTGTGGGAATGGTTATGTAAGAAATGTTAATCTGTATTGTTCAGAATTCTAAATTTGCATAAATTTTAAGGGAATATATTACCAAGAGATATTTTTAATTATGATATTTTATCAGTATAATTTCTATAAAGTCATGCGTTTGAGACCTTCAGACTTGATTGAATGTTTATATTGCAGGTCTACAAGACAAGGAAATTAGGACGTCATCTGGCTGTGGACAGACTCTGCCTTGGAGTTCCTGCAGGGGAGGTAATTCAAACAAGCTTGTTGATTTTTACCACTGCAAAAGAAAGTTGTGTGTCATTATTTGTACTTCACTGGCCATCTTGGATAACATTAAAACAGATTTGGTTGTTTATTTTTTTATTTTATGATTTGTTGAATATAATTTCAAATATAAAAAAATTATTATGTCATGTTAGTATTTTTTTTTCTTTTTGTGAAGGACATGTTACACTGTATTTACATAAATATTCAGCATGAATAATAATGGTTTGTTATTGTTATTCTTCGACCTATACTTCTTTTTAGAAATGCCAATTTAGGCCAGTTATTAGCACATGTTGAGATTTAAGGAATCACAGCATTATTAAGTATTGCAGAAATGGAGGATCTTACAAGGGCTCCTTGCAATGATGATAAGTCCAAACAACTTCACTCTAATCAAAACACACAGAAACAAATTGCATGCAAAGTTTAGTTTTTAAAATTATTTCTGTACACACCTGCATAGAAAAAAAATTTGTTCAGATTAATCGAATATTTCATGATTTTAATTTTACATTATTATTTCAACATTTATTTATTCAGTGTTTTGGCCTGTTGGGTGTGAATGGAGCTGGAAAGACCACGACATTTAAGATGTTAACTGGTTATATTCAACCCTCGTCTGGTGATGCAAATCTCAACAGATACAGGTAGGGCATAAATAACCTTTTTACTACAAAATTTTTTGCTGTTCCAAATTTTTCAGAAAAATCTGTCTAGACGTTCATCGTTCATTGTGACAGCATTGACTTTATGTATCAGCATTTCTACAAGGTTACTTTTTAAAAACATTTTGTGACTACGTCACAAGTTATGAAATATAACATTGCTTGAATGGAATAAAAGTGTGGAAAATTTAAAAAAAAAGGAAAATATTAACGATGATTTTTTTTCCGTAATAGAAATTCACAAAAGCAAACAACATGGAAATTTTTCAGTGTTCAGTAAAAGAATGAAAACATTCTGTATTTTACAGCATCTTGAAAGACATGTTACAGGTACAGCAGAATATTGGTTACTGTCCACAGTTTGATGCCTTGTTTGATGAACTTACAGCTACAGAACATATCCAGTTGTATTGCCGCTTAAGGGGAATTCCACCAAAGGAAGAAAAACGGGTAAGATTAATTACCGGTACTGTACACTGTTCTTAGAGGCTATTTCTTCTACCTTAATAAAATGGTCTCTCAGGCTAGGTGACCTCTCAGTACTGTAGAGGTCAAAATATTACATAAAACAGAAGCAAACTTTGTTCCATGCAGTACAACTCTGGTCCTAAATTGACAGATGATCTCCCAAACAAGTAGCAAGGGTCATACTACCAGGTGAAGTAGGTGACTAAGTCACCTAAAAGACGGGAAATTTTTCGTTTTTCTGTTAGGAAAGTGAAATCTATATCGCCCGGTGAGTTTTTATACGTACATTTGAATGAATGTAGTACAAGACTTTTGAATTGCTTCCGCAGCATAGCCAGGTAGTTTAGACAGTATTGTGTTATAGCTCATGGTAAAATGTATTGCATACATCAAATTGTCAAATAGCTGGTGTTGATATAAATTGCACTAACAATCAGGGGCATGTGTTTTAGTAGCTGATTGACCATTAACCCTTTCCAGAGCAACTTAGCAACTATCACTGCTCAATTTCATGATGTAAACAATACAACTTGTTTTTCAGTACTTAAATATCAGTAAGTAAATAGCATTTTGTGTTTTAAGAATAAATTCTCTGAATAGCACTTGCGATCTTTGAAAAAAATAATTGACGATTTTAACTGCAGTGTTTGCATTATTCATAAAATCAGTTTGAAACCTTAAGTGAACCTGTCCTGGGGAAATGATGGTGGACATCACTGTGTCTTGGAAGTACTGCTTTATTAGATTGTCTGTTTTTGTAAACCATTGGGCAGATATATTAAGTAAAATATACAAGTCATAGAAAGCAAAGTCTGAATATTGTGTGATTCAAGATTTAGACTAAAAGTGCAATTATGTAGGTCAGAAACATATGCTATGTTTTGGAATTCAAGAAACTTATGATCAGTCACTGTGACCTCATTCATTTTTGTGAAAATGTGGGAAAAAGCAGTAAAGCAAATACTGTTTAACCAAGGCTTGAGGTTGCTACAAAATAATAAACCATAAATTTGCAATCCTATCGATTGTTTTAACAAATCTAGAAAGTGAGTAGTTATATTAAGAAAATCCTTCTTTCTAAAAATAGACAAAAATCACTGGTCCATCGTGGAATCGTCGAATGCACTAAAGTTAATCCTCCCTAACAAACCTGTAGTAGCCTACCGGAGATCAAAAAGCTCAAGGACATCCTACTCAGGGCGAAGCTAACGTCAATCACTGATCAAGACCACCCTAGTCAATCTAGCCCTTGTGGCGATAAAAGGTGCAAAACCTGTCAACATTAGATAGAGACCAGGACATTTTCTAGCACAGTGACTAGAGAAAAACTAAACATAATAGTCCAGACAAAATGTGCAAAACAGAATGTAATTTATCTCATCACATGTAAGATCTGTAGCCTTCAGTATGTCAGAGAAACTGAAAAGCAACACAAAAGGATCAACCTTCATACATCTGATTGGATGACAGAGAAGCTGTACAGAACCTCGGTCGCAGAACACTTCTCCTCCCCTGGCCACACTTTCAGTGATATAACACTTATTGCAATTGCTCACAACCCCAACTGGAGTTCCTAAACCAGGAAAGAAAAAGGAATCTTACTGGATACGCCACCTTAGAACATTGAAACCAAGCAGATTAAACCAAGAAAACTAGAAAAAGACAGCCATGCACAAATAAAATTATCTTTTTTGCAGCCGACACATTTTCTTTTAAATAATTCTCTAAATTTGCTTAATATCCTATAATTACTACTATAATGATGACACATCTGGGATATAATTTGCACTTACATAAATTTACATAAAATAACAGATGTCATTATGGCTTATCAATTTCTAGGTCAATAAAAATATTTTCCAGTATCCGCAACAAGTTGAAATAAACTAGTTTAAACATAATAAATTTGAAGGCTTAATTCCTGTAGAAACAGCCATGTAAAGGTTTGCAAACATAACCGTTTTTCTGTTTTATTTGTTTGTCTTGTCGTGTTTTGTATCTGCCTTTGAAAAAGACTCATTAAGAGTCGAAAGCACTCAGGTTAGTTAGATACTAGTTTTGTGTTCATTGTCAGTTTATTACACTCATCTTAATCAATCCCTGACACACGTGATCCCTTGGTGGATCCTGTGCACTTGAAAGGACTTTGTTATTTGCCATATGATTTGTATTCTTTATGTGTGTGTGTGTGTGTGTGTGTGTGCGCAAAATGTGTTTATAATAGAAATACAACATAAAAAAACTTCTACCTGAAAATAAAGTATTGCTTAAAACCAGTGTTAAAGGCAGATATACATGCTGAGAAATGGAGGACATAACTCAAATAAGAGAATGAAAGCATATACACACATTGTGTTTATTGCCTTCCTTCTACTTCATCTTTATGTTTAGCTCTCACTTCTTTCTAATCTTTCCAAAAGGAAATGTTACATATCCCTAAAATTAAGTCTAGTTTGACCCCTGAAGTGTTTTTTCAAGTTACATTTTGTAGTTGTAGTTTTACTGGATTTAATATTATTGTAAGACTTGTTATATAAATAAGTAATATAAAGTAAAAAAGCACCTATCATTGAAAGTGTCACCATTTAAAATCTGTTTACCTATTGTTAGTTTAAAAAAGAGATTATAAGGTTGCAGCCAGTGTTGCATTGGCAAATTCTTCTTTAAGAGATTGTAATTTCTAGAAAATGAAACCTTTTGCAATCCTGTAACATAGATCAATTATAATAATTTTATTTTTAAATTTAGTTCATATTGTGTAATTGTTGCTTTGTTCCTTTTTTTAAAAATTAATAGAAAATTAGATTCTTTTTAGAGGTTCAATTCACCTTAACATTAAGAGAGTTTTTAAACAGTATATAACATTGTATAAAGCTATAGAATCAGCCTTGTACTTTTGCTGTGTAGGTTGTAGACTGGGCACTGTCTAAGCTGAACTTGCAGCAATATGCTAACAAGCCATCAGGGACCTACAGTGGAGGAAACAAAAGAAAGCTGTCCACTGCTATAGCTCTCATTGGACATCCAGCACTCATTTTCATGGTAAACTGCATTCCACCAAACCGGCTCTTTGTGAAAACATTCAGCTTCGATCAGTATATGTTTGTCATTTAAAAACTTAAGCTTGTAGACTACCAGAGTATGGAATAATGAGGTATTTATGTAACTGCATTCAGGAAGAGTAGTAAAACATATTTTAGATTTTTAATTTAAAATGCAGAGGTTTCCTTGACTTTAGAGAAGCTGACCCAAGTGTGAATCCAGATAATTCTTGAAAAAAACTTGTATATCTTCATGGTGTAGCATGTAGAAAGAGAAGCATAATTTCTGTGTATCATCAGTATATCGAGCCTTCTTTGATCCCACTGTCACAGTAAAAGTATTTATTCAAATGTTCATCTTGATTTCTGTTGTTAAAAACTTGTAGTTTTTTTTTTTTGGGGGGGGTCAATATTATTTTAACATAATTGTATCTAGAAATTTGACCAGGTTTAAATAACAATTTATATTTTTTAGAGCAAGATAATTATGTGGTTAAATTGAATCAATAACAGGTTTAACCCTTAGAGGTGGCACATGCAAGAACAAGTGGCCATCATGTGGTTTTTGGGGCTTCCTTCATTGAAAATTATGAATCATATAAATATTATTTTGCTGACATACCATTGAATCGTCAATACATACACCACCTTTAATCAAAACCTTTGCCATCATTTTTAATCACAACTTTGGGTCTCCATCTTTAATCAAAGCATTGGGTCATCATTTTTATCAGAACTTTTGGCTATTATCTTTATTCAGATCCTTGGGCCACCAACTTTGATCAAAGCCTTAGGCTACCATTTTTAATCACATCCTTGGGACTTCATTTTTAATCAAAATCTTTGACAGCTGTCTTATCAAAGCCTTAAGCCACCATCTTTAATCAAAGCTTTGGGCCACGATCTTTAATCAAAGCCAAAGTCATCATCTTGAATCAAAGCTTTGGGCTACTATCTTTAATCAAAGCATTGGACCATCATTTTTATTCAAAGCCTTAGACCATCACCTTTAATCAAAGCCTTGGGCCATCATATTTAATCAAGGCTTTGGGAAATCATTTTTAGTCAAAACCTTGGGCTGCCATCTTAATTAAAGCCTTAAGCCACCATCTTTAATCAAAGCCTTGGACCACAGTATTTAATCAAAGCCAGATCATCATCTTTGATCAAAGCCTTGGGCTACCATCTTTAATCAAAGCATTGGGCCATCATTTTTAATCAAAACCTTGGGCCATAATCTTTAATCAAAGCCTTGGGCCACCATCATTAATCAGAGCCTTCGGCTACCATCTTTAATTAAACACTTGGGACCTCATTTTTAATCAAACCTTGGGATTCTATTTTAATCGAAGTCTCAAGCCACCATCTTGAATCGAAGCCATGGGCCACCATCTTTAATGAAAGCCAAAGTCATCATCTTTAATCAAAGCCTTGGGCTACCATCTTTAATCAAAACATTGGGCCATCATTTTTAATCAAAACCTTGGGCCATAATCTTTAATCAATGCCTTGGGTGACCATCTTTAATCAAAGCCTTGGACCATCATCGTTAATCAAAGCCTTGGGCGACCATCTTTAATCAAAGCTTTGGGACCTCATTTTAATCAAACTTTGTGACCCCATCGTAATCAAAGTCTCAAGCCACCATCTTGAATCAAAGCCATGGGCCACCGTCTTTAATCAAAGCCTTGGGCCACCATCATTAATCAAAGCCAAAGTCATCTTTTTTAATCAAAGCCTTGGCCATCATTTTTAATGAAAACCTTTGGGCCATCATCATTGATCAAAGCAATATGCTTTCGTCTGTAATCAAAGACTTGGGTCATCATTGTAATCAAAGCCTTAAGCCATCACCTGTATTTGGCAGTCATCTTTGCTGGTGAGAATAGTTTTGATAAATAATTTTAACTAATTTAATTGTAAAACTAATGCAAAACAATGTGAATTCACTTAAATATTATCTTGAGTATAATTGTGTATTGTTTAACAAAAATAACATTTTGTTGTTACTAAAATTAATGAATACTCGTCTGATAGGAAAGTATCTTTGTTATTGTTAGTCTGATCTTTAAATTCAGGTTTTATACCACCAGCAATTTCACAATAATTGGTATCACTTCAGTGAAAGTGAATAACCATATGTCAGGGGTTCCCAACCTAAAAACATTGTTGTGAGCCTCACAACCCCATTTCCACATGTTGGTAAGTTTTGCCACCCTCATACAAAATCCTGGCAATCCTCTGGTATATTCAATTGGATCATGACCTGGGGTTTGGTAACTGCAACAAGTAAAGCTTTACTTTTTTATATTTGTTGTTAGGATGAACCAACAACTGGCATGGATCCTCACTCTCGACGCTTCCTCTGGGACCTGGTTCTCGGTCTTATCAAAGATGGCCGATCTGTGATACTAACATCCCATTGGTAGGTTCATACAGTGTCATGCTGAAAGCTTTGACCCCGTTTGATGTTATAAACTACTCTGTTATTCATTTTGCAAAGAGACAGCATAGCACTAAATTCCAGCTTTTGCAATACATATGCTAAAAAATATTTTGTTAAAGCTGAGTTTTTCACCAACTTAATTGAGTGACATCACTCAAGTTAATTACTGTTTTTGTTTATCTTAATCATTCATTATTTTTCTTATGGTGAAACCTATCTTGAGAAATCACATCTTCTGCTAACAAAATGTGGTCTGTCAGGAAAGGTGGTCATTCACTGGAGGTAATAAAACTATTTAACTAATTGTTCCATGCATAGAAATTTCATTGTTCATGACAGGTGGTCTTCCAGAATAGTGATATGTCAAGAAAGGTTTTGCTGGATTAAATCAGACATGATATTTATGTGAGATAGAAAACAGAATATTTGTGAGTTGAAGGTTGAATGTGACCATATGCATTAAAAATTTGTTCTTTCACTTGAAATATTTCATGTTTGTTAATGTAACTAATAAAGAGAATGACATTTAACACAGACTTATCAGGAATCTAGTCCAAATTCAGGTACATTTATTGTGAATGGTATCTTTTCATTCCATTTTGGGGTGGTAATTAGAGCTTGCTTTTTGAATGTTGATGGACAGAGCAGTACAGTCTGTTTCAGTACAAGCAGTACAGACTGTTTCAGTACAAGCAGTACTGTATGTTTCACTACAAGCAGTACAGTATGTTTCAGTGTAAGTAATATAGTATGTTTCAGTGTAAGCAATACAGTATGTTTCAATACAAGCAATACAGTATGTTTCAGTGTAAGCAGTACAGTATATTTCAACATAGCAGTACTGTATGTTTCAGTATTGGCAATACATTATGTTTCAGTACAAGCAATACAGTATGTTTCACTAAACAATACAGTATATTTCATTATAAGCAATACAGTATGTTTCAGTACAAGCAATGCAGTATGTTTCAGTATTATCAGTACAGTATGTTTCAGTAGTAGTAATTACAATATATTTCAGTATGGAGGAATGTGAAGCACTTTGTACCAGACTTGCAATAATGGTGAATGGTCGTTTCAAGTGTTTGGGAAGCATACAGCATCTCAAGAATAAGTTTGGAGAGGGATACACCTTCAGTTTACGTCTCAAAGGTCCAGATTATGATCGTGCACAGAGACTTTGTCAGCGATTCATTCAACAGAATTTTCCAGAGGCTGTTCTGAAAGAGTACTACTACAATTTGTTACAGTATGAGTTAAAGAGTCAGACTGTGTCCTTGTCATATTTATTTTCCAAGTTGGAAGAGGCTCAGAAAAACTTGGGAATAGAGGACTATTCTGTTAGCCAGAATACACTGGATAATGTAAGTTTAGCTTTTGTGTCACCCATATATAATTCTGTGGAAAGGGCATATTGTGTTGGTTGTCCACATATACATACGTACAGACCTCTCATGCACCACAAAAAATAAAAGTTCAACGTTTTCAATTATTTTACATCACATTGTGACAGAGTTATAGTCCCTATTTAATGTTAAAGTTTGACCTTGCCTCTTTGTTAAGGATTTCTTTACTTGCATCTTTATTAGTGGAGGTCTAAGTGCCCTCAGAATACATATCTAATAATATTATTTATAGGTTCATCTAAGTAAAGGTAGATAACCAACCAACACTTGACTGTAACTGTAGCATTAATGATAATATAGTGAAGCAACTTTGAGAAATTTTGATGGTATCCAGAAAGTCATGCTTGTTTATGGCAGTAGAACTTTATTTCCATTTTTTGAAAATTAAAATTAAATGTTTAAGAGAAATTTTGTATATGAAGGGCTGTTTGAATAAAACAAGAAGAAACTTCATCTATCTAAACTTTGCACTTTGGACCCTTATGAACGGTTTTGTTTTTGTGGGTGTTTAGTGCCATTTTTGAGCACTGGGGTGGGTGGGGGTGTAGTGTCATTTTTGAGCACTGGGGGTGTTTAGTGCCAGTTTTGAGCACAAGACAGACTATTCATACCAGTCAGTGCATTTGTTGGAGGAAGATCCCCCGATAGGAAGCTACTGGCAAGGTTTCTCACATACCCACATTGGCTGAGCCAGGACTCAAACCCATGTGGACATATTTGAGATGTGAGCACCATAGACCACTCAGCCACCACTCATAGACCATACAGCCACCAGGGTCCCACTCATGAATGAGGATCATTTTATGAACAATGATTTGAAAAAGAAAACTGAATTGTGGTATTTATCAACTCATTGTAGTACCTCTATTTTGTATCCTTGACAAGAGTGTTCATTTATTTTTTTTTTTTTTTTTTTTTTTTTCATTCATGCCCTTTCACAGGTATAATATTTTATAGGACAAGATCACATTAGTTTCAGTTTATTTCTTGAAGTTGATTCATATTTACAATGGCTGCAGGAGACTGCTAAGAGCTTCTTAGAGGCAAGCATGTAAGTAATAATTACATACTGTTAACTATGTCGTCTATAAGACCTGTTCTTTGCCCGTCATCTGTCCATTACAAAGTGCTCAACAACCATCTGTCAGCACTTGCTTGTGAGTACAAAAAAATTAAAAAAGACTAATAGAATCGTCATTTTGATATATTTTGGCAGTATCTTGGATGATTGTGATAATCAGCTCTTCTTGACCTTTGTTCAAATTCAGAAAGTTGCATTTTAGATTTTTTTTCACTAAATGTAGCTTTTGCACACATTAACTTAAATAACATCGAGTTTGACCAGATATGGTTTGATTAAATTTCAGTTGAGTTAAACAGTAATGTGTGTGACCTTGACTTGAACGTCACTGATTGTGACCATAAGATTTTGTAATCATAATGGCATATGTCATAATAACTTGCATTTTTTTAACAATATTGATCGCTTGAGAACACATTAACTCAGACAAATGCAAATGGACATGAGGCCAAATTTGTAGAAAACTTCATTTGAATGAAATTTACTGAGCTGTGTTGTAAGTACTATGCAAGATTGGATTCAAGATCAAAGGTCATAACTCAAATTTTAAAAGTAAAATTGTATAAGAAGATAATACAAGGAAGTTATTATTGACTTTGATCAAACTTGGCTTGTTGGTGCTAGTTTATCTGAAGAATATCTGAAGTGATTGAGAGTTATGGTTACAGGGTACAGTAATGGTAATATTGCAGGACAAATTTTGTTTATGGCATTTAATCATTACAGGTTTTCATCAACTTTGTGAAGCAGCAAACAGAAATAGTCCAAGAGTCACAGGAAAGTGGAGCTTCATTGGACATACAACAAAATCGACACTTGCATAGAGACTCGGATGAGGCACTTCTAATCCCAGAAGTCAGTGATGACAGGGATCTGGAGACAGATGATGATGACATATTGCTCAGACTGGATAGTTCAGGGGTTAGCATGTTGGTTTAAACCCATCACCTCTTGCCAATATCAGAGTATTTATTTCAAGTTTTTGAATTAAGAATAGTCAATTCAAGATAACAGTATATGAACCGTTCTCAGTTATTGTAAGGTTGGATGAATTATTAATTATATGGGTTTGAATATTCTTCAGTATATTGTTCTTAAATGAGTTTAATTTGAAACGATCATTATTGTGTACCAGAAGGGTCATAACTACTGGCACTAACTGTTGTTATGTATTGCTGCAGCTGTATGCAGTTATTGTTGCAATGATAAATCTTGTTGATTCTGCAATAACTTTTGCTGTTACCACCATAAAATGAACAGCTGCAAAAGTATTTTTTTTACTCTGGTGTCATTGTAGTGGATTTGATATTCAATGCAGTGATATTCAATTAAAGGTTCTTATATGTTGTGATCCCACATTGAAATATTACGAGTCAGACTGCTGACACTTCTGCCATGGTAATCCACTCGAAAACCGTATAATAGGTACTTCTGCTGAATTGATGGTCGTATTGACTTGAGGTTTTCAGTAAAGGACCTGTTTAGTCAGTTCTGAATGAAAATGGTGCTAATTTGACCTCCAGCTTGAAAATTTTGTTACAGCTACTTCTGATAAAATAATGGTCATTGCTACATGGGCTTATAAAGTTTTCACTCAAAATCTTCTTATGATTTGTAGTTTGTCCAAAATTGAAATTTATGCTGATCAGGCCCCTTATGTGGCATCATGGCAGCCATGCCCAGAATCTTGTTAGTGTTACTAGAGATGGTCTAATAGACTTTCACTGAAAAGATGTATTATGCTCTAGTTGGTTCAGAATGAAAATGGAGCTGATGCAACCTACAGCACAATGGCCTCAGTCTTGATAAATAGGGTTTGCAGTGAAACATGTCTCCCAATATGTAGCTGACCTTAAATGAAAATATTGCTGATGCAACCTCCCAGAATGTGAAAATCTCTATATTTCTTCAGAATGAATGGACATAACAGCAATACAAAACCACTTGTTTCTCACAATATGTTATGTTTACTCCTCCACCAAAATAGGTTTCTTGGTAGCCATCCTGTAAATCATTGTATGACTACTTTCTCATGAACAGATCATTGATACGACATGGGGTGTTTCACTGAGGCCTCTGTTATAGCAATTATGAATGGAATTGGAATGAAAATGACATTTATCTGACTTAAATCATGGTACCATATTGAACTTCTCATAGATCTTGTTATCACTACATGCATTGACATGGGTTTTAACTAAATACTTCTTGATTCACAATGAAAATAATGCAGCTGTGACCACCAACATGTTCACACTTTTGCGAAGGAGTTTGAAAACAGAACCTGATTGACCTTGGGGTCATGTCCAAGGTCATTGTTTACATCATTGAGCTTAGTGACACTGTCTGGTGTATATACAAAAGAATTTTAATCAGGTTATTTTGTATTTGGTTGTGTTTCAATAAATAAGTTAGACTGGTGCTGATTGGACGTATTGAAAATCTTGTTATCACTACTCCTGAATCAAAAATAATATGGCTGTGTGGTTTTCATCAGAAGACTTCTTATGATATCTAGTTGATCCTAAATGAAATGGATGCTGCCCGCACATCTAGTGTTGTCACAAGTGTCCATCTTGAAAATCTTATCACAACTACACTTGAATGGATGGCTGTATTAACCGGGGGTATTTACTTGATGTCTAGTTGGTCCTAAATGAAAATCTACTGCTCAGACATAAAGTTTGGCTGATACAGAGGCCATCCTGAAAGTCTTACTACAGCAGCTGTTCATATTGGTATTGTGCTTGCACCAAAAAATTTCATTTGATCTGTAGTTGTTTTAAATAGAAAAGTCATGAATCTGATATCCAATAGGGTGACCATGATTTCCATCTTGAAAATGGTGCCAATCTGACATCTGCAGCAGCTGATTTGAAAATCTTCTCATTGCTTAAGAATATCAGAGGTGGTTTCGAGGAGGAAATGGTTGTATCTTGAATTCCTGGAGATTCTTTCTTACCAGTAGAGCATGAGTCCCTTCATGGGGCACTTGTCGATAGAGTTATTGCTCATTTTATTTGCAGCTTAATGAAGTGTATAACTGTTACATTAGCTCAACTAGTATCACAGTTTTTGATGACTTGCATTGACACTAGGTAAATATCATGGTCATCACTTGACTCTGGAGGCACTCTACAGTTTAATATTTTGCACAGGGTTACATTTTCAAAGAAAATCAATTTCCCAGGTTTTCCTATAATGGCTATTTAAAATTACCATGTATATATCTTATTCACTCATCTGTAAGCCCTTTGTGGGCCCCCACTTCCATATTCACTTGTCTGTAAGGTCTTCCTGTCTGCAGACAATTAGATTGCCAGTGTATAATGTTCCAGTGAATCAGTGCCTATGCTTTTTC
Organism: Sinohyriopsis cumingii; assembly: GCA_028554795.2. Lineage (NCBI taxonomy): Eukaryota > Metazoa > Mollusca > Bivalvia > Unionida > Unionidae > Sinohyriopsis > Sinohyriopsis cumingii. The sequence continues at coordinate 121,984,873 of CM068824.1, read as the reverse complement.
CTTTAAACATAGGTGTCGAAGATTGCATGAATTCGTCTGCTAGCATCATGTCATATGAGGACAACAGATAAACTACATGCATTTAGCAGCACTGCTTATATACCAAGTTTTTTCTTTTCCTTTCTTAAAAATTTTAGTCATGACCATAAAACTCAGCATGCCCTGATTTTTTTCTTCTTCTTTCTTTCAGACTAGACTTACCTTGCTGAATATGGATCCTCTATCAGCTTGAAACTAGAAAGACTTGTATCCAGCTTCTAGTGTCCACTGCATGACTAAACTTGTGCATCTGTTGATAAATCACCAAGAGCATTACAGAAATCCACATCATTTTCATACTTTTTGTGCAAACTATAATTTTCCATGCCATCAAACACCAGTTTTGAAATAAATATTGACAGGTGTTAAGTGCTCTGCAACATATATATATATATATATATATATATATATATATATATATATATATATATATATATATATATATACACACACACACATACATACATACATACATACATACACTGTGGATGATCTCATGACTTGGGGTGAGTGGAATTCTTAAAATTGTGGTCATGAATCGTGGACCATGTTTGGCTTGAGATCTTCATTGCTATTTTCTTGTGTATAGTCAATTGCTCATTTGACAAAAAATATAGTTTTTTTAATTCTTCTTCATTGTATAGGCTTTGTATTTTAAAGAAAAGCATCCCTTTTGGGGTTCTCAAGTCTAATACAACTTGTGTAATTATTTTTGTGATGATTTCACACATTATTCACTACTCTGACATTATACTTTAACTTATATTTACACACAGAGTAAGTATTTATCAAGTTCTGCTGAATAATTTCCTCTGGCTTGGTGGAAGATCTTTTCCAGCATTTTGGTGTGTTGTCAGCAATGAAAACATATCTTATGTGATACATTTACTTTTCCATAAATCCATCCAATATTTAAATCACAATAAAATCATTCAGATATATTCCAAATTTTAATTGCGTTTTAAATCTTGTCTGTACTTCCTCTTCTGTCCAGATGTTTTATTGTCTCACCATTAATACATTTTTCCATGGGTGATGGTGCCAACGATGTTAAAATAGCATGTTAAAAATTCTGATATACACATATTGTCTATTCAAGTTGCTCTGCTCAGAAGCATATTTTTAGTACAGTGCTGCAAGTATAAACTTTCTTCCCCAATTTCGTATTGCATTTGACAGTGGTTACAGCAATACTTTCTCTGGCATGGTTGAAGATACCTCCACATTGATAAACATCTTTGCAGCTTACCTGATAGCATGTACTTTTTCATCATATATTTTAAATCGTCATGAAATCGTTCAATCATATTCCAAAATTTTAACTCATCTTGGTTCTCTCTTTTCTGTCACAGTCTTCAACTGTAGGCTTATTATATGTCAATAAACTGCCCATTCTGTCAGGAAATCACGGCCTGAGAGAACAAGTGGTCTCTCCTGCTAGGTCATAACACTGTACAAGTAATAAATCCAAGTATTAAGAATCTGGTCTGGCAGGCCAGGTGTTATCATAGTGGTGATCTTTCAATCCAGGTTTTACTGTTTTATGGTATATGTGAAGTTTGTGCCATGTTATGCAAACAAATGTTGTCTCCATCTTAATTTAATCCTGACAATATTCACAGACAAGACATCAATTGGAGTCATCAAACAGTTTTATCAGGCGTTTAATCTTGAAGCTATAGAAATTGTTTCTGAAGTTTGGTGATATATTATGTTTTCATTTTTATGTGTAATGTTTGTTAAATATACAAGTAGATTAAAAGTTAGTGCCATTATTTGTTTAAAGGCCAGTTTTCATGTTGAGGTGATTGTATTACTTTGTAATGATTAATATATCATTTACCAAATTACTTTAGCCAAATATTTCTTTGTATTTGTCATTTGCTTTCATTTATTTGCTAGATAAATTTATTATTCACTGTTAAGCTCGTTAATTTGTGGGTTTTTTCTTCACAAAATTGTTAGCTCCATGGTTGCCATGGTGACCATCCTGAAAATCTTGTCACTACTCCTTCTGAATAGATTGCTATATTGACTTGGGGTTTTCACTGATAGATATCTTATCACTTGTAGACAACCCTAAATGACAATGGTGCCAATCTGATGGTCAACCATCAGTAGCCATACCTTGAAAATCTTGCTATGGCATTGTTATATATCCTGAACAGATCCTCGTATCATCATGGAGTTTTTAACTAAAAAACTTCTTATCGCATGGAGATGGTCCTAATCGATAATGTTGTCAGTTTGACATCCAACATATATTCCATGATATAGTCTTGAAAATAAAATCTTGTTATTGCTATTAATTTGAATAGATGTTCATATGCACGTTGGGTTTTCACTTAAAACTATTTTTGATGTGTAAATTCTAAATCTCTGTCATTTAATTTCCTTTCTCACTTTCAGCTATTACTTAGTCACCATTTTATAATCTGTAAATAGATCTCATAAAACATGTCTTGACCAGTGGTTTCTCTTTATAGGGGTCCGTCCAAGGTGCCACACAAAATCAATCACTATGATTTTCAGCTTAGAGGGACTTCAGTCCCTTTATATATATGGCATATTATCCATTCTCTTTTGCTAAATATAGTTTGTAATACTGATAATAGTTACAAACTGCATGGTCTTACTAATAATAGTAACAAAGTATAAATCCACTTGTATGTCGGGTCAATTTTATGTCAAGGGAGGCAACTCAAATTTAAGCTATTGCTTACACTACAGTTGTTCTCTTCCACAGAAATACTTGAAACAATAGTAGAAAATGCTTTTTAAAGAAACTATGACAACAATTCCTCAAATAATGTTTCCAGTGTTAACTCACTAACCCCTGATCCAAACAGCTAGGCATTCCCCTACAGCCTATGTGCATAGAGATCTCCTAGAGTAGTGTTAGCTATACCAGGGTCTGTATCCCTGAGACTTGCTGAGAGTACTTGGCTTGCATATTTTTTCAGACGTAGCTACTTGCAATAAATGTTATATTCTTTGTCATGTTCCTTTAATTTAGCTATGAAACTTTAAAATAAGGAGCAGTTAGGTCAGGTTTGATGTTTCCTGTTATCTGATAAATTTGAGAGAGTTATGGCCCTCTTTGATCTAATACTTTTCCTTTAACTGGATCATATTGGCATGGTCATCAGTACCATATGAACACATTTCTGATTCTTCTGCCAGTTCAAAAAATCATCCTTTATCATGGTTCCAGTTAAAAGGCCCATCATTGTAACATGTTTTCTGCTATAAGGCCCATCATTATAACATGGTTCTTGATATAAGGCATTTTATTATATCATGGTTCCAGTTATAAGGCTCATTATTATAACATGGTTCTTGATATAAGGCATTTCATTATATCATGGTTCCAGTTATAAGGCTCATTATTATAAAATGGTTCTTGATATAAGGCATTTCATTATATCATGGTTCCAGTTATAAGACCCATCATTATAACATGGTTCCTGTTATAAGGCCCATTATTATAATATGGTTCCTGTTATAAGGCCCATCTTTATAACATGGTTCCTGTTATAATGTATGTATCATGGATCCTGTTTTGTTATTCGGTAGCAAAGTTACATGTAATGTGTAAGATGGTCACACTATAAGGTAGTATATTCTATGGCTGCCATATACAGCATTATTGGGTGATACTGTTTCAAGATCCTTTGGTGGAGTTGTTTATTTGGATGACCTTCATCCGCCAAAATCGGGCAAACCTTTGGGAGAATAGGGAGAATTTAACTACCATGAAAATAGGTTATAACACAAAATTGGCTGCTGTTTCTATAGTAGAAGTCATTTTCTCTTAGGCTTTTTAGATCAAACATTGGATATAATGATTAATTTTACTAGTAATGGATTTGGATATGTCAGCAGTGCAGTTCACATTCATTTAGGCTGCAGGATTCAGTATGTCTCCTTGTGTGAAGTTTTGGCCAGAATCTGTGGCATTTATGTTCATTTTCTATCACCAAAATTGATTATAGGGCATATAATTTCTTTTGTTGAACTTTCCACCTTTCTTAAAAACGACCCCAAAGTCTACAGTTTACTTTGATAACCAGTTTCATGTTAAAACAAAAAAGAGTGGGAGATATGGCATAAAAACTAATCCCAAGGAAAATTTAACTTTGCTTTTGGGTTATGTTTAGGACAAGTGACAGACTTAGTTCCTACTGTTTTGATGAATCAACCCCAACATCAACCTGACTGTGCCACATTAATTTTGAATTTAAAAGCTTGTCATTACTGAAATTCAGTATACAAAGTGAATTATAACGTATTTGTTAGCCATTTCGTGTATTTCAGAGAAACTGATTACAGTAAACCTTCTAAAATAAATCCATACTTGACAGTAAGACAAACCCTAATCTTCCAAAACATATGATCAAATTTTGATATTAGGAGGGTTAATTCACTTTGAAGACCAGTCCCCACGTTTCACAAAATTTATTTAGTTGCATTCTTTTAACTGTATAAAATTCATTAAATTTTCAGTGATACTGTTACCCCACTGACAGTAATTCTTATGGCTCCATGTGTTACTATTTTTAGCCCATGCTAGTGTGAGACCGTAGTTGTAACTGTTTCTAAGGCAATGGTAGCAGCATTGTCATTACACTATGTAACACAATTTTTGTGCCTGGGTAGTATGTTATTTAGTGATTGCTTATGCCGTAAAAGTATAGGAAATGGCTATTATTCTCCACAAACTTTACTTTTGTGACCAGGACAGTGATATTTTGAAATTTACCTATTTCCAATGAGAAAATGGGCGAATTTATGTCTTTTTGTTCACATAAAGTCAGAAGAAAAAAAAAATCAAATATAATATGCATTTATACTAAAGTAATACAAAAATTACCACAAAAGATTTAGAAGAGAGTAGTTTTTCGAGATTTATGATTATACTGTAAATCATTTTCACGAATCAGCCCCTAAATGTAGTCTCCCATCATGTCGTTTTACTGTCCTTGGTAGCGGCGTTCAGAATCCAGTATATCCTGGTGAAGCGCTTGCATTGCTCTTCCGAAACAGCTCCCATGTTCTCCTTGAATTTATCAAGATGAACATCAATGGTATGGACTTTGAGAGATATCCTGCAGCCCATTGTGCCATAGTTCTTCACCAGAGTATCAACCAGCTTCACATAGCTTTTGGCCTTGTGATTGCCCAGGGAGCCCCGAACCAATGCGACAAAGCTGTTCCAAGCCGCTTTCTCTTCTTACTAATGAGCTTCGTGAGGAATTCATTGCACTCCAGGATCTTCTGTATCTCTGCCTCAGACAGCGTAGGGAAGAAGTCTTGACGGTACTTGAAGGGTGCCGACTCCTTATCTAGAGCTCTGACAGATTGTTTCATAAGGCCAAATTTGATGTGCAGTGGTGGCATCAGCGCCTTCTGGGGGTCCACCAGTGGCTCCCACTTGACCTTGTTCCTACCCACAGAGAAATCAGGTCTGCTGTGGCCAGTCCCGCCTGTGGTAGTGCGCCTTGGTGTCCCTGCTGTCCCAAAGGCAAAGATAGCAGGGAAACTTAGTAAAACCGCCTTGGAAACCCATCAGGAATGCCACCATTTTGAAGTCTCCGATGACCTCCCAGCTGTACTTATCATACTTCAAGGCGTCCAGCACGGTCTTGATGCTGTTGTAATCCTCTTTGATGTCCACCAAGTGAGCCAGGGGAAGAGACGGGTGCTTGTTCCCATTATGGAGCGGCATGGCTTTGAGGCTTCTGAATGAACTGGCAATGAAAAGGCGCCACTCATTCTGGTCACAGGCGATTCCGATTGCCTTGAACAGACTGGTCACATATTGGCAGAAGCGGAGCCCATCTTGACGGGTGAAGAAGCTGGAAAAAACTTGGTGAGCTTCCTCTGATCTGCGCCTTGCACGCTTTCATCCAACAAATTCTACTGCTTGAGCCTAGATGTCAAAAGCTCAGCATTGGACTTTGTGATACCAAGATCTCTGATCAAGTCATTGAGGTCTTTTTGGTTGGGGTAGTATGGGTTTCTCTCTTGAGCTCCACCTCTACAATTGTCATCTGGATCTACAGCGCCTTTCGCGCGCTCTGACTTGCTGCTTTCTTCTAAAGACGGCTGCTCTCTCTCTCTCTCTCTCTCTCTCTCTCTCTCTCTCCAGAGGAGTGGGTACAGGGAGCGGATGAAGGAAGGTCCGAATATGTGATAGCAGGTGTATTCGTGCCAGTCCGACGTTTGGAAGGGTCCACCATGCAGAAGTAGCACTTACTTGAGTGGTCAATTGGTTCCTGCCGAATTCTTGGGCTAGCGAAGTTCATGGCAATCTTTTCCCCTCTGTACCATCCTATAAAATGACATTTCACCCATGACTAATGTGTAAGAGATTCTCGCAACATTTTTTCATATATGATATATTTTTTAAGCAAGAAAATTGTAAAACATTTTAAAATTAAAAACTTTTACAATTTTAAAAGTTTTAACAAATTTTGTAACATAAAATTCGGAGCAGCAATGGTCCATCTTACCTTTCGTAGATTTTTTGCAGTGCTCGCAGGTGAAATGAGGTGCACAGGGTTTGTCTGGATCCCTGACAGGCATGCCGAAATATGCCTTGTAGGCCTCACACATTTTAGCAAATGCTTCCATGGAGTACTTTTTCGCTCTTGTCTTGATAAATTGGCCGCAGACATAGCAAAATGCGTCTGCCGGATGCTTGTGTCAAAGAAAAATGCAGATATGTATCCACTTAGGCAGCTGGAACTAAACTGAACTGGTGGGCTTAAGGCCCTGTATTTATACTAAACTGAACTGGTGGGCTTAAGGCCATTACTACCATTTGTATTACTGGAAAGTTCTAGAAGTTATTGCAAGTTTACTCAGCACTGAATCTATCTGGAATGTTTTGGAAAATAGATAAATTTTAAAATATCACTGTTCTGGTCATAAAGGCAAAGTTTGTGGGAAATAATAGCCATTTTTTATATACTTTTGAGGCACACGCAATTAGGAAATAACACTTACGACCCAGGAAAAAAAAATGGTAACACGGTGTTATCAACAGATCGTTTTGGTTTTGATTCAGATTTTTCAGTCAATGCTTTGAGAATGGGCTGAACATGCATGCCATGGTCTCCTTGCGTTTGATAATTGGACATTAATATTATCCAGTCCTTCTTGTATATTATGGTCATCAGGGGGTCTGGTCTGAACAGATAGTTGTATGGACAGGTGACCTTTATGTGGAGGGTTAATCTTGTGCAGCAACCAGGAGACAAATAATGCAAAGGAAAACAAAGAATAATGATAGGAAACCAAATTACGATTGAAAAATTGGAGTATAGACAGTATAAGGTATGTATTTAGTCTATTAATAAACCAATATAAAACATTAAACTTTAAAGATTATGCCAAAAAAAAATGATAAGAGGGTTTATTATCTTGGCATATTAAAAACAAGTGAGCTTACTATATTTTATGGCTGCAGTTTAATACAGACATTGAGAATAGAATGAATGTAGGGACTGATAATTAATGGTACATTTACAAACAGTAGTGTATGATAACTAAGTTTATAATTTGTATTTTCTTTTTCTTTCCAATGTGAAGGCTTTACATTGTCTTTGACATGATTTTCCAATGAATATCATAACCAAATATCAGCTGTATGCATATCATGAACTATGTGATTTTAATTCAAGTATAAACACGTCTCATCTCACAAGAGTGACTTTTTCATGCACAATCTATTGTTTGCCACAATATTAAATGCCTAAAGAGATCAGCTTCAAAACATGAATTTCCATAGAAACCTATTAAAACAGCCCATATGGCCAGGCCTTGCCTGACTAAATTCAAGCACTTGTTTTGTTTACCATAGCTCATAGTGTTGGGCCTCTAGCTGTGCTATTGTTCTCATAACCAGTACCCGATTACCCATTAAGCACACTAAGCACGTACTTAGGGCACCAGCCCCACTAGGTGCACCAGAACAATAAACACTGAAATTAATTGTTGATGATAAAAATTCAATGAATTATTTGTGACTTTCAATCTGCATATACAAATATTTTGATTTGGAATGATGGAAACACTGGCATATCACCACCTTTTTAGCTTTTAATTTTTTTAAAAAAAAATTAGTTTTACATTTTGTAAGAAGAGGTGGGGGGGGGGGGGGCACCGTAATATTTTCAGTGCTTAGGGCCCTGGAAGGCCTTAATCTGTGAACTTGATTGCACTATAAATCGACTGACTGAAATTAGGATAGAAACGGTCAAAAGTGCTTAAAAATAAAGAATACAAAGACAATGACTTTAAAGTTTGTATTGGGTTTAAAAAAATGGAATATATAAAATATGAAAATATCTTGCAACAAAAAATCTAAATCGAGGTATTAACTCAAAGCAAATAACAAAGTCCTTCCCATCCAATATGGTCAGCACCACAGCCATCTTGAAAATCTTGTCACTACTCCTAAAGGGAAGATTAAAATACGTCGGATTTTCACTAAAAGACTTGTATTTGATGTCTACTTGGTTTAAATGAAATGATGTTGAACTAATAGCCAGTGTGGCTGCCTTTAAAAAAAAATTTTTAATGCTGTTTCTGAATGGCAGGTCCTTTTTTACATGGCATTTTCACCAAATGACTTGTTATAATATCTGCTTGGTCCTAAATAAAATGGTGTTGGTATGGCATCTTATATGGCTACTATAGCAGCCATCTTGAAAATCTTTTATCAGCATGGTGTTTCTACTGAAGACTTCTTATGATGTCTAGTTCGTTGTAAATGACAATGATTCCAATTTGACCTGGAATATGACAGCAAGAATGGCCTTCGGGAAAATCTTTTTATTGCTCCTTCTCCTAGATTGCTGGACAAATCAACATTATGCTTTCACCAGAAGAGTCCTTATGATGACCAGTTGGTCCTAAATGGAAATGGAACACATCTGATAGCCAGTAGAGCTTTGCAAGTTTTGTTATTGCCAGTACTCTTATGAGATCTAGTTGGTCTTAAGATGAAAATGATGCAGACTGTACATACATTATGGCTGTCTTGGAAATATTGATGTTGCTACTTAATGAACATGTATGGTCATATTGACATGGGGGATTCTGCTAAAAGACTTTCTGATTATGTCTACTTTGTCCTAAATGAACATGGTGCCGATCTGAGATCCACTGTCCACAACGGCAGCAAATTTGAAAAGAAAGAAATATTCTTTTCTTGGATTCCTGGAAATTCTTTTCACCCATTAGGACATTAGTCCCTTCTAGGGACTCTATTTTTAAATTTGATACCAGCCGTATTTTCTTGGCTTACCGTATATATTTATTTGTATATAGGGTCCATCTAGGAAACAACATAGACCATGATCTGCAATTGCTGGCAGATCAGGGCTTATGTTGTTTTTTTAGGCTAATTATACGCAAGAAAACGCCCAGCTTTCCCAAATGCATTATGCAAAGGCAGACCTGGGTCTATGCGGTTTGCACTGAAATCTTATAAGTATATACAGTAACAAAAACCGTCATTGCAGCATATGACACATTGTTCTTGAGTACTGGTACTCAACACTCTAATGAGGACATTTCTAAATGGCTTGATCGCTCCGGTGGCCAAGTGGTTTGAGCGTTTGCCTCGGATGCTGGAGGTCGTGGGTTCGATCCCCTGCCGAGTCATGCCAAAGACTTACAAAAATGATACTAACAGCTGTCTCGCTGGGCGTTCAGCATTAAGAGGTTAGTGTTAGGTCTGGTCGGCCTGGTGTCAGGATAATGCGACTGGGTGGGACATCATGCTACATGTCTGCGGCATGATGCCCCAGTGCTAGACATCACTATAAACTGCAACACTGCAGACGTCGTAGCGATATGACTGAATTTTTTTAAAGCTACGTTAAATATCCAAATCACATCACATCACATCTAAATGACTTATTACCCGTTCAGCAAGCTACGTGTTAAGAGGAACAAATGCATTTAGATTTGGTCATTCAAAAACTTACCAGTCTATTGCATAGAGAAAAAATAACTATAGAGTGGTATCATGTGAAGCAGAGATGTTGGCTGGGGTTAAATAAAGAAGAATACGCGTTATCTTTTCTGTTGTGTTCTTGTTTGGCTAAAGCCTGCTGAGAATTGTCAGTCAAATCGCGTTAATAATTCTTCATATTGTCTAAGGCAGTGGATGAGTTACCGTGCTTCTTTCTACATTTGTTCACTGTATCAGTGTAAGAGATACATATAGTTTCCCATGTATGTACCAGTATTTAAGCTTGGATGCACATGGAAGGTTTAACCGTTTATTTTAGATGATATCAGTAGTTGTATTTTATTATTCAGCCTGAAAAGGAGAGACTCGTGAAGCATTCGTTACAAATCAAACAGAGCAGGGTTGTCCAATATACGGCCCACGGGCCAGAGTCCGGACCGCCAAAAATTTATATGTGGCCCGTCAAACCGTCATAACTTTTACCTCATCGTTCGCATTCTAATACCTTGTCTTTTCGGAAATTGGCTTACCTGCCCCATGAGTGGGAAAAATTGCAATGTGATCCATTGCATGCAAAAGGTTGGATACCCCTGAACTAGATGAATATTCAATACATTTTAACAATTAAAGTTTAGCGAAATTATGAAAACTGAGCATACATTATCAGTTTTAGTGAATAATTAATTTTGATGGATGGCATTCAGTTTGGGAAAGAAAGAAGCCTATTTATTTTGTCGAGTCCAAAGGTCAAGACTACTTGCAGTGAAATAAGAAAAATGACTCGCTCTCTATAACTTTAGTTCTGAACAATAGACCTTTACCAGATGTTAAGAAGGGCTTGCACCAAAGGTATGCCTCTTGATTTGGAGGACAGCAGTTTAACCACACTTCGTGAATAGCTTGCACTTAGGCTGAGACAAAAGCTATAGATTTAGGGTTCAGTGTTCCAAAGTCATAGTCATGATGGTAAGTCGAAAAGGAAAAATAAGATGATTTCTTCGTAACAAACTGAACTGAATTGATAAAAAAAATGTTGCCGAACACATTGTTAAATAGTAGCAAATTACGACGTTTTCTTTCATGTAATTTATGTCTTGCAATGCTGCTTTCGAACAGAAATATATAACTCCACTTTAATGTGTCATGATGCAGTATGGATGCAAAGTCAGATGGTGGAAGGTAACGTTTTTCGTGGCGCGTCTAATATGAACTCTCAGATCAATAGATGTCTTTAAAATCAAAATCCATTCGTGAAGATCAAACATGATATTTGTGCTGATCATTATAAAACAATGAAACTTGAAGGCGACAACAAAATTTCTTGGCACATGTGAAACTTGTTACTTCTACCTTTATTCGTTCGTTTTGCCCATTGTGAAGTAGACTCATTTCTGCCGGCTAGGCCCGGCCCTAGGGCAAGGCGAACGAGGCAACCGCCTTGGGCCACGCGCTTGAAGGAAATCAACTCCGCAATGCAATTTTTCACTTGGGGACCCGCTCATCGCTTGCTGCCTTGGGCCCCGCATCATCATAGTGCCGTTTCTGCTGCCGGCACGGATTAATTTAAAATACGAATCTTTATTAATGAAACCATTAAAACATTCCAAACCGTACTTTTGTACACTACTTTTACATAATATTTGGGGTCTTCTCCATGGAGAATATAAAAATGTTTTTATCTATACCAATACAAGGCCAACCGTAATGATATAATGTTTCTTTGCAACACGTTACAAGGTTCATTGAGCCTAGTTAGAGTGAAGTGATTTGGTCTGGCATGGTCTTTGACGGAACAACAACCATCTGAAGACCATGGTGTGCTGAAATTATTCGAGTAATGTCCCCTGCCTAGAGACAAATCCAATGTTAGGTTTCGAACTTGCACCATTCTGGTCCTGAGTCCACCACGCTAACCTCATATCCATTGTGGCTTCTTAAAGTGAAATTAATATGTCACCTTGAAAGTTTTAGGATCTGTTATTGCGTTATCTTTTTCATCACAGAAAGGTATCCGATTTGTCCCTTTTGAAAGGCTTATTAAATTATAGTTTTATTTACATCATTGTATATAGAAAACAGACATACATCAGGGCCTTATTTGGAGGGAGGTCTGGGTCTTCGGGCACCCCCCCCCCCCCAATAGGCTAGAACAAATGTAGACACACATACATACAGTCACTTGAACCTTGACCACCGTTTTATTCTTACGCACGTTTATTGGGCATTATGCACAATTTGAGTAAAATTTGGACTACCCCCACCCCCAATACTTGACCTGATCAGGCTATGTATATGACTTTCTCCATTGGCTACATGTAGATACAAGACAAGTACCAGGACATTCCCGTAGCTACATTTAGATAAAAGGCGGGCACACAGGACATTCCCTTACTTACATGTAGATGCAAGGCAAGCACACAGCATATTGCCATCAACTACATATAGATACAAGACGGGCACACAGGCAATTGCCTTAGATTAATGAAGATACAAGGCAGGCACACGTGGCATTCCCTTAGCTACATGTAGATACAGTACAGGAAAATCAAAATACACTTAGCTACACTTTGATACGAGGCGGACACACATGACATTGCCTTTGATTCATCTAGATACAAGGCAGACATACATGACATTGCCAATCTAATGCAAGTAACATAGCTTGGTCAACACGAGGGGTCGGCAGCATACGGCACGCGTGCCGCAATGTGGTGCGTCAAGAGACTTTGCGTGGTACGCGAAGGGCAGCCAAAAATCTCTAATTGAACAGTGTTACTCCCTTACTGGTGTCGCGCGCTTGTTCATTTTATAATTAAATTCGAACAAAATGTGAACTCTATGTAAAATAGGTTGCCGACCCCTGGTCTACACGCTATGTACGTGGCCAGCACGATACATCAATAAAAAGGGCACCGTTATTCAGTTCATCGCGGTTTGTCTTCGAATTACAGCAAATTGTAATATGCCATTAAATTCGAGTAAATCTTAGTCTAGAGAGTTACAATTTTAGCGAGTGTTAAATTTAGTTTATTAACGGCTTAGAATCGTAACGAATTGCCGATTGGCAAAATTATGATGTTTTGGTTTTTCTTGTACTCTAAACAAAATCGAAATGCCCGGTGTCTTCCTCCACCAGGCAAACTAGGCAGCCGCCTAGGGCGCTGATTTCAGGGAGGCGCATTTTTTAAAATTTTTTTATTGTTTAGAAATTTTGAAATTGATATTTTCCGGGGGGGGGGCGCAGAATCTAACCTTGCCTAGGGCGCCAGATAGTCTGGCCGGGTCTGGCGCCGGCCCTGCCCACATTAGCCGAATCCGGGCTAAGAAGTTGTTGTGAAAATAGTTTGCTGGCTAACTTCGACGAAATTTTGTGATTTAATGTAGTCGTCGACTATTTTAGCACATACGACTTATCATCAAAAGACTAACGGGGACATGGAGTTGTTGTGAAAATAGTTTGCGGACTAAATTTGACGAAATTTTGTGACATAGCATAGTTTCATTGTACACCAGGACTGTGTAGCATGATGCCACAGTAGACCCAAAACTAAGTAGAATGTAATCTCGACAAATGATAAGCTGCACTTTTCGGATAGGTATGAATACGGTGGACGATAATTTGTCGGCGCTTAAATGTCCGTGGAGATCTGGATCTGCGTCGTTTCGCAGTCAAGTACGTAATATACATTGGTTAATACGGTATATGGTAAAATTACAGGTATAGTTAGTTTTAACATTTTTTTTCTACCCGTTGTTTGTTCTTTTTTTTCGTAATTAAGAACAACATTCGTGGGACAGATTCATTTGGTTATGAGCTACTTTTAATTAGAGGTATCGAAATAATGTTAGTTGTAATTTTCGTTTCATTTGTATGACGTGTAACAAAGAAGAATATACTGGACTATCAGCATTAAAAAAAATTTATTCTTCTCGCCAAACACCATCGTGACATCCAAAGATGCTTCTGGCGCCAAAATTCAAAGGATTTGAAAATGTTCACACCATTTTATTTTCAAATCACAAAGTTTTGAGCATTGATGGAGGAGCTTTACGGAAGTTTACACATTTGAAGCATTACGGCAGTATCGTATGTACCCGGCTACAATCATTATTACCTAAGTCATCATGCAACCACGCTCTAGATTTCGTGACAAGGCGTTTCCCAATAACAGCGTACGTATGAGCAATTTTCCAAGAACAATTTTTCTCTTAAACAACATGTTATCCTTTTTTTCCGTTGCAGTACTCCCTGATGTGCGCCTGGTTTTTCTCACCTGTCGAGAATGATTTATACACCACAACCGGTTAAATGCTCGGTTGTCATTCATGCTGATCGTGCAAGGTAGTTAATATTGGATTATTTAGAATGGCAATACCAGGTATGATGTAGGTAGTAGGCGAAAGACATCTAATTTCTTCCTTACCTATAGGCATGCACTCTGCTAAATCGGGTCACTTAGTAACAAATCTAAGAACAAGGTTTCGTAATTCGTGCCACTAATTATATTTATTACAAAAATTATGATGACCTATGACTTCATTCCTAGTAAGGTTAGACTTATTTAATAGTGTTATGATTAATATATTTCTGCGTACTTGATAAATTAAACGACAATATTGAGTCTTTTGTCGTGACTACGGGTCTCTCAATACGCGGTGAGCAAGACCTGACTGCTAGCCGATTCTGTGTGAATGTTTGGTCTTACTTGGCTCCATGAATCCACATTGTTGTTGTTATAGGGTTAAACACCATTTTCAGCACAAGATAGGCTATACATGACGGCCAGTATTAATGGCGGAGGAAGAACCCGGGAAAACTCAGGAAACTACCACCGACCCATGAGAAGCTACCGGCAGGCTTTCTCACACGTCCACATTGGCAGAGTCCGGGACTCGAAATGAATCCACATATACTCGCTGATAGATATCAAACACTGTCATATATAAGTAGATTGCTTCAAGATTTTAAAAATTTTTCAAACAATGTTACAGTGACAAAGAATTTTAACTAAAAATGGTTGCTCACTGAAATTCTTTAAATGAAGGGAAACTACTTTCAATTAAGTGAACAGTACTTTCACTTCAGTGTTAAAGACTTTTATTTTTGCTAACCTATTTATTCCACTTTTCATTTAGCTTAAATGAATACATGATTTAATTTTGGTGAAGTTATTATTTTTGTACTTAGGAAAATAAATGCATATATATTACCAAACAGAAAGACGTTTAAACAAGCGTATCGTATATACAGATATTACCAGTCTATGGGATTTAACAGAATGGCTTTAAAAAATGGTATATTATATAATGATATTATTTAACTACGGGCATTTACAGTTGTGCCATGAGAGTATGACAATAATAGAATACCTGAGTAAAATTCTTAGAGAAAAAAAACAACAGATATTTATCAAGGCTAATTTAAAAATCTATCAAATATTAGAATGCTTCCATACTCTAATTATAGCATGGATCAACATGTAAGTGTACGGGGGGGGGGGGAACTATGCAGCCTCTGAGGATGAAGTTTCAAAATCAGTTTTAAGGAATGACTTCTGTATTTCCATCAAGTAAAAGGAATTCGATCTGACAGTGTATGCATTTTTTCCCTTCAGGTTCTGTTATTTTCCTTTGACAACTGACATGAGTGAACATACTACCCATATGCGTATTTTTTATATATTTTTGAAAATTTTTTTATATTTTTTTTTTAATTACTATTGATGTACTTGGTAATTCAGCCAGTCTGAGTAATATTTCTTTTTAAATATTCTATTATTGTTCAAGCATGGCGGGATAAGATAGATGTCTTTTTTAACCAGTTGTTAATAAGGTCATCGTCTTAAATTCCTTTGGATTACACCCACACAATTATCCTTATCTTATTTCACCTGTTCAGGAAACAAGTAGCACAGAGGATACATTAGCGCACACGAGGATACGGGTCGCTATATTAGTATTCGAGAGTTGTATCTGGTTTCAGGAGGGCCCCGAGTTCACCGTTACGGATCACTGCCATCTCACCCTTGTCTGCGTCGGTTCAAGTCTCGGATTCGGCTAAATTGGTTATCTGAGAAAGCTTGCCAGTAGCTTCTCGTGGGTCGGTGGTTCTTTTCGGTTTTTTTCCGGGTTCTTCCTCCACCATTAATACTGGCCGCCATGTATAGCCTATCTTGTGCTGAAAAATGGCGTTAAACCCTACAACAACAACAACAACTGGTTTCAGGAGCAAAAACATTTGTGTGCTCTACAGAGAATGGTTATGTATTACAGTGGTATTTTATACCCGATTATACTGTACCCAGTTCATATATTGGTTTAATGGTTGGATACGTTGTAATCATGACGCTTCCAACTAAAAGCTTGTTTGAAAACCTAATAAAGTGAGAAATACTCGTGAATCCATTGCCTATGGCCTGTACTTCGTAAACAGTCGGAGTAAGAGCCTACCACCGTAAACTTTAGTAAAGTCATTTAAACGCTTTACATCACAGCATAATTGCAACAAAAATCGTGTTTCGGTTGGGTAATTGTTTTATCAAACAATTTTAAATTATCTGACTTCTTTACGATTTGACGGTGCTAGGATGGAGTTGAATGTGTATGAGAAGTTAGGAAAAGAATAATGGCCGGAATAACAAATGAACAAACGAAATTGGCACTAAACGGATTCTTACTCGGTGGGTATTGTATAATCTGAATTGAACATCGACCAAAGGTGGTCAGGCGAGACTGCTGAATCTTACATCAGCCTGGACATAATGAATACTAGCTATAGGTTGTCAGGTGAGACTACTTAAACTTACAACAGCCTCGATCGATGGGTCCCGAGTGGTTGGGTGGTGTAAATCGCTTGCCGTTACATATCATCAACATCACACCTCTCTACGTGGTTTCGAGTCTCGGACTAAGCCAACGTTAGTATAGGAAAATGTTGACCAGTAGCTTCCCGTAAATCGATGGTTCTTTCCAGGGTTTTCCCACAGAGGCTCGTATCGTTGCTTACAATTTAACTATTAGTTATAATAATAATAATAATAATAATAATAATAATAATAATGATAATCATGATGATGACTTTGTATAGCGCCTAATCTTTAGAAGCTCTAAGCGCTTTACAACATTAGACAACACCTATAAGATATATATATAAAACATATGTAATGATATGATTACAAAAACAAACACCATGAAATTAGAAAACATAAAAAAATATGCTGAGAATATTTAATGTAGGAAACATTATTAGGTCTTTAAGTTTGTTCTTGCAGTCGAAATAAGTGAGTTTTGAGAGCACTCTTGAATGGGTTCATTGTCTTTGTGTTATACATATAGCATACAATTTTATTTTTTAAAACACTATATGGATGACTGACAGTTAAATTGTAAGCAACGATACGAGCCCCAGTGGGTTTTCCGGGTTTTTTTCTGCACAAAATATACTATCATATATTGCTCGCCATGTAATGAAAAATGATGCTAAATCCTTAAAGTTAAACATAACACTTGCCTAAATATACTGAACACTGGCCATAGGATGTCTAACGAACCTGTTGAACCTTACACCAGTCTCGACATACTGAACACTGGATTTAGGATTTTTGCGTGACTGTTGTATCTTACGCCATCCTCGACATATTGAATACTGGTCAAAATTGTTTAGGTAGATTGCTCAATCTTACACCAGTCTTGATATATTGAACACTTGCCGTTATTCAGAAAAAGAAACAATTGTAAATATGAAAAAGACTGCGTAGCATCAGGTGTGTATGCTTTAAGACAGCCACCCCCACACCCTTCCTGCGTCTAACGAGAATTTGGAATTGGTAACAAAATATAAGTAAATTAGCAATGAATATTATGAATTACGTCTTTTATGATGTTTGTTTATGCAATGAAATGTGTAACTGGTGATGATAAAATCACACAGCTAAGTAAGCAAGAAGGTCAGGGCCTGCACGTGGAGCCTACGATCAAATTATTGGTGTAACCCCAAGATCAAATATATGAACAAGTCCTTGGCAAAATGAAATGTCTTAGTTAATTGTTTCGGTTAACGTTTTCTTGCTTTCAGTGGGAAAATGAGCTCTTTTCTTTCTAGTCTTTATGTCCATGGATATTTTAGGTCAGTTAGCTTTATAAAGTCAGCGAACCAACTTCCTTCTGTACAGCTAACATGCGATATGTTGAGTAAGTGAGCATGTGCTCTGTGTCAGGACAGTGTATCTTTTTACCTACCTGTAGGCCTGGGACGCTATCGTGTCTGTTACCTAAGGCTACGTTAGTTGTCTTCGTCTCTATACCCATTTTGGACAAATTTTGGCATATTCCAGACAGGGAACTCTATATAAACGACTCTCTGGAGGCAGACCCATGCATTGTGTTGTCTGCAGTCCTGAGAGTTCATTAGTACTTGTTACAGGTATTATGTTGTCTTATAGATTTTGCCGCTTTGTTCTTGGTAGAGTTTAAATTCTTACTGCATGTCCAATATCAGTATCATAATGACAGGTATATGTAGTTATCGTTTCAATTTTGTATTTGCAAAATTGTCAATAACTGCAATTCTTTTTTATTCTAACTGTGTGAAGTTGTAAGGTATATAGTATCGCTGGTTGTTCTACTGTTGTTAACAAGTTATATCTAGTAATTGTTGCCATGAAACTGCGGTGTTGGGTGTGGCTTGCAGAGTGTGTAGATTTTGATGAAGCTTGGTGGGATGTTTTGCACATTGGGTCATATCTATACAGGGAAGTAGACAAAGATTTATAATTTGTCATTTATAAAGTAATTATGGTTGTATATGTGATATCTCCTAGTTGTGTTTAAAACATTATGCTTCAGATATGAAAACTTGGGTCTCTACCACCATGCTTAATGGTGATGACCCCTCGTGATTTGTCTCCCACCAATTTCTTTCAGTAAAAGTTTTGGAACTTTGTATTTTGTGTTTTAATTGTCGTATGCCTACATTATGTTTGCTTTAAATTATATGTGTTCTAGGGTTTTAACTTTTGTCATTTAAATCTTCTTTCCGAATTAATACATGCACCTAGAGATTGTTGCACAACAGTTTACTTATTTAGTGCATGCTAAGACAAGGATGATAATATATATCCATCTTAAATTGAAGAAAGATGAATGGCAATATCAAACAAGATACCTCTTGATTACACAGGTTGGTTTTAATATATTTACTCTGATTTTCAGGAAAGAAGTTCAAATACTTAAAGGTTGTCTGAAATGCACCATTCATATTCTTGGTTTACATCTATTTAAAACATATTTTAATATTCAGTACTGTAATTTTTATTTTTGACTTAGGACTCGCGGTATTATTATATGGAAGAATGGGAACCAGTATAGAAATAGTTGAAGATGAATTACAATATGTATGTATGTATGTATGTATGTGTGTGTGTATGTATGGATGGATGGATGGATGCATGCATGCATGCATGCACGTATCCCTGTATGTATGTATGTATGTATGTATGTATGTATGTATGTCCATGATTGGGTAATAATGAGAAGTAATATTTTGAAAGCTTATCCGTTTTGAAACTGAAATAAAAGTAAAAACCATGTTTTATTGATGGAATTTCAGTCCGTTTACATACTTGTCTTTTGATCACTCATTAGTGTAATACGTACCTGGTATTTTAAATGCAGAATGGCAACACATGCTACAAATACATGTAGATAAAACAAATGCCGCGGGACATATACATTTCTCCGTTCAGAAGCTTGCGTCAAGAATGGGACCATACTGAGACAAATAGAGATCATGATCATTCAAAATGTAAAGTTATTACAGTTTTAATATCGCGCTTTTTCCATAGGTTTACTAAGGAAGCTGAATTAGTAACTTGAGTCCTGAAATGAACTTTACAGCACATTTATATTCAGCTCAAACGAGTCCCTAGATTAGAGCATGGTAATTACAAATAGTAAACTTTACAGCACAGTAAATTTCAGCTCATACGAGTCCCTAGATTAGAGCATGGTAATTACAAATAGTAAACTTTACAGCACAGTAAATTTCAGCTCATACGAGTCCCTAGATTAGAACATGGTAATTACAAATAGTAAACTTTACAACACAGTAAATTTCAGCTCATACGAGTCCCTAGATTAGAGCATGGTAATTACAAATAGTAAACTTTACAGCACAGTAAATTTCAGCTCAAACGAGTCCCTAGATTAGAGCATGGTAATTACAAATAGTGAACTTTACAGCACAGTTAATTTCAGCTCATACGAGTACCTAGATTATAGCATGGTAATTACAAATAGAAAACAGCAAAGTTAATTTCAGCTCATATGATTACCTAGATTAGAGCTTGGTAATTACAAATGGGTAACCTTATTTGATCAACTGCCACTTAAATAATTTACTTATTTTTAGTTTCTAGAATCTAACCAGAAAAGAACAGTCAAAATCATCTAAAAATAATCATGAAACAATCCTTTAATGTACATTAAAGTACAGACACATATGTCTTAACACCATTGTATTCTTTTATTTAAACCATAGTGGACAAGGCTATGGAAGATTTAACTAAACGCTGCTTGTTCTAGTCACACTTGATTAACTATGTATAGCGATTTGTAACTAAAACAATATGCACTCATGTCATCTAGAATTAATTACAGTATGTAACTGATGATGTGCTCATTTGAAATCATATGCCCAACATACATGGTGTAATGATAAAGAAAGACACATAAATCTTAACAGAGAACTATTTGTTACCATGATAGAGTAGTAAGCAGTGAAAACGTGTCTGCGTTAAGACAGGTAATTATCTAACACAAAACTGACTGTAAATGACACACGGATGGATGGATGGATATCTAAATTAATGCGCGTATATCGTTAATTAGAAGTCCCAACAGTTTTTCGGTAATTGACAACAACAACAATAAATTGGTGGAAAGAATGTGAAAATATGCTTATCTGACATTAATACAATATGTTGTGTACAATATTCTTTTAATAATGCCTCATTAGCGTATTTCAATATCTTCATTACTATGCTTTCATTAATCGCATCAGTCACATTATAAAAAATGTTATTGTTAATGAGGAGAGTTCGAAATGAGATTCTGCTTCTTACTCAGTCCTCTATCTTTTTTATTTTATGTACTTTGAAATGATGATTTCAGCAAATAGATAATGTTAAAAGAAAACCAACGAGACCCTATGTAAATCAACGCGACCCTGTGTAATCCAATACGACAATGTTTAAATCAGTATGCCCCTGTGTCAATCAATGCGACCCTGTTCTTGTAGAGTGCTTTGCATCGTCACTCAAACGGATCAGTGCATTGTTACTCTACTGTGACTTGTTTGTTCCAAGATGACCGTATTATTTGTTTTGTTTTGTCGATGGAATAATTTGGAAGTAAATGCCAAAAACTTAGGACTTTTAACAAAATCAATTAATACACGAATTTTCTTTTGTGAGTATGAGATTAGTGTAACAATATGTTGTTGTTACTTTAGTTTAAATAATAATAATAATAATAATAATAACGTTGTATTAAATCACCATTTTGTTTTCAAAATTCTAAAATGGTGACTGACATAGAAATACTTATACTGGAACTGAAATGAATATGTGACAGTCGAATTATAGTACGTTTTGGTAAATATTCGAACAGAAAATTGGTTTTCGAATATTCGTTTCTTTACTTAGCAAGTTTGGCAGCATTTTATACAAGAAATATAGAAAACGAAATATAAGCTATACAACGCTGAAATAAGTAGCTCACAAGAGAAAAACTTTAAAACCTGATACATCAACTGAAATTCAAACTTCATCTCACAAGGTAAAATTTCTGAATAGTCGTATTATTCCCATAATTGCCATTTCTATTCTGAATAGTCATATTATTCTCTTCATTGCCATTTCTATTCTGAATAGTCATATTATTCCCATCATTGCCATTTCTATTCTGAATAGTCATATTATTTCCATCATTGACATTTCAGTTCTGAATAGTAATATTATTTCCATCATTGCCATTTCTATTCGAATAGTTATATTATTCCCATCATTGCCATTTCTGTTCTGAATAGTCAGATTTATTCCCATCGGTGCCATTTCTAGTCATTGCGCTCTTGAAAAGATAACGCGTAAAATTCAAGTTAATGAAGAATATGGAGTGAATTGGGGTCAATTCAAGGTCAACTGAGCCATAACATATCAAGAACCAGAGTTCCTAAATATTTGTTAACTCTTGTCTGACATTTTTTTCTGCCTAGAGCAGCTATAGTAAATCATTGTACCTTGGAAAGTTAAATCCGTATATTTCAGCATTTGGTCTTTTATTGAAGTCTGAGGGCATTACATAGCTGTGGAATTACCAATATGCTTAAAAATCTGACACATTCTTTTTATTTTCTTAAAAGTTAGTAGTGTAGATATCAGCTTTTGTATTAATAATGTCTACATGGACTTGCTGATATGAATTTGGAAAACACTCATTTAGGGAAAGCTTTACGATTTAATTTTGAGGGGTGGGTGGTATTGTGATTTTTTGATTATATAATTTTGTCCTGCAGAGAGCTTGAAAGAATACCCTCATTGATTTATAGAAAATGAACATATTATGTCCATTATATTAGGTGATACAAAATTATATTGAGCTAAAAGAGGCAAAATATTCCGGCTTGTAAGAAAATCCCAGCCCCCCCCCCTTCCTTCAACACACCGAAAAATCCTAGTCACCTCCCAAAACATACACACACCGAAGAATAAGGTTGGACCCTTAAGTTGTATGGGTCAAGAGTTTGATGTCACAATAGAGGTTTGCTACTCTCTGTTTTTGCTCTGCTTTGGGACAAAACTGCTGTTATCACTTTGTTTCGCAATTTGTGCAGAGAACGTTACACTTTGTCCTTTCTAGACCTGTTTGAAAATAACATCACCGTTTACTACGGGAATATTTGTAACCAGGAAACCAACTTGTCTATTCCCAAACTTGTTTGCGAAGAGAACTACTGTAAAACCCATTATAGCACGATTCCGTTTATAACGCGATAACTTCATGACTACGATTTTTTAAAATGTGAGATGACCTCTCTTCTTAACATCCTAAATACATGCTCTCGGAAAAAAAAACAGATTAATCGTATCTATATCAGATTATATGATCAATAAGTCAGTTATAACTGATATTAAAATTTCAATGCACAGTTTCTGTGGGGAAGATTTTCACACAAAAATGTTAACCCAATTCCGTTTGTATCATTATTCTTTGGACCCCAAGCATCGCGTTATAACGGGTTTTACATGTAGCTCCCATATACATGGCTCTGGTAGAGGTTACATTATGCTGTCTACGGAAGGCACAAGGGCATTTATAAATTATTGTAATGTTCATCCTACGTATAAGATGACATCAGTACCTGTATAGGGGTTGCAGTTAGTCTCAATATTAATTTCTTATGGCATAGCAGAAAATCCCATTTGGGCATTTTATAGTCGGTAAAAAGTTAGTCCCTGCTAAAATGACAAGCATGTACTAGTATAACAAATTCCGGGGACATACAGTCAACGCATCGAAATTTAATTCAGTTACCTTGACCACAGGTCCGTGTGTGATTTTGATTGTGAACAGATCGCTTCCAAGAGAAATATTCGAAATAGTCACCGCATTGAGCTGAAGCGGTAATCGAGTTTTCTGTCCTTTACGGTCTGTGTTTAGCACAAAAAGAGCGCTTATGTTCACTGGAAGATAAACACGGAGAATAACACCAAGATTTATTCGAGTTTTCGCTTGAATTCGTAAATCGTGTATGCTTAAGACCCCAACAGTGCCATGTAATTAGATTTAGATGACTTTGCTCACAGTGTTTTCAATGCGGCTTGTGTTGGAATGGTGAGTGTCAATACATTATAACGCAGACAAAGAATTGAAAATGAATTTGATACCGTTATTAACATTGGCAAATATTCAAACTCTACAGGAACACATTCAACAAATATTCGCACAGGAAACATTGGTATTAGGTCCAGCTCTAATTTATCGATATGTGTAACTCTCCAGTCAATTTTGTTTGAAATACACAAAAGGAAGCAGGAAATCATTTACTTGCTTTATGGTATTGTCCCCTTGTGATCGATCCTTTCTTCATTGTTTTTCTCGAAGAATTTTGAAAAGAAGCAAAGGTTTTAAAAGTTTATGGAATAAGGACCCTTTTGGACACCTTTTTCGCAGTGGGGATAGACGTCAAAATTGACATAATTTATAATATTTATATCAAAATGTAATTCATTCGATGTTTCAAAATGTCTTTGAATTGTGCAGCAAGCACCTTCACAACGATGCTGACGATGAGCTCAGGAAGAATACATGTTAGATAAAACCTTTTCCCACTTACGATATTTTGATGCCGTTCTTTTCCTTGAACTATTTACCTCTTCAACTATTACAACGTACTCTACATTAGGGGTGCATCCTGAATTGAAGTCATTTCACACACTAAAAGTAATTTACTAGGACCTATGTTTGAAAATGTTGAATACTATGATTGTTCCATGTCGACCGGGATTCAGGATATATGACAATGCCTCACTTTTTGCGAGGTTCAAGTCACTTAAAAGACTTTTCACTTTCTGCCAGTATTGCTCAGATTTTCATTGTTTGATATAAAGTTTGTGTAATGTTGAACTTTTAGAAAGCCATAGTTTAGAACTCTTTAGAAAAGCAGCATTTATGCATGGTCTTCTCCTGTAAGCGTTAATTACATAATGCCACTATAACCTCATCCCCCAAAACGGGTATACAAAATCTAATAAAAAGTTCTACATGCTCAAAATTTCCAAAATAACACAAAAACATCCCTTGTATATGCGTCAATAAGTATTAACCTGAAGAATGTCTGCTCATAGTTTGTAACCTTGACCTCGATGGTGGAACCAAAATAAAAGGGGACAGATAACTTAATACATAAGCTTGAAGTTGAAAGGCTTGAAGAACAATATTGTAATTAAACAGGACAACAGTTACAGTTTAGACATTTTCGTGCTTTGACCTTGACCATTGACATTAACAAAGAAGATGGCATGCAATACATTTACCTTCAAGATTAAACTCTGAAAGTGATATATGAAACCATGTCAGGTCATTACGCTCAGTATTAAGTTTCATCTTACTGTATAAAGGCTTTAACGTTCAAGATATGGTAAGAAAAATACCTATATGTGCATGTTAAAGTGACGTTGAAGTCAAACGAATGAAACTAAGTTTAAATGTAAAAGGATACGAAAAATTGAAAATACAACATTTAATAACAACTGTTACGGCCAATAAGAAAGAAGCAAGTAACATTGACTTGAGCGTGAATTTGACTTTGCAGATAGAATATTGTTTGTCATTACCCATGACATATACGGTACCGAGGTTGGGAAGCATATTGTGTTCACATAAAAGTATAAAAATCAGTTCATCAAATTTACATCTTCAAACTTAATTTGATCCATTATTGATTCTACGGTGGATATTTCGAAATCGGTCCCTCTGTACGTTTCTTCACCCGATCCCTACATTGTTAAAGCCTTCAGGGCTAAATTTGTTAGCACTGTTAAAGCTCTCAGGCGTTAACAACGTATACTTTTATACTGTACAGTATACGTTATATGCCTTTAAGGCTTAACATTGTCAACTGCCACTGGAACTGTTCTTACGCATGTGCGTCATTTCTATCAAACATCCGGTCAGTGATAAAACTTTGCTATAGGCCTAGATGAATAAACGGGTACGTTCCAAACGAAATTGAAACTGTCAGTAAATTTACATTTGTAAATAGGGTTCTAAATACAAGAACAAAATGGGATAGTTTTTAACCAAGTAGGATTAAAACTATTATTCTGTACATCAGTGTGCTGAAGACATCATTATCGTAGTCATCGCTTTTGACGCACTTAAGAACTTTTACTTTTCAGAAATGTAAAGAGTCCATAGTGATACATCTCATTTCCTTTAAAAACATTTATTTATTTTTGCAAACTATGGATAACAAATAAGAATGATATATTTTCTAGTACTCTTAATCGCATGCTTTCAACCAAGCGACCCTTTATTCCGTTAAGTTCTTGTTGTGCATCTCTTTTTTAGACGCACTTCACGTCCGTTGCTACCAAAAAAAGTTATATTCCAGGGCAACTTCATTAGCACATAGGAAGCACAAGTTTATTGGGAAGATGAAACAAACGTCATTTAGCATTTCAATAATCGTTCATATATAATTATTTTAAGCATAGTTTTTTATTATAACGATTTTGTCCTATAGAAGCTATAAGCATCAACAAAAATAAAAATTGGATACGAATCCTAATGGTATTATAATAAATAGATCACTTGTAAATTAAAAAAAATAATTAGATTTATGTCATTTATGCAGAATATGGCATTGAATGTAATTTTTTGGTGCTTCCGAACAGTTGGGCAGCTTGCATAACTTGTTTTTGTAGAAGTGCATATAATCGGTGAGAAAGATATAATATTAAAAGAGATTTTTAAGTACAGGCTGCATACTTACTTATGAAATATACTTTACAGGCACCTTTTTACAAAATATATACAATTTATGTTAAGAAAGAACCACCTAAATAAAGGTGGTAAAGACAGCTCCACATAAAACTTTTAAAATGTAGCACAGTATTCTAAACAGTGTCACTCATTTTGTCACCCACTGTGTGTCACATTTTCATAACATGTTCACTAGCTGATTTGCTGTCTAATATTCGAGCTGTTATTAAAGATTTGTATGGGTATATTTTATTTCATTTTGAAAGTATTAATGCAGTTTCAAAGACTTTTTCAGTCTCGATGATGATTAGTGAAAACATTTTTATGACATTATTTGGTGAACTTTGAGTTGATGACACTGCATTAAAATATACCAGCATCAGAACATGGAACAAAAAATTACTTTAGCCATGGGCTAATCGACTTACAAGATAATTGAGGAGTGGTTGGCTCTGCTGGTCAAAGACCAGAAGGTCTTATGAGATGGTCTGTTCTTCTTTCATCTCTCTTCCAAAATACAGTGTATGTCCATCCATTTGCACAAACATGCCATTGATGCATGTCCTAAAATACGTCAGATTGCCATAAAACTTTCTACACATGCATCCCATTTTCTAAATGAAAATAGTACTGCTCTGACATCCAATAAGGACACAACTCATGTCAGTAACGAGTTTTCACTAGAAGCTATTTAAATGATGCATAGTTTCTCCTAAATTAAAATGTAAATTTTGCATCCAGTATGGCCACCAAGGCAGCCGTCATTAAAAGTGACTTAATAGTGAATGTGCCAGACTTGAGATCAGAAGAGTACAGGTTCAAACCCTACCATCACATCAGCTTGGGTCAGTTACATGTTGTGTGTCCTTGAAGACACTTTACTTCAGTTGCCTAAGCACTTAATAGCCTACATGTTATGCTGTCAAAACACTCATACCACAAAAACGTGTAATATGATTGGCCATATCGCACATGTTATCATAATTTTTGGACCTTGATGTTTATTCACATAGCTTAAATTCATATTACCACTATTGGGGAATTCAGTTCAAATATTACACATTTTGAAATTGCCATTAGCCTGTAGTATCCTCTATTATAATATGTAAGTTTTTTTACACCCTTGTGGAGTAGTTAAGGAGTTACTTGGTCATTTATCCATCATGTTTGGACTGATTTCTTAAATGTTTTTCTGGTGGCTTTTAACCACTCTAATTGTAGATTAATTGTTATTAATGTTGTTGCCATTATCATTTTTTTGTAGTATAATGGTTTTGACAAAGGGCAGAAAACCAGCCAAGAGAAGATATATCTCTCTGAGAGGTGGCTCTATGAGGGTCAGATATGAAAGGCTTTCAAATAAATTTGCCAGTGACAACTCAGTTGCAAGTATTTCGCATGGTGTGCCTTTAGCAGGTAATCATAATGTGCCAGTACAAGCAGGCATGCATACATCATTTGATGTAGGAAATAAAGAATTTGAAGGTGAGTTATAATGTTGAAACTGTTTGGCTGCACTGAGTTAATGGAGCTTTTTCTGTCATGGAGGTTTAACATAAGGTACAGGGAAACTTGTTTCTATGTGCTATTCAATGTCATTTGTTCCACAAACATAAATTAAAAGGATATGGCTGTAAAAAAAGGGTGTAAATAGCCATTCATTTGTTCATGTAAAAGACAAAAGCAGTTTAATGTCAGAGAGGATGGGTAAGCTTTAAACACAGTTTTTCTTAACCTGTTTGTTTGCACCTGCATGTTTAAATTAATTGTATGCCCTCCCTTTCATAGATTAAGTGCTGGGATATTGTGATATAGACCTTCATGGTTGTACATGTGTTATGTAGTGTAAATTCTCTATATTAGACCCTTCAAGCTGGGTCAATAACAGTTATGTTTTTATTGTATGCACACTTTCTGAAATTTTATTCATCCATGGGCTAATAGTATTTGTGCTTTTAGAAACATTTGACAGTTGGCATGTGTGATCATTGTGATAAAGTGACCAAGGTGTCAGCACATATCATACTAGAACACCTTGGACCTTGGCCATGCATTGTTACCCTGGGGTCAATCTCTATAATCTCCCCACAGCCCTCACCACCAAGACATTAGCCTCAGAGTCATAACTTAATAAATATAATAAAGTAACTTATATGTGTGTGTGTGTGTGTATGTGTCAGTAGCAGATACCCTTTCTCACACAGAGTGTGCACTCATTTTTTATTATACTCTGACATGCAAACAGCAACCCGTCCTGCCTAATGGTTTGGGAAATTTATTTTGACTTTAAATGCATATTTCAACATATTTTTCACTTTTTAAGCAATAATTGCAGTTTTGATCTATTTTGGTAGTGTTGTTCACATAGGTTTGTTTTCAAATGTACCCGCAATATGTAACATTGGTTGGATGATGTTTTACACATTTGTCTATCTATCATTGATTGTGGTTTCATGGTAGTATGCTAAGCAAGAATTTATCAACATGTCCACATTGCTAGTTAACTTACATTCTTTTCTTTATTTTTCGATCCATGTGCCCAGTTGACCACATACCAGAAGCAGAAGTCCAAAAGAGTGGAAAACTGGACTGCAATCCAGGATCAACTTTTGAATATTGGAATGGAAGTGACCTTTATGCCTCCTAGCCACACCTGCATCTCATGTGCTCAGACTGTTGACCAAAGTTTTCGTTGCATGGATTGTGGTACATCAGCACTATATTGTCAGGCTTGCATAGGTATTTTCCACAGCCTGCCTCATCTTCACACGTTTGAAGCATTTAAGGTATAACGATAAAGGAAAATAGATTATACAACATACATCTTGCTTAAAAGGTTTATTCTTTGTTTATCAAAAATCTGTTAAAATACTGTAAAGCCTTGATAATAAGCATTTGTGTTTTTTTAAAGTAAAGTTTGTATATGCTTATATAATCTTACCTTTTGAAAATCTTTGGTTAAGAAAATTTATAAGGATGGAGAAGGTATAATCTGAACAATGGTGGTATTGAAATAGTCATGCTGATAACTTAATGAAGAAGAAAACAATCAGTAAAGTACAATTTTGTGTATTTATTGGCAGAAAATTTGCTTTGAAAATACAGTAAGGTCCAGTTCTGCTTGGACCAACTTTGTACTCGATTTCTTAGGCACCTAAACTTCAGGCTGTAAATCTAGTTTTCATCCAAGGTTTTTTCTTTCCTATAACAGAGATTGTGGGAAGGTAATTGAAGCAATTTCACTTTTCAGATTATGTCAACAAAAGAGCTAATTTATTCAACTTTATTGTGCTGACAGGTCATACAACTTGTTTTTATTTTCACTTTCACATTTTCAGATTTGTTTTTCGAATAAGACTGTAATCACTGATTTCTCTTTTCCCAGAATGGTACCTTCATATATGTTCACGTGGATACACCAGTATGGACACGACCAGACAATCATACTTGCGTATCCAGCTATCACCAAGACATTGTCATAATAGACGACAAAGGTAATATGTCATAAGATGTTAATATATAAATAGTTAAATGTTTGAAACCTTTGTGATTTTAGAAAGAAGCCGTCAGTTTCTGCAGTGTGGGGGCAATTGATCCGATATTCACCAGTGAATTTAATCCTAAGATTTTGTTCAGTGCTAACATTTTTTATCATGTTAGGAGGTTAAGTACACATTATACAGACCACCCATACAGCGAGGTATATTGGACTTGAAATATCCTGTATTTGGGCAGTAGCCTTTATAAATAAAATCCTTCAATTTCAATACAGTTCATATTGTTCCTGAAAAGTCATTTAATTGTTTGAAAATATCTGCACAAAACTTGAATCCAGCTGATAGAATGCATATGTTACAACTGAATGAAATAGGTCACTTGTGAAATTAAGAATTCTGATATTTATGCATTCTCTACCCCCTCCCCCGAATACATAACTAAACTGGAATAAAATTTAGTGGATTAAATGATATACAATACTGGTGGATTACAGTGCAAGATATGCAGAAAGTTCACTTTCAGTACACTTCTGCATTGACCATTTTAGCATTAGACTAATGGGTGAGTTATAGCTTGGTTGCTTTTTCTTTGTTTTTATATCCCTCTCAATTTTGTATGATAGAAAATTCATTTAAAAAGATGCTGTGAAAATTTTTCACTGTGTGCCCAAGGTGCAAACTATTTTGTAATGATGTCTGTATATATGTTCCCTATATCATTTCACACCAATAACTCTGCCATGTACCATGTTTTGGCTGGCTTTCACTTTTGACTATGGAGGAAGCCTATCATTTTCAGGATCACCATGTCATTGTTAAAGTTCACTGTGACTGAAAATGAAATAGGGTTCTGCCCATGAAGATCAGTTTGTTAATGACTTACATGTGGTTTAAGGAAGAAATATATTGATTTTTGTTCAAATGTTAACATTGGGAAGACATACAATATATCCTTGATCTCCAAGAAACAATGAATAGGAACAATTGTTCCAATGCATTCTATGAAATGATACAGTTGTCTGTATTACCTGCTATTGTAAGTTGAATTTATCAACAAATGACTGTAAATATGTTCATATCATTGGAACTAAAGACTGAATATTCTACATGCATTTGCTTCCAGGCAGACAACATAAGCGAGTCATGAAATTTTGCAGTTGTGAACTTCCAGCTGAGACCATGCTGAGAAGCTACCTGTGGCCATCATCACCAAAGAAGCCAGTACTTGCTTTCCACATAGGCCTTCTTGAGTGGTTGACAGCACTTATGTTGGAGTGCCAGGTGTCTGCGAAAGGATTTTGTGAAGCTTTGAAAGCTAAGCACTCTAAACATCAGCAAGGCCTGATTGAGTCAGAGGTAGATGCTTACATTTTAAATTTTAAGAGGTAGATTGAAATATTTTCTTAAATGTATATACATTTAGTCAAATGCATGTCCTGGAGAAATCTTAAACTCTTGCAGACACTATTTTTAATAAGAAATGCTTAATTGCTGGATTTGAAGTAATGTGTTTAATTCTAATTACGTTGAAGTTTTAATGCTGCAGTGTATCACTGAAGAGTACTAGTTGATATTTGTTTCCACATGTTGTATGGACACAGAGACATTTGGATAAGTGGAGTTTGTTAATGTTGGCTTTTTTTAATTTGCTTTTCAAAACTGTGTATAAGGTTCATTTTATTATTGTATATATTGTTAAGTTGGACATGTAAAAAATGTTCTGATAATTAATTTTAGATTGAGTTTACAGTGATTTCTTCATTGCAATTGTTCTGTTTTGCATCCATGTGTTTCATACTTTGTTGTGTTGTGCTAAGTCTTATACATAATTTCTACATTGTGTAGCTGTGTTCAATCACTGTCATGAGAAAAATTGTTGTAATATAGCATGTTGCAAGGAAACCTGTTTTAAGCAGGCAGATTTTATTAATAGAATCAGAAGTGAAAATAAATCTGGTTTCAATTTTAATATAATTTTCTCTCTTCCAGGTGAACAATGTGTACAAAATTTTGATGAAAGAGTGCCTGATCCAGTATCGAAATTTCCAACACAGACTTCGCCACCCTAAGCATCTGTGTGAAGATCTTGGTACAGGGACTCAGTGTCCAGCATGCTTTCAAGTACATTTATTTATCTTCCTTTTCATATAGAAAATGAATTATAAATGTTGATAAATATTTCAACCTTTTTTCTTAATTTTCTTGTCAGTATTAAACTTTGTTTGTCAAATATAACATACGAGTCCAATGCTGTGAGAAATAATGAACCAGGAGATTAATGCATGTCCTTTCGGTGTTACTAATGAAATAGAACTTTTGAACATGTAAACTCCTTATGTTTTGGTTCCCTCTAGCAGAATATTGTTGTTTATACATTATACTTGGTAGTGTTGGGTGTTATACCTCTTGATCTCAGAAATATCCTTATTGAACATTTAGGGGATGTTCGTTTAGTAATGGTGCACAAAGGGGGTAGGTGGGTTTGAAATTTGCATGTGTGTGCATTGGGGGCATGTGTTAAGACCATTTAGTACATATGTGCCTAATGACATAAACTATATTATAGCTATGAATAAAACTTATATGTCTTAGCCAGCAACAAATAGCCTATAGTATTGGCACACCTTCCAATTTGTTTACACCCCATTACTGATTTTAAAAATGAAAAGCATCAAGGAAAAAAGTTATAAATATGTGCAGTAAATAATTTTTTATTGTAAGAGGGTAGTATTCCATTCA
The DNA here is from genome assembly GCA_028554795.2 of Sinohyriopsis cumingii. Taxonomy (NCBI): domain Eukaryota; kingdom Metazoa; phylum Mollusca; class Bivalvia; order Unionida; family Unionidae; genus Sinohyriopsis; species Sinohyriopsis cumingii. Next base: position 121,952,068 of record CM068824.1, on the reverse strand, counting down.
GTGCATTGCACTTGCATATTAAGTGGGTGTGATCAAGTATAAGGCAAAGTGTACTCACAGGGTAGGAAAAAGTACACCATTAAATATGGGAAGGTGGATAGAAATTGGCCATTTTTTATCATGAATTCTAAATGGACTCCTCCTTACAAGTTTTCTTCTTAATGCAATAGTGAAAGTTATATTCTGCCAACCAAATTTTATATACATTTAGAATAAGAAAGGCACCAATCATTCTTAATGTCATTGAGGGCTGAGATTAAGTTCACTGTTAATTCTACTAGATGGATGTTTTGATTACAACTTAATTGCAATTTTTAAACACTATGTTGTATTTTTAAATCATCACATTGAAGATCAGGATAACTAATGTTAAAAGTTCTAGAGTTTTTCATTTTCACAACATTCTTGCAAGCAAGATAACAAATGTACACAGGATGAATTTAAAAAATATTTTGATATTATTTTGGGCAATATTTTAGAATCCCAAGAAGATAGTGTCATTTGATGCCGATTTCCAGCTGGTGAGGAGGCTTGCATCTGGATACACCACTTCCAAACCCAAGCATGAAGGAAATTTCTTTTTGAACCAGATGGAAGTGGATAAATTTGTTGAAAATTATTCAAGTGGCTTAACCAAAAATGAAGTAGTAAGTATCATATAAGCAATATAATTGGTTTGATATTTGAAGAACCCAAAAAAATCAGTTCTTAATTTTGTAATGAAGAGAAGAAAAAAATGGAGAAAAATCTGCAATTTGTCATACAGAAATTTTGGAGAATTTGCTTTGGGAAATTATTCAAGTTTATTTTGCTATAAAGTTGCAAACATGTTGTAAACAATCAAAGTAGAACTAAGATGTGCTTTTTCCACTTTAATTTGATTATAATGAGTGGAAGGCCTTGGTATGAATTCTTATGTGCATACATTGATCTTATAAATGCAAGTCCTTACTGTATTGCAGGACTGTAATGAATTTCAAGCAGGAAATGCACTTAGATCTAAAGTCAAGAACAAAAAACTTGACGTTACAGCAGTCTTTGGATCAGCATGCCGCCATGAGTTCCCGTACCTTTTCTTCAACCTTAAACATGGTGAAAGGTAATGTTTGTAAATTTAATGTTTGGCATGAAATGTTTCTTTTTGGGATTTCCTCATATGGAATATAAAAAATATGCATTCTGGGATATCAAGAGTTTTATTTTCATAGAGTAAGGTTGACAGTAACTTAATACTTTATACAGTATTTGAATCACTCAGAAAATAAGAAATGTGCTAATTGAGCACAGAAGTTACTGTAACAACTTTTAATTATCGAGTTTGGGTACATCCATTTAGTATGTACGCAAAAATCTGGCAAAGCTCTACCCTTCCCCCCTCCCTGTACACATGCATACTTTTTTACACCACCACCCTGCATACATACGCTTGACGCCCCATCCCCCTCCTCTCCCCCACCCCCGAATTCTATAGAACGGTCTATATTTCATCCATGCAGAAACTATAAAGGATTAATAATACCTGTTTAATAAAACAGATAATCCAGCGATGTTGAATGTCTGGCTGCATCAAAGAAATAAGCTGCATAACTTTAAACAGTTTGTCTATTGTCTGCTAAAATTCAAATGCCGACTGAATCCAATCGAACAGGTTATGCATTAGATGAATTATTATGAAGGCTTCACACACACACACACCATTATCTATGCGTACATACATTATCAGTAGATACCCCCCCCCCCATATGCAAGTGTTTACATTTGGGTCACACACACCCATGCATACATACTAAATGGATGGCCCCTTTCTGTATTAGTTTGAGTGGTCAATAAAGATGTTTTTAATTAGAAAAGCATGCTCTGTGCTCATAGAGGAATATCACATGAAAAGCATAGAGATAGGTACATTGTTGCTTTCATGCCATTGTTCTTTTTTCAATAATAATAATAATGGAAAAAAACTACGCTAAAGTTGATAATTATGAATTATTTTGTACATAGATAAACAGGAATTGCACCTGATACTATATGAAGATCATCTTCAATTTGTCTACATGGATACATTTTTAAGAATTTCAGTTCCTTTTATTTATACCCTCTTTTCCAAACTTCTTTTTGTTATATGTAATGTTTCAAATTGATGAAATGTCTTTGAAGGAAACATATAGGAGATGAATAATACATTGTGGAGACAAATTTGAAATTCTGCTGACAAGTTAAATCTCAAATCACAATATGGGATCACTATACTAAATATCAATAAATGTTCTAAACTTGTATGGCCTCATTGAACATTTTCTTCTTGACAAGAGCGCTTGAGAGTATTCCACCAACCCTAAATGATTTTCTATTACAATTCGTGACACAGGAGTACTTATGCATATGAACTCATTCTGAGTTACTGATTTTTGGCCCATCTTAAAACCATACCTCATACTTTTGAAATAAAAAACCAGTAGATTTTAGAATCCCAGTATATCTATATTCTTTTATTTACAGAATTGGATACTCTGTTTCCCTTTTGGAAAAGGTAGTAGCAGAAAACAAGAATGTTGATCTACATGTCATGTATGATATAGCTTGTGTGTTAGAAAGCCACCTGAAGGTATTGACCATCCTGTTTCATTAGAATATTTCTCCTATACAACTTTGCTGTTTTATGGATTTAAACAATATAACACATTTCCTCATTTATGAGAGTTAATACTTTAAAAACATAAGGTGTATTGCTCATGTTATGATTGCAAAATTGAATTTAAGCTTATGCAATATAAATCTCATTAAAGGGGCAACTATTTTCTTAAATATGGAAATTTGCTAACAATAAACCTTTAATTAAATTGATAATATTGGCTTTATTTCATTGGCTTTTTAAAACATTCAGAGATTCCATAAATTGAAGTCATTTTAAGACATATCTTCAAAGAATAGTCATGTTTCATATCTATATATTTAGACACTCCAAAGCAATAAAGCACAAATTTAGCAGTATCTTTATTTATTTTAGAAATATTAAATCTTGTTTAATATCATGCATACTTATGTAGATGCTTCAGATTTTTTATTTATATGGATTTTGTATTTTACTGCACTGAAACACTTGAAGTTGATATGATGCAGAAGAAGGTAGAGTAAAGCAAATGGACAAAGCAAGTTAGCTGATTCATTTGATCTGATTGTGGGAATCAAACCCGCATCATTAAGAAAATATGCGCTATTGAACCTTTCTTTCATATGCATCTCTAAAAGTGTATTATTCTTATGGCAAAAGTATACAACTCGTTGTTGTCTCTTTGCCACTACTTATGCTAAGAACATTTCAGTTTCTTTATGTCTTTATATATTTGTTTTAGAAAAATCAGCGGATGGATCTTCTAGATGCAGTGAAACTTTCAATTCCAGCATTTCACTGTTATGGTCACAAGATGTCATGTCAGGTTTGCATACTTTCCTATAATTTAAATTTCTATTGCATATTATATTTTTATAAATGAATAATAAATTCCTGTATAAAACACTGCATTATAATACCCAAAACTTGTTAACTGAACAATACTTGTGTATTTTTTAATGTTGTTAAACTTGTGAAGCTTGACTATGTAATACAGAGTTGCCAAAATCAGTTCATCATTTTATTTCAGATTTTGTACAATCCACGAAGAACCACTGGCTTGGGACTGTCCGATGGAGAATGTGTTGAACGTCTCTGGTCATTTTTGGGAAAATTTTCCAACATTTCTAAAGAAATGACTCCAGAAAATAGAATTGACCTCCTTGTGGATGGACTCATTCATTATGGACAGAAAGTGACACGCAAACAAGGTATTCAAAACATTCTTTCATTGTTTACATAATGAGATATCAAAGTATATCTTAAAGTATTCAACTTTTGTAAGACAATAAAGTAGTGATAGTATCTTTTTGTGGTTCCTCTGATTTATGGAGACTTTTGAATTTTAGATCAACCGTCATGAAACCAAGGTATTATTTTGATCACTATACATGTGACAACTTAAATGGGCAATTTCTACAACAATAATGTTTGCTTTTTCTTCCAGTCATCATAATAATTTGTTTTTTTTCATGAGCTCTTTAGCTATCTTGTTGCAGGTAAAGCACTCTCAGACAAGCTTCACAGAGCAGACGACTTGAGACGAAAAAGCTCCCAGATGCTGCAGGAAACACTTGGAACAATATCAGGTAATAATATCTTTAGTTTGTGTGTTGATGGTTTACTACCCAGAATGAAAAATTCTAATATGTTAGCATGTTTTTTTATAACATCTTCTTGACTTTTAAAATATTTGTTATATTTTTTAAAAATATTTTTGAATATGACACTCAACAAATAGTTTCTTTATATTTTGTTTCTTCAATATTTAAACATTTCTATAGTCAAGTATGAACTCATTTTTCAATTTTAGGAGTTTCTGCTCATGATGTCAGACAGTGGTCAGCAACAGAGAAACAGCTGCATGCCACTACCAGCACTATTAGAAATGGGAACAAGGTATGCCCATGCAATTCTCTTAATATTTTTTATGGTATTTCCTCACAATAGCTAAGAAGGATCACCAACCATTCAGTATTTTCACTTGTATAGTCTTAAAAAGGCAGATCTGTTATACACTATAATGATTAGTGGGACTACCAATTACTGCTTCATATTCTGATGTTTTTAACAGCAATTTTAACAAAGTTGCAAGACAGTCTAATTCATTATTGTTATGCTTTTTATCCTGCACACTTATTGTTTACTTATATTATGTCAGTCTCCTTTTGTTATGATAAGTAAACTGTGGTTTAAGTTCATCAGAAAAGAATAATTTTCCTGTATATTATATGTCTTCATAAAACAAAGATTGCATCACTGTTATAATAATAATAATTGAGATCTGTTATTTTGTTCATTGCATCAGCCATAGTGGCAGTGTAAGATTGATGTTGTAGACATCCATTCACTTTGTGCATATGTACTTTGACCCATATAAGGTTTATATTGATTTTGCAGTTCTTAGTTTAAAAAAGTAGAACTTTCATATTTTAAACTAATATGTCCATTACTATGTAAAAAAAACAACAGCTTCAGTATATCAAATATGTTAACTGACTTTACATCTTTGGCCAAAGAAAGTAAATAATTTATATTTGTGTTTTTTAAATCAAGGCATAAGAATACCTTACTGAATATTTTAATAATTTTGTCCTAATTATTTATTTTCAGAATCAGTTCACTCCATCAGAGACCTATGCAGTTAACTTAAAGAAGTACTTCCAATTCAGGTAATATTTATATTTCCTGCCAAGGTCAGCTATGTGAAAAATAATATTAATTTACCCAACAAGTAGCCTTTTGCCACAACTGAGAAAGAACTTGCATTAAAAATTTGTCTCAGATTTTTGCAGAATTCATAAGAAATAGAAGTTTGGTGTAATTTAAATATGGGGGGGGTCTTCTCTTTAATTTTACTCATTGTCAGTGTATTTCATTATGCCTCACTGTAATTGTTGAAATTCAGATTATTATCTTGGTGGTATTTTAACATCTTAAATGACTTTTATTACATATATTTACTTTAAATACATTATTTAGATTTACTCAAATGAATTGTGCAGATATGTCTATAAACAGAGTATATTTTGCATAATGCCTCTTTTCAGTCAAGCATTGCTTGCAGTTGTAGACCCAGAGGTGAAGGAAAATATGAAGAAGAAAATATCTAGGTAACTTCTTTTTCTCTTTTGACTGTTTATTATCACCCTTGTCAGTGTACCACATGGATGGAATGCAGTATATTTTTGGAATGAAATTGGTGCATGTACATTAAGTTTTAATAGTGTGGCTTTACAAACATGCAGAAAAGTTAGTTATTTTCACATTTTACTTTCTAATCCTGATTTCTCAGTGTCACAATGGTGACAAAATAATTAGCATTAAACACGACTTTATTAATTTTAATAGATATTAGTTTAGTCCTGATTTTCTTTTCATCACTGACTTTCTTTCCCTCTTTTGAAAATGGATCTTCAAGAAAGATTGTTTCATTCTACCCATGAACACGGGCACAGTAGGACAACTAGGGAAAAAATCCAGAGGCCCAATGTTCAGGAGGCCCACCACCAAAGAAAATTTACAAATAGGGGCCTACTGGATACTTTTTCCTATGGCCCTCAAATCTTGGCCGTAACCAAGATTGTACTCTACATGATTCTGGATAAATTGTGCAAGGATGGTAATGTTTTTAAAGCATTCATTAATGTAACTTCATTTATAGTAGTTGATTTGTTAGTGAACTTTTATTTGAATAAATGACCTATAAATTATCATGATTTTTTGGTTCCACCTAATCTTCAAATTTACTAAATCTTGTGATTATGAAGTTTTGGAATACATTGCCATATCTTACACAATGAATAGTGTAAGTGTGTGTATTCATTTCAGGACAGAACGGGATCTGAAACGGTATGAGACAGCCTTTAAGACACAAAGGTGGTCATTGGAAATAGAAGCCTTCAGAAAAAATATAGATTCTGCAAAGCAGAAAAAATTGTATACCATGATCGAAAAAATGCAAAAATTGATGGCAGAAAGGTCTTTCTTGTTGGAAATGATGAAGAAATATGCTCGTAAGTATTGGTAAACAAGAAACATTTGGACTAATTTTCATTGAAAACAGGATTGGAATAATTAAATAATTATCATATTGGTTAGCAAATGTGGAATGAACCCCGATTTGGGTAGGATTATATTCTACATGGCTCTACCAAAGGTAAAGCAATAGGCAGGTAATGCCTTTTCAACAAAGACATCATATTTTATCAGATTACATTATGAATTTAGACATTTCAAATTTCAGATCCAGTTGAAAGTTTTGTTACAGAAGACTGACCATTCACAATAGAACTGTCTGTTCAGTTACATTGTATTCCTGATCCCGTTACATCTTATTAAGTATCCAGTTATATCTTGTTGATAGGGGCCCCGAGTAGCTGAGTGGTCTGAAGCACCTCTGTTACGGATCACTGCCATCTCACCTCTGTCTGCGTGGGTTCGAGTCTCGGATTCGGCTAATGTGGGTATGTGAGAAAGCTTTCCAGTAGCTTCTCGTGGGTCGGTGGTTCTTTCCGGGGTTTTCCTCCACCATTAATACTGGCCGCCATGTATAGCCTATCGCGTGCTGAAAAATGGTGTTAAACCCTACAACAACAACATATCTTGTTCATAAAACAAGTTGGATTTTTCATAAAGAAATGTGATTCAGCTCTTGTTTTATTTTCTTTCAGGTGGACAAGCTGTGGCAATCAGGGTAGGAAAACTGTTGAAAAAAGTTAATGCCACATTGAAGCGAATGCTTACAGAGTACAATTTGGAGGAGGGACCAAAGGCACCCAACCCAGAGAAATTAGATTTTGATACTTTAAAGCTTAGCACAACAGGTCCAGACATTTCTGATGAAGTTAAAAGAGTTTTGATTGATTTACTTGAAACCATTGATAGGTGTGAGGAAGAGATTGATATGATAAAAACAGAGATGAATTGCACAATTAAATATTACCAGAAGCAGCATGAGTCAGTGTTTAATGTATTTCACAATTCTGTAAATAGAGTAGACCAGTCAGTTCTTTTGTCTGAGGGTCTTAATATTGAGAAAAAAATGGCATACCTTAGAGAAATGTTCAAAGGAAAAATTGACATTGAACATATTCCCTTGAACTTCCACACAACTGTTCAACTGACTGAGACATATTTGGGAGGAGACATTGATGAAATTATTCTTCATTTGGCATCTGATGAAATAAAACTAGAAGAAGCTGATGAGGATGAATTAGAAGAAGCTGATGAGGATGAATTAGAAGAAGCTGATGGGGATGAATTAGAAGAAGCTGATGAGGATGAATTAGAAGATGAAGTTGAAGCTTCAAAAGAAGATGAAGACTAAATTTCAACCACTTATTATGTAATATTTTTATCACTGTTGCATACTCATTCATTAGCAGGGCAAACATTTCCTTGAATATAATTCAATTTAGTTGTGCAAATTATTTCTGTTTATATAATATCTACTGACATGGTAGGAACCATAAATTTGAAGATTACTGTTCTATTTATTGGTCTTGATTGATTCAGAGACAGATGTTATCATATATAATTGGTTACTGCATCAATAGTTTACCTCAGTGTAAAAGTTTTACATATGATCATTAACCCTGATTCCATTGAAGGATTGTATCATATTTGGTGTTTAGTGTTGGCAACCATGCATTTCATGTACATGTATCTAATCACTTCAATCCCCTCTTCTGTATATATAGTGCAGTTTAAAAATTTTGTTGCCTTGTTTTGATCATACAGTTATTGAAATGTAACCAATTTGGAGGACAGGTGGTCAGTGAAACTGCAAATAAAACTTGTATACACAATTACCTTGAATTAGTAGAAAACACCCTTTGAACTTGGGAATAATGGTAAATAGCACACATTAACTTTGCTTTAAGCAGTGTCTCTGAGTGTTACTGTAATAAATGAAACCATACACAACTAGGCATATGGAAAATGTTCATCCTTCATCGACTTTACTTGCTTTGAGTTCTCTACATTCATGTTGCATATCTAATGTAACACTATCATATTTAACTAACTTGGCCATATTGCATGGAATACATTTTCTGTTTAATCATTGAAATAGGCAAGTCATGTTTGGTTTTATGCTGTTCACAATAAATTGTCAAACATATCTGTGTTTTGTTTTGTATATAACACAAACATATGGTTATGTATTATTTTAAATTACGTGAATTTCTGATGATGTATTGTTTCACTGTTTTGAAACCAAATTTTAATTTACATGTCTTATTCCTGAATGGCCGAGTGGTCTAAAGTGCTCACCATTACAGATCACTGCCATCTCACCTCTGTCTGCATGGTTTCAAGTCTCGGGTTTGGCCAATGTGTGTATGTGAGAAAGCTTGCCAGTAGCTTTGGGTGGATTTGTGAATCTTTCTTGAGTTTTCCCCAGTTCTTCCTTCACCATTTATAATGACCATCATTTATAGCCTAACTTTTACTGAAAAATGGCATTAAGCCCTATAACAACATTTTATTATGTTCTCACTCTTTCATGACATGCCGTAATAACAATTTCAACAACTTGTATTAAATAATAGTGATCACGTAAAATTCACTCACAAGATTTCATTCACAGGAGTAACATTAAAATTCCTGTAACAAACAAATTCAAAGAATTATCACGTGCAATCTTTCTACTTTACTAAATACTTGTAATTGCAGTAATGTACATTTTCAAATATAGTTGTTTTAAGTTAATAACCATTATGAGTACAACATTTCTGACCCAATTTTGAAACTGATTTGCAAAACTGGAACATAGTTTATAATTACATGTGAACATGGTGCACAATGCGTGTATTTTATTTTTGTCAGAGATAGGATTCAAGTAGGTTATTGTATTATTAGGACAAATTGTGTCTGCATTAAACACTCATTAATGTTCACATACACTTACACATAAAGGAGACATTATAAAATACGTGTCTGAAATCCGACATAGCATGGAATAAAACTCATTAATCATACTGAACATTCTTTGGCAAAACATTGTACTGAGTACAGTCTCAAAATAGTCATTTGCTAAAATCACTATTAATGTACATGCGCAATTTACAGTATTCAAATAATGTAAAAAAATTATGTGAAATTAATATGCTCTACACGTACACATACAAAAAGATAATGTTATGTATCAATAAATCCTTGCACTTAATTCAGGAATTGCTATAGATCTGTGAGAAATGAGCCTATGGTGACACGATTTCTCACATTTATTCCTACAACTCATATTTACCTTTGATGAGTGTTTCAAATACAACTCCAAAAAGGTAATAATACTTGTATTTCTGGATTCATGCTGAAGCAGAAGTCATAAACAGGGGCTGATGCTCTACTGGTCACAAGGATTTTAGACCCAGCAAGATAAGACCATTTTTTCATTTCAACCGCTCAGTGTTCCAGTCATCTTGCATATATATTTGATTATTATCCTTTTCATTTATAACCAACCATACATTACAGGAAGCCTTGCAGAGTGCTTTAGACCACTAGGCCACCTTATTGTTATCTAGTTGCTCCTAAATGAAAAGGCACATATAAGATGTAACTGTAAGGGCAAGACTAGGCGGTTCTTTCCTGGGTTTTCCCGGGTTCTTTCTCCACCAGTAATACTGGCACATATAGCCTATCGTGTGCTGAAGAATGGCGTTAAATCCAACAACAACAGATAAAATTTGGAATCTTTTAGTGAAGATCTCATGGCCTCGTATCGTTGTTTATACACTGTACCTGTCACACATATACTAAATCGATACTAGTATATGTATGACAAGTACCGTGTATAAGCAACGATACGAGCCCCTGTAGTGTAAACTCCATGTCGATATGTCATCTTAAGGGTAGTAGTGGTAAGTTTTTCTAACTGAGCAATGTTAAACGTCCAAGACATTTTCATTCAGAACCGCCGGTAACTTTGGATGAACGTGTCTTGTAAGTTTTTCTATGACAATCATCATAGTAGTTTTGGAGGAGTATATACAAGAAGCATGCACTAATAACTGATTAACGAAAGAACATGTGTAAGAGTGTAAGATAGTATGATCTAGTACTAGCAGTCTTGGAACTTAAGTTTCCGGATCGGTATGTCCAGTTACTGAAAATTAATCATAGTTGCATGAGAGAATTTTATTCATTTAAAGAATAAAATAAAACCTAGTTGTTATTACTCAACAAAATGATGCTATGTGAGTGAGCGTTATTTAATCAGTGTGTATATAAATTACATAAATCTTCTTTTGCCTGATTTTATTTGCCTTAAACAAGAACTATGAGCAAAACTATTGTATCATATAATCTATGTTCATTAAACGCTTAAATTTGTTTGGAGAAATAGTAAGCGTCTTAATCTAGCATGATGTCTAATGATGTTACCTTTGGAGGAAATAAATCCGGACTACTTGTAGCATTCGGAAAATTAGGAACTTGTTTTTTGATTGTGGGAAGAAAATTGCTTATTGTCAGAAAAAAAATTATTTGACCTGCACGCCAAAAAAAGAGTAGGTACGGAAACTGAGAAAAAGATATGTTTCTGTTAATTCGAACGAAATGCATTTTGAGACCTCACGATCAGCGAATGATGTTATTTATGTTTATTCTCTATCGTATTCTCTAAAGACTTTGTTTGGTTTTTTAAAAATTAAAAATAGGATATGTATTGTTATATGTTATAATCTTCTTTACCATTAGCAAACTGTGCAAAACTTAATCCATAGCGAAATGCTGGGTAAACACAGTTCCGACATGAGTTTTGTAATTTGTAAACAACTCGTTTGAAAAGTTATTAGTATTAGCTAAATCTATCTATCTATCTATCTATCTTATCTTATCTTATCTTATCTTATCTTATCTTATCTTATTTTATCTTATCCATCCATCCATCCATCCATCCATCAGAATAGTAACAAAGATATTTAATTCAAGTGATTTGACTTTGTTATGTTTTTAGAACTAGTAATTTTTCTCTTTAAAATATGTATGATTAAATGTAAGAGGAATCTATCGTATTTAAATTATCCTCTGATATGTTTTACTGTGTGCACATTGTATTAATGGTATGAATACTATCACCTTCAAATCTGTCTTGTTTAATCTTCATCTTAATTCATTCCTTATTTTATATGGCATATATTCACTTGCTATTTTACTTGTGTAAGCAGGAACGGCCTTATCAAACGCGGGGCCAATTTGGATCTGTTTGCCCGGGCCCCCTGTGAGCACGGCATTTGGAAATAAACTTTTAAACAAGTTTTATATGATATCGTACTTAAATTTTCTTCCGTCGCTTTAAAACTACTGTCTCTATAGATATCTCTCTTTCAGATGTGAGAGCGGGTCCTGATTGTGCCTTAACGGTGCAATCCGTCTTAGGCCGGCCCAGTGTGTGTGACTTTGACTGAAAACATATGAAAGTAAAATATGTGTACCTAAAATATTCTTTGTAAGCGAGGAACTATTTCAAAAAGTTCGTGACCTTAACAAGTAAATATATGGTACATGTGAGAGAGGAGCTTTTAACAATGTTGATATCAAGCGGGCTTCAAAAGTACCATTCCATGATAAACTATCAAAAAATAAGTCAAACGCTGACAAATTGAAAAGAGCAGATATAGATGCTAAAGACCTAAGCTGATAAGCTGAGAAATTGTGGTGACTATTATTTTCACATCACTAATGTATGTTCATATGAACATATCTTCTGGGTTGAACTGGTCTCGGTAAGTACGTTATTTAGCGACAACGCTATTATAGTCAAGTACCTTACTCATGGACGTATTAAGAGGGTAGCTGACCCAGACTGTTCAAATGATAGTATTCGAGCACGCGCCCTTTCGGTCTGTATAACTCTTGTAATAAAGGAACATAAGTATGTTAACACCATTGATGGTGCAGAAAGTACGTCCTTATTAACAATAACTTTCTCCTCCCTCTCATACGCAGGCATATGCTTTTTCAAACCCTTCTATGTGTATGTAATTAATGTACGTCCGATAACGAATGAAGTCTACTTAAAAGTAATACGTTAATGAGTTTTTATTTTTACCATGTACATGCATAAATATGAGATTAAAAATTTAATATGCAATTACATTTCTTGATCTTTGGTTCTGTTGTCCTTTATTAACGCGGCTACCATATGTACAAATAAGAAGAACCGTGTAATAAATTTTAAAAACTTCTCTTATTATATTCTTAAAGATATTAAACGTTTTCTCATGCGTGTATAAAACACGAACATATGTGATCGCATGTTTCATGTACAATTCTGAGTTCTGCATCATGCTGATATACATGTATATGTATGATATATATTTTTATATGCCTATCATGTTGTATGTAGGTAGGTATGTTAGACGCATGTAGACTAAAATGTTTAGGTATACATTGATATAGTTACGTAATACTGTATTCATTATATATTTATAATTTTTCTGTGGATGTAATCCGTTATGTCTGCAATAAATCTTTATTACCGCTGTAGGACGAGAATGACAATGCGTCACTGAATCTATGGTATGTAAGTATTCGGTGGGAGTGTGGACTGAGGGAAGGGTTTATTCTGGCCAGGTCCTAGGGCAAGGCTAACGACCCAACCGCCTTGGGCCACGTGCTTTCAAGGAATGCAAATTTTTTGCTTGGGGCCCAGCGCTCATTGCTTGCTGCCTGGGGCCCCTCACATCCCATCGCCGGGTCTGGGTTTATTGTTGGTTTTATTGAGGTATAATGCTATTTTTCTACACATGACATGTTATACATTGCGGTCAGTATATCTGGTGGAGGAAGAACCAGAGAGAACTCCGGGAAGAACCAACTACCAACATTAAGTTATTGGCAGGGCCGCGAACAGGGTATGCGGGCCCTATGAAATTTATCCAGTAGGCCCTTATTTGTAAATGTTCTCTTCGGCGGTGGGCCCCCTGAAATTTGTCGAACTTGTCCTGCCGTGTCCACGGCCTTGGCTACTGATAAGTTTTCTCATATACTCATGTTTGTTGATTTGAGACTTGGAACTTACGCGGATAGTGAGATGTGTGAGTGATATGTAAAGGCAAGCGCCTTAGACGATTGAACTATCCACGGATGAGTTAGGGGCAGATAAGCAAAATGCCAATAAAACGTCTAGTAAAAAGTCTACTACTAGCCAATTTATAGAATGGGTTAAACAGCCCCATGCTAGAAAAAAGTCACGTAGTGTCGCACATGAACATATCATGTGCAAATTAATGGCTGGCGAAACAATTATTTGTGTATGCTTGTCAGATTGGCTAATGTTTAGAATAGTGTTCGAAAACAAACAAAAATATTTAACATCACGTATTATATGTGTGTGTTTGTAACGTAGTTTTAATAATATGAGCCATAAACATACGATGTCTGCAGTGTGGCAGTTAATAGTAATCACTAGCAATGGTGCATCATGACGTATACATGTGGCATCACGTCACACACATTCACATTATCCGGGGTTTGAACCCGCGACCTCCCACAACCGAGACGGACGCTCTAAGCACTGGGACACTGGAGCGGTCCGGTTGCGTTATATATTAAGTATTGCTTCATGCAATGAATGGGGTAGGTATCACGGGAGTGTGAAAAGCATGTAATTGTAGTTGTTGTAGGGTTTAACGCCATTTTTCAGCACTCGATAGGCTATACATGGCGGCCAGTATTAATGGTGGAGGAAGAACCCGGGAAAACACCGGAAAGAACCACCAACCTTCGAGAAGCTACTGGCAAGCTTTCTCACATACCCAAATTGACTGAATCCGAGACTCGAACCTATGCAGACAGGTGAGATGGCAGTGATTCGTAACGTAAAGCGCTTTAGACCACTCGGGGCCCCGTGAAAAGCATGTCATGATGACCTATTTTTTAAAACAATAGTGATTTGAGTATCTATCACGATGATGGTATCCATTAGCCTTCTTGACTATAAATCCAACAATGTAGAAGAATGGGACCAAATGCATATACGCTTAAAGAGACTTCATATCAAATATGCTGTTATCTTATGAAGCAAAATTATAAGGATATTATTATCATTATCAATAGAAAAAGAAAAAGCTGGGCTCTAAAAATGGCTACAAACTCAGCCAATCAGATTAAAGATCACCACATTCATAAGTATGACCCTCGATCATTAATTAACTCTTCATTTATGTATGTCTATATTGAAAGCTTAACCAAAATTAGATCAGATATGTCCACTCCAGAGTTGCATACTCACTTCATTTCAAAGCATGGATTTATTTCATGATAATACTCATTTGATAGCTGAGTGATATAAGCCCATATTACAAGTTTGATCAAGATTGGATCAGAAATCTCTCCTCCAGAATCATAATAATGTTGCAAACTTTATGCATATAATAATGTCCCAAACTTTCAAAACTTTTAACACTTTTGATACTAACAGTGCCATCAGAAAATAATACCCCATGTATTTTGCCAAAACCAGTGAGCAACAAAAGCTGACAAAATAAACTGAAATTTAAGGTTAAACCCTTGTTCAAAAAGTCTGGTGATGTGGAAAATGGTGGTGTAAAATAAACGAAACATATTTAAAATAGATGGATTTTATTGATATATAATCAGTATAAAAATCTTCAAGTAACAATTTCAACATCATTTTTAATAACAAGTGTTGCAATACATGTTCATGGTAAACAAGATTTTATGTACATTTACTGATACAGTTTACTTAATTCTAAACTGTCCATCTAACATATAATTTACTGTCAAAGTGCTTTGTTAAGGACTATACCTTCTTTTTTAACAGTGGAAAAAAATAAGTAAACTGTAAACTCCTAGTGTAATGGCAATTATTTCTAAAATGCTGGTACAATCTTATCTAAAGTACATTATGCCCAAAGACACGTATATATATATATATATATATATATATATATATATATATATATATATATATATATATATATGCACTTTATTATAAACTTGCACACACATCAAAAATATGACCACAAATATTATAAACATTCTAAATTTGTTTACTGTCTAGAACAGGTGAATTTTTATTTAAATTAAGACCTCACAATATTACATTATAAACACAACTAATACATTAGACTTGCATATTTAATATACACATAAATTTCACGGAAAATTTGCACATCACAAATTTGCTTACTGCCCCCACAAGTAAAGATTTATGAAATTAACATCTCCAATGGTTACACTACAAAATCATCTATAGCAAACACATCTATAAGATACATATAAACTTCACAACAAACTCACTCTTCAGTACAAATGATCACAAACATATTACAAATACTTAACTTAATGGCTTTGACACAAAACGTTATACCTGGTAATGATGACAACATGTGTAACATATATAAAACACTTAAGAAAGTCAACATCTGTACACATTACATCACTTCCTGGACACCATTAAATTTTTTTATATGATCAACAGTTTGATCATGCAGATGCTTCACATAAGAAATAGGTACAATTTAAAGGATCTGGGGTGTTGCTACAAAGTTAGTCTGGTTTCCTGACTAATTTTACTAATTCTAAGTTGACACCCAGATCCAAATTAAACATATATGAACCAAATATAGATTTTTTGGAAATGATAATTTTTCCACAGATTTTGCTAGTATGCTTAAGTCTGTATTTAAAGAGTAATTTTCGTAAGAGTTACTGCAAAATCGTACGAGTTGGCAGGTCTGGACTAATAACATGTCTGAGATTCATACAAATATTTACTAAAATGATTCAAAACCTGTACAAATAGTTCAATCAATTATGGTTTATCTTTCTTGAAAGTCTGACCAGGAAAGATACGAGAACTGGTGACGTGAAGCAAACATGATCATTCAATTAAATATAGACGAATTATTAGTGTAAACATGACTATACTTAATAAAATCAGTTTTCTGTCACCATTTTCTAAAATAATGACTCAGGAGAAAATGTATGACTCTTTATCTATGTGTTATTTAAAAGACACATCAGACTCTTCTACCTTTATTGTGTTTCCTGATTTTTATTTCATACCAAAAAATTTTGTTGAACACGAGTTGCTGTTTGAAAACAACAGAATAGAAACTGTGTTTAGCAACTTCAGACTCCAAATTAGATAAGCCTTGCCCCAGGAGAAAGCGTAAGCAGACTATTATAGCCAAACCTGTCATTCATATATAATCATGGAGAAATCTTGCTCCCGTATCTTATAAATAAAATTCACTAGTTTACTGTTTATTTTAGCACTGTCATTTTGATACAGTCATTCCATTTGTGCCTCAGTATTCAATATGCTTAAAGAAACAGGACTGAAGTTACTGCCACACTCATTCTATTCCTACCTGCAATGCACTCGAAACATTTAGAACTTTTTTTAAACAGTATTATTCAATTCTTTCTTACATTCTTTATCCAGTCTGAGTGTTAATTTACCTTGCACACATGATTCAATTATTTTGAGTGGCAACATTGTGGTTTTGGAAAAAAGTTAAACAAGACCATGAGATATCTATATAAACTGGCATTTTAACTGCTTAGGTGCTGTTCAATTAAAACATACATGGTAACCAGGGAAGGCGCTTTTAAAGTGGAGTACTCACTAATAGATGCAATTTCGAATTTTCTTGTCATTTTAATATGAACTTTGTGAAAATGAACTACCCTGGCCAATATTTAAAAAAAAACCTGCCTTCGCTGGGTATCATGTATGTTTAAATGGAACAGCCCGTAGCAAGCCTTCTATAGCTAAGAAACTAAATTTTTCTCTGGTTCCCATGTTGGCGTATCAAAATTTTTCCATTTGATAAGTACTTCTTTTCTTCTGCCCCTTTTCCTTCGCTGCAAAATCTGCTGAACCTCATAGATTTTAGCTACAATAAACAAAATAATGTGTGCATTCAGTAAATAATTGAGTAGACTTAGTAATTGTCAGAGCACAGATATGGGATGTTATTGGTTTAGTAATATTCATAGATATACTCCAATGGATTCCTATAATTACATATATCAAAATCCATTTAGCACACCTGCAGATTTATGAAAGTTATTGCGACTGTCATACATAAATAACACAAAAGTTGTGGATGTAAAAATTATTTTAAGTTGCTCATATTTTGTGTAATAATTTATGCCACTTCTTTACTGAGGTCAATCAATCAGTTACACAGCTAATCACATCTAAAGGCAGATGGTTTTGTGTTGTATGCATGTGAACAGGACACATGTGCATTAAATGAAGAGTCTAATGGCTAAGATTGCACATATTGTGCAAGAACTCAACAGGCTGTTGCATGGGCAGTGTGTTGTGAGCTTAACACAAGCTATTCTGATAATCCATGTGGAAAACACTGAATGAAGTAATGAATCAATTTTATTGGACAAAGAAATTTATATAATCTTACACGACGAGGGCTCGACTGACACTTCATTGGATTCTGGGAATTCGCTGGATCCAACAGCACCCAACAAAATGTCAACAACATCTGAAATTCAAATTTGTGCCTGTGTTACTTCAAGGTTAATATTCATTTATAAATTCACTTATACCAAGTCCTAGTGAAAGCTTGATTTCAAAATTGCCACACTATGTTTTGTAAACATAGTTCTCTGTTTTAATTGCAATATAAATTATGAGGGTTCAAATACTACTGCATAATTACCATAAAAAGGACAGAGAAACAGTCATACAAAAAGATGTATACTATCTAAGAAGAAAAAATTGCATACATTTTAAAGACGAAAAATGTTAGGCAAGATAAACTTTTAGGAGATGAAGCTGATTACAAATGTTATGGTTAGAGCTTATCAGTGCTGTTACCAAAAAGATGGCTAACAATACATGGTTGCTATTAAAAGTTAAATGAATACAGTGATATGTCAACATTTAACATGCGCTTCTGGGACACATACCAAGTATCAACACAAATCCTGATACTCTAAAGGTTCAACATATTGGCTTTTGGTTTTAAAACATACTCTGTAACGATATCTTATTCCAAAAATAGGAACTATAGAAGCCATTAATACCTTTACTTAATGATGGAATCATGGCTTCATTGTCTGACTGTTGAACTGTTTCAGTAGTCCCACCTGTAATTTTTAAAGTATGTATCAACTAGTTAGCAGAGGGTCAGTCCTGTAACTGTTCAAATAAGCATGTAATATTCAACAAAATGAGTTACAACATGTAATGGATACTATAGCAAGTAATACATCCATACATTATTTTGTAGTAGCATACACATGCCATGGCATTACTCCTGTGTGAAGAAGCTTAAGCATAAACTGTATCTCTTTATCTACAGGCTTTGAAAAAATTAGACTAAATATCACATTTAAAGACCCAATAAAATAATTACATTTGCATTTAATGAATGTTACTGCATAATAAACACACTGGTTTCTGATTTTAAAACATAGTCTGTATTGATATATTGCTGCAGAAACACAAGTCATTAATAAATTTACTTTGTGAAGGAATAATGGCTTCATTTTCCAACTGTTCAGGACCAGCTGTTTCAGTTTCAGTTTCAGATGGCCTACCTGCAATTTTAAAGGTATGTATCACAGTTAGCAGACTGACTTGTAATTGTTCCAAAAATCACTTAATATTTAAATAAATTAGTTATGACGCGTCAAAGCAGAAATTAATGTTTGAATATTAAGACTGCCAAAATGGAATAGACATTATAATGAGGAACACATCCATATATTATTTTGAGGCAACATACATAATACATGGCATTACTCCTGTGTGTAAAGGTTATGTCAAATTTTATGTGTTTATCAACAGGCTGAGACAAAAAGGGACAAAATATCACATTTAAAGACCCCAATAAAAGCATTGCATTTACTGAATGTTACGTCATAATAAATGCTTTAAGTTTTAAAGGTAACAAAACAGTGGAGTCCACACTTACTTTTCTCACTGCTCCTGTCCAGCTGTTGCAACTTAAGTCTGAATGTATGTGGTGCATTACGTACAGATGCAAGACAGTGACTTATACATGCTTATGAAGTTTGCAAGAAGAAAAAAATCACAAGCTCATAATGAAGCATTTGTCCATACAATAAACTTGTTACTGATAAGCATGCAAAAATGTTTAAAATAAATACAATCCATTAAAAATATTAGTGTAATCACATATACATACCTTCATTTCCAAGTGCGGAAGCATTGCTTGGTTGACTATGGAGAAAAATGCAAACTATAGATATACCTTGGTCTTTTGATATATATATATATATATATATATATATATATATAATATTGTGGTATACAACTTGTCAAATATTAACATAACCATTTTAAGAACTCTAGCATTACATCATCTACTTTAAAAAGCCATTAATATTACACAAACTGTACTTCAGTCAAAACATATCTGCTTAAATGCATCAAATTTTCTGTTTTAAGCTCGAACAATTAAGTTCTTAATTGTAATATGCAGAAGCACTTCTAAGTGCAACATTTTCTTCCATGTGTTAAAATTTGATCTAGAATGAAGAAAGTAAGATCAGACACCTTAATACAATGATCTCAATATCTTTGACACTCATAATGCTCTTTAGCGTCTTCAATCCCATGCAACTAGGATCCCTGTAATGATAAAAAAAAAAAGTTTCAAGTTGACATTTGTTTATATACTTCTACTATGAAATGAAATATAAAAAATTCTAACAAACATCAAATCATAGGTACAGGTATCACTACAACAGTGATAGTATATAAATTAAGATCTGTATTAAAAGAAAAACATTAGCATTGAGCAAATTAATGTTAACTGGACAGAAATTTAAAAAGAAACATTAGCTATGTTTTAAACAAGTTGTCATTTTTTGCAGTTTTAAAGAAGTTGCAGATACAAGTTGACATGAAAGAAGAAAAATGTGGACACAAGGATTATATTTTAGTATTGCTTACAAAATAGTGTGAGGGCCCAGAATGGCCGAGTGGTCTAGCGCTCTCCGTTACAGATTGCTGCCATCTCACCTCTGTTTGCGTGGATTCAAGTCTCGGATTCGGCCAATGTCGGCATGTGAGAAAGCTTGCAAGTAGTTTCTCGAGGACCGGTGGTTCTTTCTGGGGATTTCCCGGATTCTTCCTCCACCATTAATACTGGCCGCCATGTATGGTGTTAAACCCTACAACAACAAATAGTACTCTCTGCTCCAAATTCTCTGATGTGCTTATAATGATGTCTTGTGCATTATGTTATGTGTACAAAAAAATGAGCAAAGACCCCTTCTGGGTAAACCAGTAGCTTTAATGAGTTCCTGATTAAGTAAAGGTAGAATGATCCAGTGGCCTAAGTGGTTAGAGTGTCAACATTGGATGCAGGAAGTTGCAGGTTCAACACCTCCCCCCCCCCCCGAGTCATACCAAAGATTTATAAAAATGGTAATAACAGCTGCTTCATTAGGCACACAGCAGTAACAGGTTAGTGTTAGGACTAGTCAGTCTGGTGTCAAGATAATGTGACTGGGTGAGACATCATGCGACATCATGCTACATGTCTGTGGCATGATACCACTCCGCAGACATCACAGCGATATAGCTTAATTTTTTTAAAAGCTAGGTTAAAAATCTAAACAAAGACACACACACACACACATGTAATGGTCAATGATTCTTGTACCTGAACTTAACACCACTGGGTAGGTTTTTAACTTCCAATCTGTATTTTCCCTCTTTAATTGACATGTAGGGCACATGATGCTTTCCGGTTGCTTTTTCTGTAGGGAGAATACAAAATAATGAAGAACAAATTCATGGCAAACACAAAGACTGAGATACTGACTGCAGTCAGTAGAGTTTATTAAACTAGTACTAGTGGAAGATAAACAAAATGCAGCATATGGACTAAAGCAATAGGTAATGATATGAATTCACATTTGGGATAGCAGAAGTAACTGACAAATCCAGTGCATGTATATTAAGAAATATAAAAAATTACATTTATGGACAGTTATATTTTCCAAATAATTTTTCTATTTTTATGGGTTTGATTTATATTTTAAAGTATTGATGTACATATGCAGGATACATGGTAAAAATGTCAAATTCTGTCTTTCAGATGGACTGGCATTACATAATAAATTTCATTTTGAGAAATACAACTTTCTCACAACTCTATTTTCAAGCATCATATCTACATATCTAGGCTAATGGTTATCTTAGTGATTTAGTGAGTCACCTTTCATTTAAAATCTGTAATAAGTCTGAAATCAACTGGGTTATTGCAACAAATTGACAGGTGCATTTTGAATATGTATATTTTGAAATGTTCAATATGTGTACATGAATGTCACTTAAGTAAATGAGTCTGCTAAATGCCTTAAAAAGAATTAACCTTACCCCAACAGTCATTGAATGTTTTTCTCACCAAACTGACTGCTTTTCTGTGGTCTTGATCTGCTTCACTGTGTAACTTACTTTCAGACGCTGTAACAGTGAGTAATGATTTAATTGCAAGTGCAATTTTCAAGTGATCATTTTTTAAAAGATTAAAAAACTAAAAACAACGGACAATTTAATTTAGTCCTTACACTGGTCAGGGGTTCCATGGAACACCTATTATGTTATGGCATGGTGTTTATCATACATTGGTGGAAAATGACACATCTCCATAGTCTACATCCAACTGTGTCATGCTGACGAAGGCTTCGGGGCAAGTTTAAATAGCTAATGGCAACAATGTCATGGGAAAACTCATCCCTATACCTCCCCTCAGACTTCACAAGAAAAATGATGCTAATGAGATAATAGTAAAATCTTGGTGCGCATAAATTAATGTTACACATGTATATGCCAACCATTAAAAACATAATGATGCTTCCTACTGAGTTTGCTATAATAAAAACAAACTCACCCTGATGCCACTCTGAAGAAAGTAGCCATGGGCCCTGTTACTCCCAAACACACCAGTGCAGCCATCAGTGTCCACAAAGAGCCCACCAACATGAATCTCCAGACTGCCCAGAATATCACACTAAAGATTTAAAACAAAAATCCCTTGTAATATAGACAACTGTTCCTTTCTTCTGTTTGCATTTATATTTGTGATAATTATACTTGAGCCATTAGTCACCTGCAGTACTGAATAACTTTGATACTAACTTTTTGAAGTACATATCAAGTTCTTTAAGAATTAATTAAAACTTGTTCATATTTTTACATAGCAATTAAACATGAGCAGCTGACACAAAATTTGATTCAGAGAAGATAGAAATATATTTTTCTAACAGGTGATATAGACCAGACAATAAACAAAGTTCTTACTACCAAAAAACAAACAACACAGCAGCAGCACTTTAATATCTATAAATGAAGTGGACATTAGCAGACAAATTCATGCAGTATTATTTTTAATATTTTGGCATCAGTTGAATAGAAATCCTCCATTTAGTAAATAGTTGCAACGGGAGGTTGTGGCAAATTAATTCAGAGTTACAAATTAGATAAGGGTCCCAGGGCAAACTAACTGGAGAACTTGACCATTGCAAATATGATCTTGCACTGAACTTGATATTACAAGTAAAATAACAGAAGATCACAAAATATGGGATATTTTAAACAAATTCGTCTTTTCCCCCCTAGATATGAGCAGACTGATCGCAACGACTACACCAACAATATGTTTACGATATATGAATACTCACAAATGATGGAGCAACACTTATTTAACATTTCCTTAAAAATTATCTTGTCAACTTGAAATGGTGACATGCATCAAAATATTTGAGAAGCCGACTATGGAGACTAAACACACTTATTTTATCCAATTAATTGTTCGCCAAACAATAAGTATATATCAGACTTATGTAATTATCAGGTAAACATGCAAATGCCACTTGTGTGTGCTACATTATCGTTACATTACCTATGAAACTTTTAATGAAATCATCTTGGTTTATCGTTAGAGGTAAGTGCTGTACTTTTTCAAACACATCTGTCAAAGAAATCACGCAAGTTATATCATAAATAATTAATGCCTACTCACTTTAAAATTGACAATATTCCCGAACAAGGTATTATTTATTGAATTGGGGATTGGGTGCTGGAAAATGGGGTAAAATTAAATTAATAAGATTAAGTGGGTGATAAAATTATTTCTTTCATTCTCACAGACTGGCTTATCAATTTCAGATGATACTTCTTCAGCTTTGTCCTATCTGCAGTTTGTACAACATTGTTTCTACAAGAAACGGCCTCCTCCTGATACTTTTGCTTCTCCTCTTCTTTCATGTTTTTCCATTCTGTTGACCATTGACAAAATGTCCTGCCTGAAGATGAATAGTCTGAAAATTGAGGATAACCTTGATATATACTGATATGAAAATGAATGTGCAGATATATCTTTTAAAAATAGTTACAACTGAAAGGAAATTATGAAATAAAAAAATGATGTCGCTAGTTTCATTCTCTGAGAAGAATCTGCAGATAGCACTTGGAATAAACATTTGTTTTTAATGTTAACTGAGCTAACATCCTAAGCAGATAAAATAAATCAGGAACATGATAAAAATATTAATGTTTTTAAAATTTCAGTTTGAAACTAAGGCCTTTTTGATGAAAAACATGCAATGTTATCTTAACAATTTTAGGTTAAAGGATGGACAGCCATTAACCTACAAGCTAATCAACAGGACCTAACTGACATGAAAATATATTTCAAAATTGTTAACAAGTTTTAAGAATGGTGTAAGCTGCAATTACAAAGTCTGAAAGATTTAGATTTTATTCGTTACCTGATAAGAAGGCACTAATTTAACTAAACCTAAAGAAACTGGATACAATATATATAAAAAATATTAAATGTTCTAAAATTGAACATGTACACTGTATAAACTTATTAGTGACAAAAGTAAAATATTAATACTTACATAATATTACAGCACCAGTGTATGTGTGGGGTGGGTGGGTGGATTTAACTGTACATCAGCTATATAGTACCAACCTTAAGAATCTTAGAAGGCATCAGATGTGTTGTGATGTGATTTGGATTTTTAACGTAGCTTTAACAATTTTTCAATCATATCGCTACGATGTCTGCAATGTGGCAGTTTATAGTGATGTCTAGCACTGGGGCATCATGCCGCAGACATGTAGCATGATGTCCCAACACTAACCTCTTAATGCTGAGCACCAAGCAAGACAGCTGTTAGTACCATTTTTTTGTAAGTCTTTGGTATGACTCGGCTAGGATCGAACCCACGACCTCCCGCATCCGAGGTGGATGCTCTAACCACTAGGCCACCGGAGCGGTGGAAAGGCATCAGAAAGCAAAGATATAAGATCACATAAAACCTGATCATTCTTGAAAGCTTTCTTGGATGCCAAAAAATAGCTAAAATTTGAAGAAAAAAACTTCATGGGGTGTGTGTGTGTGGATTACAATGTGTTAAGACAGGCAGGCATGATAAAAAAAATTTGTTGCCTTCATCACCTGTTAGTGTGCAACTTTCGGAGAGCAAGTGTCTGCAGGTAATGAAAAGCCATTTTAAACACGATGAAAGCATAAACTAAGCAGTTTCTTTCATGCATACCTCATGAGCAACTAGCAGTGATATGCATATACAAAGTAGTAAAGATACTACTGGACAGTAGTGCCATCACCATGTTATCAGAACTCTGCCAATTTAATGCTGTACTATATACATATAAGTGATATGTCTACATAACAGGCATACAACACCATCACCTTGATTTAATAAATGCTTTGATATACAAAGTAAGCAAGACTACAGCATATTCAATGTATATTTACCCACATTTGTTGTACTTTTACCACTGTAAAGAATGATAATTACCAAAATTAGTTAAATATATAATGAGAATACTGAATGTACAATGTAATATCTCTTTACATAATATCTGTGTGATAGATCAAACATCACTCTATAAAGTACCTGGAAATGCAAGGAAGGTAAAATATATTTAAAAACTGAAAGGGGTGAAACCTGAAGCTGTCTGGAAATTATGTTTATTGTCTAAGGGCAGAGATGATTATGGAAGTTGCACTGAAATATTAATGATCTTTAAGAACAAGAAAAATGTGCGAGAGGCGATCGAAAGGATTGAATGCTCTGTATTCATCAAATTTTATTACTGAGGGAGAGAAAATCCATTAATGCATTTTTGGATGAGAAGTTGAATTTTTATATATTTGAACAATTTCCTCATTATCAACTGATTCTGAACAGACCCCCAAAACCGTAAAAAAACATGTCTTTTAACTAGTACATTTTTTACTCACTATTGACATTTTCCTTAAGTACCTTTTTGAGGTTTTTGCACATGAATACATATTTACGTTCCTTTACAACCGAATGGGGCCCTGGGTGTCAAAGTGGACTGAAGTGATCACCAGTACTGATCGCTGCCGTCACAACTCTGTGTGAGTTAATGTCTCGGCTAATGCTGTTATGTGAGAAAGGTGTCAGTAGCTTACTGAGGGTCGGTGGTTCTTGCTGGGATTTTCCAAGGTTCTTCCTCCACTATTTATACAGGCTACAGTTTATAGTCTATCTTAAGCTGATAAATGGCTTTAAAGCCCAAAACAACAATGAAACCAAACACTATTTGATACCAACAAATATATTACTATATGTAAGTATGAGATACATGATGAAATATAAATATCTGACAATAGTTAATAGCAACATACATCAATGTATAAATATTTATTCATAATTAAAGGAATAGATTGTAGATGCAAATACATTCAAACACTCAATTTAACATTGCAATGTGTGCAAAATTGGTGTACTACTCACCAAGACTTTTTCCTTTACAAAATATGTTGTATGCAGTCGGACCTTTCATCGTTGGGTTTTTTGGAGTACTCAGAGTTTGGGCAACATTGGATAAACGTTTAAGCCTGGCTCGTTTGTTCCCGATCCAATCCTAGAATTCCAAAAACACAAGTTTTAGTATCTTCTCACTGTTAATTATAATATAGAATGTGTGCAAGATGAAAATATCATTCACACTAATGCCATTGTGATTTAATTGAAATATCTTTAATAATTTGGAACCTGAAAAAGAATGATTATACACAAACAGATAGACTTACAGACAAATCAAATTATGCCTCTCTAAATGGTTTTGAGACTGAAAATATATGAAGAAATACACAAATTTAGCATATGCACATACCACTAAATAAAAATGGACCAATTCTTAAATGATTGTGCACATCTAACTTTTCCAAACACATCATCTCTCATAAAGGAAAAAAAAAAAGACCCAACTGTATGTTTAGCAAGTTCTTATGTGTACATAAACGAAACAGACTAAAAAAAATGGATACATGCACAGAGGCGACATATCCACATTGGCTTCATAAAGTATATGGAAAGTGATCTGAAAAGGATAAAAGGCTGATGTTTATCAAGTCTGAATCTGAGCTACAGCAAAAAGTTATTTTCTTAATTAAAAAAAATAAGAAAAATACATCACTTATCAATAATAGAATCTGGATATAAATTTAAATGATTTATGACTTTACTACCTTCACTTGCTGCTCTGTAAGAGCAAGATTGTCAGCAAGAGGGCTGACACTGCCCTTGTCTCTGGTGTTGTAGAGACCACTGTCCCAGGAAGACTCAAGGCCCTTTAACTGACCTTCTGTAAAAACAGTCCTTGGTCTCTTGTCATTCTGTTCAAAAAGAGAGGAACAAATCTGTACATGCTGGCAGAAATATAAAATGTTGCAATAAAATGGTAGTGACAAAACATAACATAGGTGTTGGCAATCTGTAGCTGTTAATGCTATTTAAAATTAAAATAATAAAAATAAAAATAAAAGCTGGAGTATACTGGGACTGGCAGTAAATCTAGGTTCAGCTTTGGCACATGAGCAATACAAAAATAATCATAATACCCAATAACTGATCAATTATTGTTTTCATTTTAATAAATATTTTTTAAGAAGTTTAATTTTAGGTCAAACCTCATTTAGAGAAAAATACTGAGACACTGCCATGCTGATTTAAGTCAAGTGAATCTTACTTCATGAAACATTCTCTCCATACTTGCACACATAATGCTGTGTTTTTCAAACAGTGGATAAGGATAAGCTAGTGTGACATCACATTTTCCATCTATACATAAACATATATTTTCTTGTGGTCATAATTTACTATTTTTCAATTCATTTTCAAAACGTTTCTGCCTTAAACCATTACTGTAACATTAACTATATATATATATTCAGAAATTATTGGGCAGAAAATGAACCCAAAAATCTGTAGTCCAGAAAAACCTAACTTTAAAATCATATAAATAAACACATTATTTAAAAAGTGGAAATATTTATCAAAGAGCAATACTGCTTGTTAATCCATGTATCTGATTTTGCAAGCAGTTGTCCCATGCCTACTTTATTGTCTGCTATCCAGCTTGTCACGTTACCACCTGAACGGGATTCTTAAGAAATTATCTGGTGTACAACCTGTTTCTAAATTCTTTAGCATTCTTTCCCATAAACGAGACATTGTAAACACATTACATACAATTCATTTGTTGTTTCTATTCAATACAATAGCTTATTTTACCGATTTGTTTTTAAAATATCAGTTTAGTTTGCTTAATATGTCTTGCAATTTAGTGGCATTATGTAGAATTTTGTAAAACCAGCTATAAACCTTAACCAATTACTTGACTGAAATGCTGACAGAAATGGTCCAAAGTTCCATTTCCATAGTCTGATATATAAACATTACATCTTTTCAAAGCTATGCACAGAACAGCCAACATATCGTGAGTCATGAAAACACGGGTGGTATCCTGATGACAGAAACCTTAAGTGTGCATAAAAGTCTGACATCAGTGTTTGTATTATTTAAACGTGCATTGTACACAATGAGTCCATGTGGAGTAGGAGATTGCCCTACATGTAATACCTCGATACTAATATTTATGTTGTGTGCGTCAGGGTCTTACAGCCTAACTAACGACAGTGTAGCATGTTTTGATGTAGACTAACATTGTAACAAAAGTCAAATTTTTGGGAATATCTCACACAAGTGACAACTAAAATAATATCACTTTTCTACAAAGTAAAGTAAAATGTTTATGTCAGACTTTACTTACTCTGTTTTTTCTCTAATATATTCAAATTCTCACAAAAGAAATGGACATGCTTTCAAGTTTTGTTGGTCTATATGTAAGCTGGCTGGAAAGCAATGAAAGCTGGGAATGCCGAAACCAGGTTATGTTGAAATATTATTCTTTAAGGAAACAAATAAAAATATATAGGACTATTGACACTTTAAGCAAAATTTCATTTTGTTCAAGAAATATATCCCCCACATGAACCTACTTTAGCATACATCAACTACCATCGCATTTCAAGAAATTCAAATGTATGTCAACAGAACATGAAAATACGACCATTTGTAAGTGTCAGAGTTTGATTCCACCAGAATGAAAACAGTACAGTGAGTATATTAATTATATATCAATTTGTGGAAGAGTGTTGAAATGAACTACCAAGTGTGTGAGATATTCCTGAAACTTTAACTACGCATTCTGATGTCAACAGACATCGGAACACGCAATACAAGCCCGTTATTTGGGAAGTAAGACAATAGCACTAAAACAAAAGTTACACATGCTGTCTTACATTGTAGGACTAGATTATAGTCCTACATGTAAGACCTGATGCTGATATTAACATATTGGGTGTCAGGGTCTTACAACCTAACTAATAGTGCTGTGTAGTGTGTTTTGATGTCGACTAACATCGTAACGAAAGTTAAATTTTCAGGAATATCTCACACAACTGGCAACTAAAATGACACCGCTTTTCTACAAAGTAAGGTAATAATGTTTTAGTCAGACTTTACTTACTCTGATGTATTTTCTCTAATAAATTCAAATTCTCACAAAAGAAATGGACATGTTTTCAAGTTTCGTTGGCCTACGTTTCAGTTGACTGGAAAGCGACTAAAGCCGGGAATGCCGAAATAAAGTGGAAATATTATTGTTTTTAACAAAACGAATACAAATATAATATTCCTATTGCAACTGTAAAGCAATGTTTCGTTTCATTCAAGAAACATATCAGCCACATGAACCTACTTAAACATACTTCGGCATACCTCGACTAGCGTAGCATTGCAACAAATTCAAATGTATGTCAACGGAACATGAAAAGGCGACCATTTGCTAGTGTCATATTTTCATTCTGCCAAGATAAAGACAGCACAGTAAGTATATTAATTACACATAAATTAGTGGAAGAGTGTCAATATATGCTGCCAGATGTGTGAGTACTTCCTGAAACTTTAGACTAATCATTCTGATGTCAATTACATAGGAACACACTATACAAGGCCTTTATTTGGATAGTAAGACATAGCACCTAAACAAAATCAACATGTGCTATGTCTTACATGTAGGACTATAGTCTGATAATACAAACCCGTTTGTTTGTACCCCCTACCGATTTAAATAATGGAAACCTTTAATGTGATAAAAAGTGCAAGGAGCTTAGTCAGTTCATTCATTGATTTATATTTTCTAACCTGACTTAGAGTGGCCCTAACACCGGTCATCTTATGCGCGTTTCGTGCTTAACGAAGTTTTCAGTGTAATAGACGGACATGCTCGGATCCATTTGCAGTTTCTCGACAAGTCCATTTTCAGCAAAGGGGTGCAACACAACAAAAGATGTACATACATGCTTCCGATATTTACAATGTCGAATCAAGCAAAGAAAAATAGTGACAACTACAAATTTGCTCTTCATGTGGATTTAACAAGCGGTTTAATTTCTATGTTCATATATGCAGAAAGATATAATTCCAAACTCTCAGCGTTATATAATTTACGCAATTATTCAGCAGTTGCCGAACAGGATGAACTACGTCATGATGTTGTCTGATCGAAATAAACTAGCCTATAGTGTCACACTATGGCGCCGTGTTAGTATGGAAAGTCCGTTAAACATGAAATGGTGCAGGGGATGCCAGCATTATTGCCATACTGGTCAGTCAGGTTAGAAATTATAAATCAATGATTCAATTGACTTAGTTCTGTGCACTTTTTATCACATTAAACTTTCTCGTTTTTTAAATCGGTAGGGGGGTACAAACAAACGGGGATGTAGTCAGACTTTAGACTAGAGTAGGAGATAAACCCAAAAATAGTTATCAGCTTTTTTCCCGACTTTACTGGTGGTTACCCAGTAATGTCAGAAAAAAGGAGAACTAACTGCTAGTCCAGGGTTGGAAGATGTCACCCACCTACCCTTATAAAACAAGATCTACATTTTCTTTCCGTACCTATAGCTACATAAGCAACAAACGAAAATTAAATACATGAACACAAAATAACGGACTAACATATCACACAACATTGATAAATTTACCATTGTTTGATTCTAAATATGGAAAACTTGTATAACTGTCCTATTACTTCCGTCGTTTGACTACGCACCACCCGTTGCTTAATAGTCAACGTATTTAAAGATATATGTATATAAACTATAGAGATAAACAAATGGCGGCTAACTAGAGGATCAATCGGAATACTTAGTGGCTTTTCATCAGAAATGGTTTTGTTTACCGATTATTGACGGAAAGACCCGAACGTGTTCCGAAGGCTCAGGACGTTTTAATAGCCAATTAAATCGGGGGGGGGGGGGGGGGGGGGGTAGAAGAAGTGGCACGTTTGTGATTTTTATTTTGTTTTTCAGGCCATAAGAGATTAAAGCCAAATCAAAATAATTCCACATGAAAGAAGTAAATAAATCTAACCAGTGGGATTTTTTGTAGTATAAAGTTTACCTGGAAGATTTTGATTAAGCTGTTTGTATTAATTCGTGTTACAAATGATAGCTTTGGCACTCGACCAACACTCTCCCTACTTACCATTTACTGTGTTAATTTCCAACAGTAGTTGGCTATTTTTTATATATATATTCTGCTCTGACAAGGCAGTTTACACAAACAATAAGTGGCTTATGCATGATTAAACTTCGCTGTTATTATAAGAAATTACCCCTTAACCATATCTATTTTTATATATTTACATCTGCAACAGCCGCAAATAAACGCGTACACTAAGTTTATTTAAATCAAAGAGTTATGCTTTCGCACTCTTTGAAAGGTAATCACAAAGCCAGTCAATCCTTTTTCATTAGATTTCAAGGAAATGTGAACCAAATTAAAATTTAGTTTATGTTTGAATTTAAAAACCCAAATCTCAAAATGATTATCACAATGCCCTCAATCGTAAAAAATAAATAATTGGGGTGTAATAATACGAAATTATAGAAAAACGTTCGAGGAAATAATAACGCTCATGCGGAAAATATTTACTGAATGTCAGCTGGAGCCCTGCAGTGGATGTTCGATACGATGTCGCCGGATGTTTGATGGAAATGACGCACATGCGTAAGAACAGTTCCAGTGGCAGTTGACATTGTTAAGCCTTAAAGGCATATAACGTATACTGTACAGTATAAAAGTATACGTTGTTAACGCCTGAGAGCTTTAACAGTGCTAACAAATTTAGCCCTGAAGGCTTTAACAATGTAGGGATCGGGTGGACAAGTAGCATACATTTCCTTTTCAAGCCAAAGAGTGTACAGTATATGTCTTCCCAGTCGGTGTTGAATCGAGGACGGATTTTGTATTTATTTGCGTGTTAGTGGAAGACGCATTCAATGTTTTGGCATGTACTGTAAGAATTAATACTTTGGATGGCAAGACAATCAGAATGAATATCACGAACAACAATATTTTCTAGTTTTGATAGAGTTACATGTATTAATTATCGTCATTGTAATCATACTGTTTGTTATACCTGATGTTTTGAATTACAGGTCGGTGCATTAAGGCCCGATCCTAGTATGTGCGGGGCCCAAGGTAGCAAGCGATGAGCGCGGGGGCCCCAAACCAAAAATTGCATTGCGAGTTAGCGCGGGGCCCAAGGCGGCTGCCTCATTCGCCTTGCCCTAGGTGCAGGCCTGGGTACATCACGTTTGTCAATTTATCGACGTATCCCTTTTCCGGGGCGTTATGTTGGAATCGAATCTGATTCATTAACCATATCATGCATTCTGTGCATGTGGGTACTTTCCCACTCATTACGAGCATTGCACGTCTATGGCTTTTCTGTTGCTATAGTTGGCATTGCGTAGCTGGGTAGTGATAGCACACGTTGGTATATTTTGGTCTGAGTACAGGAGTAGCACTACATGTTTTTCAATAGGCTTAATGTGCCTGGGTCTCTCAGGTAAATCAGGTCAGAATGAAAGAAAGTGGATAGTAGCTGACTTGACACTAGCAAAAAGGGTTGTGATTTGACATGTATTGTAGGTTGAACGATCAGCCAATATTTACCAATATGTCATTATCCTGTGACGTGTCCACATCCCGTCTTTGAAAAAGGCCAGATACAACAACCTTATCTACAGCCTTGACAACCTATTCTATATATTCTCTCTCTCTCTCTCTCTCTCTATATATATATATATATATAAATATATATAAACCGGTATTACGGCATTCACTGCGAACATTTTTAGTATTATCAGCTATATATTCCGAATACCCGTCTAAAGATAACGAACATTACATAATAATTTAATATTTCCTCGTGAGAGTGACATGTTCGGTAGATAATCAGGAAAGGGTGACTGTATATGAAGTCAAAGTAGTAGAAGAAAGCATTTTGAAAAGAACTGACTTAGAGCTAATGGACTGTGTCTTTCTTCACTTTCAGTGAGACAAATTAGACTTAGATAAAGACTTTATACTTTGTTTTGTATAGTTATCACCACAAAGATTTGTGATATTTTATTTGAAGAAAGAGTTCTGTCGAAAATGGTAACTTCCATTCTGATGATTTTCTCTTTTTGACCGGTATCTCAATTTAAAACTGGTAGTCGTGATGACTTTTTCATTTTAGAAAATACTGTTCCTGATTTATGTTGAGAGAAAATGTTTTCTATGATTCACATGAAATTGAAAACAAAATCGAAAGATTCTGTTTGTAATGCATTCGGTATCTCACTGATTGATATATGTAAAACATACTCTATAGATATCCAAAAAGGTAGAATGGACCAAGATCAAGAGGGAAATTTCACATGCATCGCAAATGATAGAGCCAGCGTAGTTGATTATATGATTGCTTGAACCAGCCTCTTAAAAATTGTTTACATTTTCGAAATTGGTTCTCTAAGTGAATCAGTAGAATTTACTAGTCATATTCAGTCCAACTGTCGGCATAAGAAACATGTATACCAGTCGAATCTTTGACAGGCACAGCTGGAATGAAAAATGAAGAATTTTTTAAAAAATTAATTTTAATGTGAATTTTCTGAATTAAGAGCTAGTTTTAATAATTTCGTCTCATGTGGAATTGATGAAGCTGTATACTGTATTTATATAGCATATGTTATTACAGTGTAACAGAAAACAACCTTTACACGATATGATCTCTTAAAAATGCAACAAAAAAGAGAAGAAAACCCGAAAACAAATAAACATATTTACTCTATGCATGTAAGTTTATTTGTTCAATTAAAAATTGATAGAATAGTAAAATAAGTAGAAATGAATTCAATAATGTATTTCGCATGAAGAAAAAAAAAAGAGAATTATAAACGTAGAAAGATAGAGGAATTAACAGATTCAAGGTTAGATGTCTCGACATTTTGGAAGCTGATTAAACGAACACGGGCGCGCAAAGCATGTAGTAACGACACGATCACGTGTCATCGATGGTACTTTAGATTGTTACTGTACCGTGATGACTTAGAATGTAAGCACAGTTTTGACTGTATGACCGAAACAAACTCCACATTTGAAGTCCCAACTCTAAAGCTGAAGTTCTCAAAAGTATCCAAACCATAAAATCTGGAAAGTTGAGTGGACCGGATGGAATAAATGCTGGAATGATTACCCCCCCTCCAAAATATAAATAAAAAATAACAAATAAACAAACAAACTCCAAGCATATTTCCTTATATAGTCAAATTGCTTAACAAAGCTTCTGACACATGCACTTCGCTAAACAATGGGGAGATTATGTTCTCATTGCATAAAAAAGGCTTTTGCGATAACCCTAACATTTACAGGGGTATTTCTTCCATTTATATCTTGAACTAATTTTTTACCAGTGTTTTAAGCTAACGCATCAATCACTGGTGTGAAACTAATAATAAAATTAAAAAAGTAGAATTCCGCAAAGGCTATTTAGCAATACATAATGGTTTTTTTTTTCGATTCAAGCAATGATTCAGAAATATCGAAGTAAAAAGGCACGGTAGTTTTATTGTCTTTTAATTGACTTTTCTAAAGCTTTTGAATATTAATGATGTCAAATGACTAACTTGCTTAGCTAACAAAGATAGCGGTGAAATGCTGTTTACAGTTTTCGACTCACAGGAATCTACAGTCACATGAAGGTACACTATACAGAATTCTTCATCTGTAATACTGACACCAGACAAGGTTGCGATTGAAGTCTTTCTCTATTAAATCTATTTATAAATGATCTAGTATAAGACTTCCGACTAAAGTGTTAAATAGTATCTTTATAACAGAAGAAGTAGCAGACATTATTGCGCTGTTGCGGATTGGATAGGACAACTAGAACAAGATTCAGGGGACCCACAACAGTCAGGTGGCCCACCGCCGGAGATAATTTTTGTTGTTGTTGTAATTCAGGGGTGCACAACCTTTTTCGGCCAAGGGCCAGATTGCATTTTCTACGGCCACTCGAGGGCCGCAAACACTATTTTTTTAAATATAATTACTGTCCACTGGCCATATTTCTGGGTTGTTTTAATTTGCCCTGAGGGCAGGACAGAACACGTTCGCGAACCGGATCCGGCCCGCTGGCTGGGGTTTGTCTATCCCTGTTGTAATTCATACGGGCCTACTGGAGAATTTTTCTTAGAAACTACAAATCCTGCCCGGTGCTCTGGTTGTATGCTCATGACATTGTAAATTGGGTTGATACAGTAGGTTCGTTACAAATGCAGATTAATATTGTGTATTATCGGGTCCTTCTTAAACGAAGAATTAAAACGTTCTATTTAATGCTACTGGTGGTCGACAATATCGAAAATATAAATAAGTCAAAAGAATTAGGTACGAACAGATGATAAGGTGAAAGTACCAAGATTAGGTATCCACTTTATCAGTTTATAAAGATGTAAGACATATTTGCTGAAGAGAAAATTTCCAACAATTTGTTGACCGCATTTCAATTCAGTATAATGAGAAACCATATGTGTTTCGGTACAATAGTAAAAATTATACGTTTCAAATAAAACAATATGTAGCCATATTGGATGGATAGTAGAACAGCATGTCACTGACACATCAGCTCATTCTGCTTTATGTGAGGGAGCACAGAAGATAGCAGAGCATGGTGTAAGTACTGGAACTTTGCATACTAAAAGTCATAAATGGGGACTGACGTCATAAACAGGGACTGGCGAGCATTTTATGGTGCATTTGCCATGGTTGTGTTCATCATTTAAATTGAATACAGCCAGGTAAGCACATATATAGACAGACAGACAGACAGACATACATTATTACAATATTCTAAACAGTTCAGTTGGGGATCATCCTGATTTTTGTCATTTACATTATTCTCACTGTTATTACCAACATACATGTTACATGTACTGTTATGACCAGTACAGTCTCCAAATCTTTTATTTTAGGCTCTACTTTCCAGATTTTCAGTACTGATACAAATTTCTTCTATATGCAAACAGTAAATCAGAAAAAAGTTTATGTTCAATTTGGTTTCACTGTATATAAACTCCATATTTGATGTACATTACTTTAGAGTCTGTTAATACAAAAAAGGTTTGGACTTTTTATTGTATTTTATTCATGCTCTCACTGCTAAGTGTTACAGAATACTTTATTGAAGGCAATGGTGACATCAGTATTACCATACTACGTCCTTAAGACGTTGGTTTTTTTGTTGCTGGTCATGTTACTTTTCCTTGTACCTTCTGCATTCGAGATAAAAGAGTAGCGATAAGACCAGACGATAACGTGTTGTATGACTCTCCTTATCATGACGCTAAGCAGACAATGGGATAGAATGAGAAGAAAAAGAAATGCCATTCTGCCAAAACCTCAATAGTCTGGAATATCTAATACAAAATTTAAGAAGTAAAATTAATTATACGAGAAAAGAGGACATACGACGATTTAAATTTAACTTAGATAGAAATATAAAATTCGCTATTATAAACAATTCCATCATTTCGGGGGAGAATCACTTAATTTGTCAAATATTTAATATTCATTTTAAAAGATAAACTACCTAACCCAGCGTAAGCTCAACCAACTCATATGACCCCACGGAGCGTCCATTCTTTCGCAGGAATTCATCTGTAACGGTCACTAACACAACCATTTAATATCCACGTGCATTCTCCCCAAGAAAATTCAAAGCCAGTCACCTGATGTTTGTGGGGCAAAGGGCAGACCATTATATCCTGGCTTCTGTAACCTTGTACAAAGTTACATTATTTTCTGATGGAATGAAACAAAAGTGACACTCATAATGTAGTGAATATACAAGATTTTTTCCTAGGTGCAGAAACTTGAAATGTGTTCGAATATTAGTGGCATAGGATTTTGTTTTATTAAAGAAAGGATATTCACATTTCACTTGACTGTATTTGAAACAGACTTGGACTACATATACTGGCTCAAAGTTAATAAATATCTTTTTTCAAACGGACGAAAACAGATATTTCGAGACGGTAAAAACGTCCCCTTTCGGAATCTCAATTTAACATTATTGACGACATAAACCTGTCTGAAACTGAAGCAGCCAATATGTATTTTTCACAGTTGTATTTTTATAGTTTATGGCATGTCTCCATGCATAAACTTAATCAGAAGACGATTTCATCAATGCTGATCGTGGTTTATTGACAGTTTGGTTTTAATGAAACGCTGAACGATTTGTATGATACGTCATCTCTTTGGTTGTCCTAAACATATAGTTTCCTAGGATAGAGTGCCTAACAATGAGAGCAAGTATGATAATTCAAATCTGTAGAAAAAAAAACTTTTAATCTTAATAGGTAGATTGGCAAGATGAAAACATAGGAATTACATTCAGTAATTTTTATGTTATCGACATTTCAATAGCATAAGTAAAGGTTCTGACGGACGTTACATAATTTCAGGGGCCCAGAGTGGCCGAGTAGTCTAAAGCGCTCACTGTTACCGATCACTGCCATCTCACCTCTGTCTGCGTGGGTTCGAGTCCAAGGCTCGGCTAGCGTGGGTACGTGGGAAAGGCTGCCAGTAGCTTCTCGTGGGTCGGTGGTTCTTCCCCCCTGAGTTTTCCAGGGTTCTTCCTCCACCAGTCATACTGGCCGCCATGTATAGCATATCTTGTGCTGAAAAATGGCGTTAAACCCAGAACAACAACAACATAATTTCACTTTAACGGATCAACATTTGTTGCCCTCAACAACACTTGTATTCACGCGTACTATAATGACTTCAGTTGCTTCACTTAAATTCATGCTTACTGTATTTACATTAGTTGCTGTCAACTACACTTAAATTCACATATATTGTAGTGACATTAGTTGTTCACCGCTACGCTTCAATTCACGCGTACTCTAATGAAATTAGTTGTTCACAACTACGATTAAATTCACGCGTACTATAATGACGTTAGTTGCTCGAAACTACTCTTAAATTCACGCGTACTGTAATGACATTAGTTTTCACAGCTATTCTTAAATTCACGCGTACAATAATGTACGCTTAAATTGACGATTACTGTAAATCTAGACATGTATCCACATACAAATATGTGAAGCCAAAGGGAAAGAAAGCACGAGCTTCTCAGTAACATTACTTCTGATGAAATAAAGTAAAATTAATAACAGCATCAAACGAGTGCATCAAAAATATTAACGAAGGAATTATAGAAATTGTTAATGACATATACCTTTCACAAGCTTTATATTGATTCAGCTCAGAAGGTTTAGAAAATAACACGGGTATAACTGATGGCAATGATAAGAAAGAAAATGATAAACGGTAGTTTTGCCTTGTAGTTTCAAAGTGCAGAAAATAATACCATTTAGGTAAGTAGATACACAAAATAAATCCATGTCAATAAAAAGCAATGTCCAAAAGGCAAGCAATGACTACAAGCAATGTCCAAAAGGCAAGCAATGACTACAAGCAATGTCCAAAAGGCAAGCAATGACTACAAGCAATGTCCAAAAGGTAAGTAATGACTACAAGCAATATCCAAAAGGTAAGTAATAACAACAAGCAAACAATGAATTTTCACATCTATGGTTTCAGCAGAAGATATAGGTTGTGCAGTTCTAAACTTAATTAAGCTATAAGTCTTTTCTAAATCCAAACTAGTCTGTAATTAAGACATTTTGATGACGCATTGATGTTAGCTGCGCAATCGTGCCTGCATTGATCTTTTAGTCATTGTTCTACAGATTTTGCTAGCCATATAACTGACACGAAATCTTAGTTTTCTCCATGCGTAGCTAAACCTAATATCAGCCAACAAAGATTTTGTTTACTTCTAGTATCCATTACTGTCAACTTTGGATTTGTTTGGCTGGTAGATCTATTGATGAAAGTACTCAGAAACAGTGTAAACGATAAGTTTATTTTTATAATCATTATTCATCATTTGTATCGAAACAGTTCTGTGTAACGTTCTGTCCGAGAATGGGACATTCTCTTCCAAATGTTTGCGGTATTAGGCAAGGAGAAAATCTCTAACAAACATTTCACCATTTCAACAATTTGGAATCTGGCATCTTTCTTGCAATAAATTTTCAATAGTGAGTATTGGTTTCGTAGGTTTTGAAGAGTTGACATATCTTTTAATTGTGTCACACATTGTAATAATCGGGAACGTACTGGTTCTTTTCAAGGGAATCTAAACCCTTTATACGAGTATTTTACACTCGGTGAACTTACCTGTAACTTTACAAAAATCAAAGATCGTGATATTTTGTAAACGTAAGCTGATCTGTATGAATATAATCTGTGTGAGGGTACGACACATGATAGAACCCACTGCGTGAGATTTTAGGTCATACTTTCCCCGATAACAAGTATCTTAAAATAACGTTCATTGTCGTTTGAGGAGTCACTAAACAAGCTAATACCACCAATAATGTTCCTATAATTAAACCAAGGACTACACATTCACGAGATTCGCATTTCATAAATGTAGGGTTTTTCGAGCTTTACATTGTTATAATTTATCAGGACGTGATTCTAAGCCGTAGATCTGTATTTTATGCCACATACCACAAAACAGGACCCAACACCTAATGCACAGAACTGTTGCTATATGTTATTATTAAACATTTATACGTAAGAATATACGAAGAATTTCATATATTAAGGAGTCATTTTACGAAACCAATCCATCCTACTATAAAGTCTGCTAGAATAAAACACCATGAATGCAGTTCAAAATGAATGACGCCTGTACCATAAATACAGTTCAAAATAAATGACGCCTGTACCATGAATACAGCTCAAAATTAATGACGCCTGTACCATGAATGCAGTTCAAAATGAATGACGCCTGTACCATGAATGCAGTTCAAAATGAATAATGCATGTGCCTAATAATTAGCAAATTACTTGGTTTGAGAAATATCTTCCCAGAACTGATTTCCTATAATAAAAAAAATAATCACCAATAAGGACAAACATATACACGGTTTTATTATATTTGCACAGAGAACTAGTTTTTACTCTTTAATTTAAACGATTTTTATCATATATGCTGACCACTTCCTTTCATAAACTTAATTTTGTTCTCTTTGACAAACATTTCCATTACAACTTGAACTGGGTTAATACCAAAAAACCAGCAGTTTCAGTCTTGAAGGTTAAATGAAGGAAAGCTGCGAAATTCCATGCAATCAACATTCCTGTAAGCAGCTGATATTTTGTACATATGTTTCCGTATACCACTCTTTGCCCTGACAAGTTACAACCAAATAATCAAGTAATAAAGAAGGAATTTTAAGAATGCGGAAACTCAGTCCAGAGGATGAATTGGCAAGGGTCCGGCTGGCAGAGTAACACAGTGGGAAAAATTCATATATCCAATGACTTGTCATCCTCCACTTGCCACTGCAGTTTTCTTCAACATATCAACATGCGAGATTTACCAGATATATTTTTATGATGCTTAATTATTCCTAATCTTTAAAATCCTGTTCTTATAAGTCCCCCTTAATAGATGATTATATCAACACGAAGTTTCACCTGAAGACGTTTTTTATGATGCATTGGAAATCGTAAATAATAATTAAAGGGGGGGGGGGGAGCGATTTCATATAACACTGCCATGCCACCATGGCAGTCATCTTGAAAATCATGTTATTGCTGCCCCTCCTGAACGGGAAGTCATATCTGTGCGGGTTTTCACCAGAAGACTTTTTATGTTATCAAGTTGGTCTTAAATTTCAAAAAATTGTGCCGATCTTGTATCAAATATAGCAGCCACGATGGTCATATTCAAAATCTTATCGCTGCTTTTCCTAGATGGAAAGTCATATCAATATCAGGTTTTCACCAGAATGAAAATAGTGCTGATGTAAGGGATAATATGTCCACAATGGCAGACAAAATGAAAATCGCATTATTTCTACTCCTCCTAAATACACACCTATGTTGACATTTTATCAGAAATCTAATTAGAATATCTAGTTGGTCGTATATGACCTCAGATATGGCTGCCACAATGAACATATATATGTACATCATGTCACTAATTCTCCTGAATGGAAAGTCATATCAACATGGAGTTTTCTGATATCTTCAAATATTGTACAGTTTGTCCTAAATGAAAATGGTGCCGATCTTAAAATATGGCCGCAAAGTGGCTAATTTTAAAATCTTGTCGCTCAAGAAAATCAGAAATGGTTTCAACATTAACCAGTTAAAAAGAAGAAAAAGTCTTAGTTTGAATTTATGGAAATTCTTTTCGTAGAGTAGAACGTCATTTTTCCTTGGAAGGAATCTTCTTCAAGAAAGATTACGTTTCCTCATTGTCATTCTGAATTGGGCAGTCGCTCATTTTTATTATATCCTTGTATAATCTTAAATATAGTAATACCGGTAATACAAAATAAACTATACCGGATATAACTTTGGTAAACTACTTCCGGACAGAACTCCGAACGGCGCAGAACACTTTATGTTAATTGCGCCTATGCCGCCCTTTACTAATCATTCTTCTTATCTATGTACCTTTCTATTTGATATACGTTTTTGGGTGAATAATGCATTGTCATATTTGTCTAGTTTTACTCAAGCCACTGTGTGTGTGTGTGTGTGTGTGTGTGTACTATGTACCCATTTTTTTATTTTTATTTTCGTCATTATACCTTGCATTTCGGCCACATGACTTTATATGAACACAGCATTAACTATTCATTCTAATAGAGTACATAGACTACATAATCAGAAGAAATATTTGATATACTGCCACTGCAACAACATATTTATTTTCTGCTAGTTTCTACAACTTTGCCCAAAATGATTTAGTCCAAAACATTTCAAAACTATTTTGAAACAAGCCCTATAAATGTGCGGAAGCACACGCACAGTTCTCTTC
The DNA here is from genome assembly GCA_028554795.2 of Sinohyriopsis cumingii. Taxonomy (NCBI): domain Eukaryota; kingdom Metazoa; phylum Mollusca; class Bivalvia; order Unionida; family Unionidae; genus Sinohyriopsis; species Sinohyriopsis cumingii. Next base: position 121,909,808 of record CM068824.1, on the reverse strand, counting down.
ACACCAGGTGAGCAACTTCAGGTCTGAAACTAGTTTTATGGGTCAGTTCAAATAACAATGTGAATGTTTTGGACTTTGAAGGGTCATAATAGATTGGAATAAATGTTTGGACTTTGTAGGGGTCATAATATATTGATGTAATGTTTTGGACTATGTAGGGGTCATAATATATTGATGTAAAGGTTTGGACTATGCAGGGGTCATAATAGATTGGTGTAATGGTTTGGACTCTGTAGGGGTCATAATAGATTGGTGTAATGGTTTGGACTCTGTAGGGGTCATAATAGATTGGCGTAATGTTTTGGACTTTGTAGGGGTCATAATAGATTGATGTAATGTTTTGGACTTTGTAGGGCTCATAATAGATTGATGTTATGTTTTGGATTTTGTAGGGGTCATAATAGATTGATGTCATGTTTTGGATTTTGTAGGGGTCATAATAGGTTGATGTCATGTTTTGGACTATGTTATACTAGATTTATGTTATGTTTCAGACTTAGTAATGGTCATAGCAGGTTTTTGTTGTGTTCTTTTCTTCTTTTTATTTCTTTTTCTTTTTTAATTTGTTTTTGCTTTGTTTCGTTGACATTTTTAATATACGGCTTTTCTACAGTTGGCCTATTAGCAGGACTTTACTGTATAAGTAGGAATGTGGATGTTCAGAGACCATTTATGCGTAGAACGTCAGTGAACACACATTCTTATACGTTTTCAAAGAGCTGTCGTATCATGAATAAACAATTAAATGAATTAAATGGGTAAGATTGGTTGATTTTTTTAAAAAATTCTTTATTTTGATTAAGAAAAGGTATATAATTTTGTGTCGTTCAGCGGTGTTTATGAAGAGCACAGAACAAGGATCTCTTTTTAAATAACATTCATGACAAAAAGTTTGACAGAAATAAATACCCAGCTGATAGATGCTAAATGTGTCTCAAATTGTACATATTTTAAAAGCACGAATTGTACGAGATTATAAATTCAGAATTAATTTCACGAATACTGGGTTTCTTCCCAATACATTTAGACTAAAAAAATTACAGGCGTACATATTTTTACATCTCACACACAGAACGTTTTTTCCAACTATGTCTAGATCTATTCCAAGTTTTGTTCTGCATACATTTCCAGTTTTATTCCATAATTCATTTGATAATATTACAAATGCAGAATATATGCACTGGTATTGTATCTTCATTATTACAAAAAGAGCATTTTAATTACAAAAAAGAGCATTATATTGTATTTATTATTATTAGTTTTGTAACCAGAGTAATTCTGCATAAGATTTGGTATACATCTTCACACAATCGTGTTTTTGTAAAATATCATATTTAGCCCAATATTTTTATCGCGCTCTCCAAATCTACTAAATTGGATTTTAGAAGGATGTCATATATATATTGCAACATTATTGTTGATTCGTTATTAGAATTTTCACACTATTAGTAGTACAAGAACGTACGAAATATTCTTCGATTTGTACTATTAGGTTTTTAAATATTTTTTACAGAACGTATTAAACCATAATACTCGAATAAATCACAAAAAGTGATAAAATAAATGTTATACCATAGACAACCAAGGCACGAATAAAACTTTTCTCTTTTCGATACTTATATTTAAATTTTGGACAAGCCTAAAAGAAATTTGCATAAAACAATTTTTATATCATTGGGCAGGTCAACTTGGTGTAATGCGCTTATTGTAAAAATATATAAAAGTATATATCATTTGTATGAAAAAAATAATATATGATTTTTTTGCTGACTAGATTGATTGAAAGTCACTCTTCTAATCCAATATATTTTGATCTTTTCACAAAGATCTGTATAGATCTAATTTGAAGCCCTTCGTTTGATAACTTATTAATAAGTGTTGTTCTGTTTAACTAATCTGGACTATTGTTCTAAAAAAATGTAATAGAATAATTGTCGAATGTTTTTCAATTTGGTTCAAAACATGTGCAGTTGGATTCAGCTAAATAAGAAACAAAATGTGTCTGCTTGGATAATTAGTTTAACATAGTTAATCTGATGCAAATCAACTCGGGGAGTGTTAGGGCTCCCATTTTGATTGGTTTTATTTTACAAATTTTTTCTTCGTGAAAACCTGATATATCAGCAAAATTATTACGTCTAAATACAGAGGCATACAGCTAACTTATTATCCCATCAAATATAATGATGTGTGGGATGAACGTCATTTTTAAGCACATGGCGGGCAGTTTATATGATGGAGGAAAAACCCGGGAAGATGCATCGAAGAACCACCTGCCCATGGGAAATTAGTGGCGCTTTCTCACATACCCACGTTGGCCGAGCTGAGACTCGAAAATATCCTCCCTTTTTCTCATTCTGTCGTTAAAAGAGTTGACCAAAATGTATCTTTTCGTACTTCCTTGTTTTTTTCTGCCTTTTAGAATCCATCAACATTCTGAGGTTGCCAGAATAACTATTAAACAAAAAGTTTATTGCCATTATTTTGCATCCTGCCTGAATGTCTTCCCATGTGCTACTAATACACAATCGGAAATTACTGCAGTGTACCAAAGAACTCGGTGTGCGTTGTTATAATATTGTTATAATATTGCTATATTATTCATTATATTCCTATATCAGCAAATATTCTTAAAAAGACTGGGCGAACTGAATGAAGCATGGTTCAAAATATAAGCATCCTAAGTTTAAAAGAACAAAAATAGTGATAAAATTGAAATATTGGTCTGTCAGAAACAAAACCTCATGAAAAGGAATGCCTACTGAGAGTTATTCACGACTTTTATCTAATTCTGGTATGTGTCTGATCCTGATTTCTGAATCTTGTTTGAATTCTTGATTCTTTATAGAAATCCTTGGAATGCCATAGTAGATAAATTGATTGAATGGCAGCCTCTCGTAGTCGTTGGGCATTTTTAAATTTGCCAGTCCTTGAACAGGATCGCTGACCTGGATGTACTTCGCTAATGGCGGCTGAGTCAAGGCAGGAGATGGGAAATGCTGGGTATCACCATCACGGGATTTGGACTCTTTCAAAAGCTTCTCGTTGACCGCGATCCGCCACATCGTCCACATGTGGGTGTTTTTGGTCGGGTCAAAAGCTGAACGGTCGAGTTTCTGACTTGGTCTAGAAGACGAAACATCACTTTTGTTGCCTTTATTTTTATACTTCTTTGGACCCATGCTGCCTCAAGCCTATATAAAAAGAAAGTGTTTCATAGAAAGAAAAAATAGGGTAACCAATTTCTGGCAAATCTTTCCTAGAATATAATGTTGGTACATTATGTCCTTAACTGTGTTGTTGTTGTTGTTGTTGTTTATCTTAATCTTTAGCTGTAAAGTTATCCCCTGAAAGCCTAACTGGTATGCATCGATGCATCTCTACATTAAAAAGCAAGCTTCATCGATTTTGTTATCATTAGTCCATCACTCAACCTGCATATGTATATATATATATATATATATATATATATATATATATATATATATATATATATATATATATATAATTTATACAAACTGCGTGGTTTGTTAATCGCTACTAGCAAGCTACACACACACATACACACACACATATATGTGTGTGTGTGTCTGTATATATATATATATATATGTGTGTGTGTGTGTGTATGTATATATATATATATATGTGTGTGTGTATGTATATATATGTATATATGTATATATATATATATATATATATATATATATATATATATATATATATATGTGTGTGTGTGTGTGTGTGTGTGTGTACACGATGCGATATGCAACTTCACTCCAGTGTGACGATCTTGTGACACGTGAGGTAATAAAGTGGATATATAAAACGTAATACATGCCTGCGTTTTCTCATTTAAATGATACTGTTCGAACATACAAAATGTTAATACATCCTTGTATTTTTCATACAGACTCTATAGTTCGAACATATGAACGGTTTTCTGATGGATTTACATATTCGTTTCAACTATGTGACATATTTCACATTCAAAATCATTTTGAATTTCATAATATTTGGTCTTACACATACATATGGGTTTGGATAAAGCTTTCACCGTTCGTCAAAAGATTAGGTTATGATACACTGGACAACAAATTTTTACAAAAGTCATGTTACTGAAATAAAATTAGTCAATTCTTATCAATTTTTATGTGCTGAACACGAATATGACAGTCAAATTGCAAAATTGGCTCTAGTTTTTTTGTAATCTGCAAGAAATTAATGTTTACATAACGAAATGCATTCCAATAGTAAAAGGTCAACTGTAATAGCCTACCTATAAAAAATCAAGTCATTGACTACATCTTAGATTTCTTCACCTGTCTCTTGTACAGCTGTTCGGGAGCATCTCTGAGGAGTGTCCAGCAGTAGTCAGCCAGCATTGTAGTGGACCATTTTCCCTGGTATCTTTGTTCCATTGTTGCGATATCTTGATGAAAACGTTCGCCGTGTTCATCACTAACAATACCACAGTTGCTAGGAAAGAAATCTAAATGGGAATGAAGGAAGTGAATCTTTAGAGACATATTGCAGCCAAGTTTCTTATACTTCATCAACATGTCTTCTACTAGTTCCTTATAGTTTTCTGCCCTAACATTTCCGAGGAAGTTTGTAGAAACTAGGCGAAAAGCATTCCATGCTTGTTTCGCGTCACCTTCCAGCAAGTTGTTGAACCGGTCATCTTTGAAAAGCTCTCGAATCTGAGGACCCACAAAAACTCCCTCTTTAATCTTTGCTTCGCTGAGTCGAGGGAATTTTTCATGCAGGTATCGGAATGCTGGCAAAGTCCGGTCAATGGCTTTCACGAAGTTCTTCATCAAACCTAGTTTGATGTGAAGGGGTGGTAGCAAGATTTTCTGAGCCTCAACCAGAGCTGGGTGTTGGATATTCTTCTCTCCAATGGCTACATTCTGCCTGTGAGTCCATTCCTTCCTCATGTAGTGCATTTCCCTTGCTCGGCTATCCCACTCGCATAAGAAACACATGTATTTTGTATATCCTTGCTGCAGTCCCATTAAAAGGGCAACTACCTTCAAATCACCACAGAGGTGCCAGCTGTACTTGTTATACTCAATGGAATTCAGTAGCTGCCTTAAGTTATCGTATGTCTCTTTCATGTGGACAGCATACGCTACTGGAATAGATGGAAGAATGTTTCCATTGTGCAAAAGCACAGCCTTGAGACTCAGTTTCGAAGAGTCCACAAATAGTCTCCATTCTTGTGGGTCATGAGTGATTTTTAAAGCATTCATGAGGCCCTCAATATCGGAACAGAATATCAGATTACTTTCCTTTCTGAAGAAAGGCTCCAATTGCTGGTGGCGCTTTCGATATGCAGTAATTGTGACATCTTCTTCTAGAAGATTCCATTGTTGGAGTCTTGATCCTAGCAATTCTGCCTTGTTCTTTGATAAGTCCAAATCACGAATCAGGTCATTTAGTTCTTCCTGTGTTATTCTGTGTGGGGTTGATGATGCACCACAGTGAAAATCTGGATCACTGCATGCTGATGGACCAGGAGAAGAACAGGTCGACTCACCTTTGTCTTCGTCAGATGAATCAAGAGAATATTCTGCTGGAGGTTCTGGAATAGGAAGTCCCTCACCATGTGGAACTGGTCTCAATGCAGACGGAATGTTTGGGTAGACTATTCTCGACTTCTTTCGCTTCGTTATTCCGCCGGAAAGAGGAGGAACCAAGCAGAAGTAACAGTCATTTAGGTGGTTGCTTGGCTCTCTCCACACCATTGGGACTGCAAACGGCATTGATGACCTTTTGCAATTCAACCACTGTGAAAGCTGTGTTGTACATGTAGCACAGCATATATGCGGAGCCCAAGGCTTGTCTTGGTCACCAACCTTGCATCCGAAGTAAAGATGATATGCCTTCTTCACTTGAGAATTGATACTTTTCTTCTGGTTGGCAAATGTCACTTCCCCACAAATATAGCAAAAATTGTCCGCGGTATTAACACACTTTCGAGGCATTACTGTTCTTTATTGTACGTAAATGGATAAAATAATAAGTTTTATGTAACAGTAGCTTGAACTGTCTCGCACAACGTCTAAAATATTTTAAATGCTGAACCTATCTGATTGGGCTTTATATAGTACACTGCTTACGTCAGCTTCAGCAGCCGCCTGGCATTAGTATAATAGGCCTACACATGTATAGTACACTGCTGACGTCAACTTACTTCAGCAGCCGCATGGCATTAGTATTGCATTGCATCAGAAAATGATGCAATCAACTGTGGATGATGTGAGCATGATGGTATTATGCAATGTTACATCATTATTCCGGATGTTGCTGCAGTCCTACTGGAGAAATTTACACAGTGAAACATAGAAAATGAGGTATATGAATATCTTCAAAACGAGAGCCAATACAAATTTTTCACGGTTATATTCGTGTTCGGCACACCAAAATACTACAGATTAGGGCCTTTTCAAGTCAGTAATGATTTCACTGTTGACCAGTGATATTTGTCGCCAATATCTCAATTTCAGTATCAAACACATTCTCTTTACTACGTATATATATACGTGTCATTACCTTCGAATGATGTCTATTTCCATGAGATCCTTCACCCGAACCTAATTTTTAAAAAAACGATATAATAATTACGCCCATATAACCTTTTTTCAGTCTCAGTAGGACTGTTCTGGCTATGTGAACGGCAGATAATGTAAATGTACATGAGCTCAACCTGTGTCATTAGAGGTGTAGTTTGGACAAATCCCCACCCCCCATGCTCTGCACGTAAATGCATATATTCCTATCTACCTACCTACCCACCTACATGCAAACATACAAATATACATGTGTCTGCTGGTATGTATGTATGTATGTATGTATGTTTATATATGTGTGGGTGTGTGTGTGTGTGTGTGTGTGATTGAAAGAGAGTCCAAATGTTTAAGCAACCTTTATCGTAATATCGGATGAAGGTTAATTATATATGCGATCGACGCTATAAGCTCACGAGCATGAGAGAGAGAGAGAGAGAGAGAGTACCTTTTATTCGGACTGGGTTTGAATCAAATGTCAATACTCTGTGTAGTCCTGGCAATATATCTAAGCAGAGATAAATTGATTCCTTTTTCACTCATTGGTTTATCCAGATAACCACTTCTCATTACATGATCAACAATAGATCTTTCCTTCTTTCTTTCTTTTGTGTAAAGTTGCTCAGTATTAAAGCAGACAGTGCAAAATATTCTAGGAAGAATATAACTGGGAAGATCAGAATGTACTTTTCTTTCAACCACTACACGATGCGACTCGACTAATAAGGAACATGGATTTATTTGTGGTGGTTTTACATTGTACAGTGTGTGCTTTCCGCATGGATACACCTATTTAAAGGCAGTGCGAATATTTAAACTCAAACAAATACATTGAAACAAGTTCAAGGTTTTTTGGCATTGTGCTTGCTAACATTAAATATAGCCTTGTTATTGACCGAATGGCTTTGCTCATATAGACAGGTGAATCTACTTATCTGTAATATACTGTTGAACCGTATTGACTTATGTAATGCACTCGCTTTGTACCCCGGAGATATTGGGGTTGATTCCAGGAGCCGAATTGTAAAAGCTTTTGTGCCAGCCCATCACAGTTGGTTTTGCTCCTACTAGATTCGCATTCGCCACTACAACGGGGGTTATCTTACATTTCTTTGGGCAGTCAAAAGCGTTTGGTGTAATTTCGTAGACGAAGCAGCGCACTCTCTCTCTCCACACACACACACACACACACACACGCGCACGCACGCACAAACATACATATGTACACACACACACACACACACCACACACACACACACACACATATATATATATATATATATATATATATATATATATATATATATATATATATATATATATATATATATATATATACATATACATATATATATATATATATATATATATATATATATATATATATATATATATATATATATATATATACCTTACTTAAAGATGAAACAAAATATATTAAAATTGCCTTTTAATTTAAGGAAGTTTTGCAATGATGACACAGTGTGATTGATGACTTAGTAAGTTGGGTTGCATGGCAAATCGTGGTAATATCTTATCATTAGTATGGAATGATGTATTCTCATCGCTGAACTCAATATAGTACCAAGGACGTTAATGTTGAGATAGATATGATTTATATAAAAAAATTTAAATTAACGAGATTTACTTTTACAGTTAAAGCAAATATCATAAGCTTGATTTATATTACTAGTCAAAGTAAATTCGAGATTTGTCTCAGAGATAATTAATTTTTTTAAATGTTTTGCAAGACAACTAGGAAAAAACGACAAAATGGTAAAACAATAAGGAACGTGAAATTTAAGAAGTATTAAGTTCTTTGACTCTTTTCATTAAAAAATCTTGCTGTGAAATGTTTGAGCTTAAAATTAAAGTTTGTTCCATGACCACTCAACTTAAAAGTAATTTTTGTTTCTTTTTTAATTTCAGGTTTGTCATAATCTTCTTTAAAATGTTCACCTATACAACATGAACACGAAACCGTCATTCATCTACTCTAACCCACTGCTGTTTAGGGAGATGTATAATGGATCTGATAAACATTTCTGCATCTCGTACGAGGCCACTAATGCAGACTGGAGCCGGATAGTAAGCCTGTCTGACTCGCAACCGAAAGGCTGCCATTTCATCCGCTTGGGCCAGCCATTTTTATGTGTCCTTGAGTAAGGCACATTATTCCAACATGCTTTCCACTAAATAACCTACACAATTGTTTCTTTACGTAAAACACTAGACCAAAAATGTACTTTTAAACTCAGTAAAATATATATCTTAGCACGCAGGCCAAAGACGTGCATTTCAATGGAAACTTAGTCAAGCTGGAAGTGGTCTACTTTGAAAAACTGCTGAATAAAAACAAATATGTCTGTCTTCAAGCCACATCTTATACATGTATTAAGATGTGTTTACCATCTTGCTTTTGTGTACAGTATCCTTCAGTCAGATTCTGGCCGAAGCAATGACCTCATATGACCATAACAAGGGTCGCCACGAATTCTAACCGTGAAGAACATTGAAGTCAGACGCGTGACACAGTTCAGTTCCAACGATAGTAAAGCGCTTTTACCTTTAGTTCCATTCATATCTCGTTATCGTCGAATATCATACAATGTCTAGGTGAGGATATCAGCGAAAACGCAAATCAAAGCTTCGTTTAACCCATGAAATAATTACCAAAGCAAATACATATATATATATATATATATATATATATATATATATATATATATATATATATATATATATATATATATATATATATATAGATACATTATTCACAACCTGACAAACATAAAAATAAAAGCTTTTTTATCTCAACTGTTAGTGGCAGGTAGAATAAAAACATCCATGCTTCAGCTTCTATGGTGACACTGCTACAGACTAATGTTTCAGGAGAATAATATGGATGAAATAATGCCCCAAGACATGCTTTTAATTTCTAATGAACATATACCCGTGTATTTCCAGATTCACCGCTGACTGAGATTCTTTCAATTACGAAAACGTGTGTCAGTTTGCAGTAGAGACAAACTCTTACACTCAATGCAAAATATACTAAATACACAATATTTACAGTTTTCAAGAGTACTTGCTGGATTCCATTAAAGCGGCAACTGGTTTCCCGCTATAGACCTTAGATCTTCTGAGCCCTTCGATGGGTAGGAAACAAAACTGTTTATGATATTTGACTGAGTGTCGATTGACAAATAGCAATAGACACCGAAATGGTCAAAATTACAGACACCCATTGAAAAATCGAAAAAGGACAAAGTTCCTGAAAACCCCTATACAGAATATATTCATCTCTAAAATTGCCAGTTCGCTGCAAAAACATAACCGTGAAGAGATTTTCTTTTACTCGAGTACGATCCTTTATGCGTATCAATAATTTATTTCTTGGTTAAGTCTGGTGTTTTACGGATCCTCAATATAAGTAGATCAGTTAGTATCGAGTCAGTTGAATAAACGTGACTTGCAAAAGGACATGCCAGGATAGCCGACACAAGCTGGTCCTGTGGAAGTAGTCGAACCCATTATGTCACGTTCATCACGCTAACCACTGAGCCACCTTATAAGACTCGTCTCTACCGGACATCACCATACATTACTCATCCAGATGGCGTATGTGAACTATAAGACCCTTTGGTTCCATGTTCAGAAATGTTACCGACCAATAACCAGTCTAAAACTTACAATGTCTACTAAAGCAATCTAGCCACAGAGCAAAGTGATAGGCGATGTGTATTTTAAGACTAAATAAATTAACAAACGCTGATATTATTTCTCTGCACGCAGAAGTTTAAAAATGGCTGTTCCTACATACAGAGTGTACTTAAGACCATTGCATGGTTCATAAGTATATGTCCTTGTACACATGCAAACCAATGTAAGTTTAAAACAAAACATACGTGAGATGATTATAAATAAATTTGGTCAATTTGTAAGAAGTATAGTGGGTCCTTTCATAGTCGCTGTTATTTAAGTAAAGATATACTTACAATGGTCATCTTTTTGTGAGTAGCATAAATTATACTGCAGTTTGGCGACTGAACTTTGCCTCTAGTCGATGAGGTCCACAAAAAAGGGAATTAACCAAAGAAAGGTAAAATGTTACGCCGCTCACATAGGAATAGAAATTTTAATGATAGACATAAACTTGTATCGGAAAAAGTTATTTAATTAATTGACAAATTAACTTAATTAACGTTTTAGATTTATTCGTATGTAAAGTTACAACGAGTGTTTTCTCAACAAAGGGTACCACATGCCATACTCAGATATATGCCAATACCTTAAGAATAACTTAAGAATAACGCTTTAATTGAAACAACCATATAGACGTTAAAGAATTTAACATAACATGATATAATTTCAACATTTCTCCTATATATATATATATATATATATATATATATATATATATATATATATATATATATATATGAATGAATGATACAACTGATGCCATTCTGATCACAACACAAAAACTTTCTCATTCACATCCTTTACCTGAAACAATAAATATCAGCAAAACGAACATTATATTCACACAGTCAGTACGAACCTATTTGTTACTCTGGACAGTACTCTCACATTGCACCAATATGTCAGGAACATATGCAAGGCTGCGCATCAGCTCCATTTGCAAATATCTTTCAGCTGATGCCACTAAAACACTTGTGTGTTCATTAGTGCTTTCAAGACTGGACTAAACTCAATTCGGTCTGGTTCATCTCAATATCTACTCCAGAAACTTCAAAAAGTTCAAAACACAGCTGCTCGGATCATGCTTAGAGTACCACGATCAGAGCACACCTTCCCGCTGCTCTGTACCCGACACTGTCTATCCATGCGATCCAGCATCAAACACAAAATTTGTTCTCTGTGCTACGTTTCACTGACGGACTCTAGTCCAACATACCTATCTAACCTCACCCATAAAAATAACATGCTTGCAAATATAGACTTGAATTTGGGGTGAAAGTTTAAATAAGGATTTAATTCTTTAATTGTGTTATTGTGATCCAACAAAATACTTTTGGTAAACAACTACTACACGGGCCACCACAGGCATATCAACGCTTTCAGCGCTGGATTTAATTTGGATGTCCACTAAAGTTTTTTTTTCTTCAGAACTTTCATCATTAGGATTTGTGTTTGCAATTCTAAGATTATTTGGAATTTAATTCGCAATTATGTACCGTAAAACCTTTTTTGTTTTCATTTTTACATTGCATTTGGGAAATAAATTATATGTATTTGTTGAATTTTACAAAGCTTGTTGCTTCTCACTCTTTCCTATTACTTATTTTAAGACCACATAATCGTAATAACGTCAGGTATTTGCAATCAGTAACACCATTGATGTCCGCAACTGAGTTTTTGAAACACGTATTATTAGTTTTATTATCTTTATTTTAGGACTGCAATAATGTTTTACAAACCTTTTCGCCCTCCCTTGTCCTGCCGGACTGACAAAAACATTTAAGTCACCGGTGTTCAAATTAAAACTTGCTTCAGCCATTTTCTCAATCGGATCTCCACGGTAAATCAAGGACATATATCTAATAAGCCTAAGGAGAAAAATACCGACTGTACCATTGTGGGTACGGCTTGAAAGTGTCGTAAGAGAAGAAATAACACTTTGACGTTCCCGTAGTCTTGAAGTATTGCTGATTATGAAAATAAGAACGTACACTAGTCGAATGTTCAAACTGTAGCGATGATCCAACTATACCTTATAAATATTTGGGGGTCCTTGGGAAAGACACTTAGTTCCTTTATTCTCGTCATGGTATACTCGGTATTGTGTTAGAAGTATTATTATAAAAAAAAACAAAAAAACAAATAACCATCAACAACAGCTGGCTGCTTATGTATTACGTATTTATGGGTTTTTTTGGTTGTTTTTTTTTGTGGTGAGTTTCTTCTGCCAACAAAGAGTTCCAATAGCTTGGAACATTTGCAAACTATTTTGTAATTGTGCCGTATCAGTGTGATGTAATGTGATGTGATGTGATGTGTGTATGTGTGTGTGTGTGTGAGCGAAACTTTTATTGTTATGTCAGACCTATAAAGTCTCATGCACTGAGCGTGAATCTCGGCGACTTTGCCCATATGTCAGACTCTCACGCAGCTAATTGTATTTCTCACGAATTTACATTTTTTAAAAATCCACAATTTAATAAAGCACCAAACATGATTCGTTGCCCTACCAACAACAACAACAACCTCACCATCCCTGCATTATGAGCATCAAGATATGATCTGCGCGATAACTAATTAGTTACACACACTATTTACAACGCGCTTCGGCTTCCATTTTCAGGATTTCGGATTCGTAAAGCTCAGATTCTGATAGCGAGCGTGCACATGCAAACCTCCCCCCGCCACCAAAGATATACATACGCTCCTAAATATAAATGCAATTTCTATAATGAATAGGTTGTAAAGTACACGAGTTCATGTAAGGCAGTGGTTCACAAACTTTTTCGGGCCACACTCAGCGCCCACCTTCCTTACCCCGTAAATATCATTTTTCACAATCAGCACCCCCCCCCCCCCGGTAATGGCACCGCCGCCGACTTTGGGAACCACTGATGTAAGGCTCAGTATCACTACAGTGTTAAAACTGAAAGCTGTCATGTGCACATCAGGAGAATTTCGTGTGAGACGCCATATAAACAGTGAGAGTCATGAGAAGCTGGCTCAGAATAAGTCACAGGCCATTGTCATTATATGAGCGGCACCAAAATTTAGACATCAAAGAAAACTTAAGTCATTATTATTATCAGTGCCGGATTAAGGACTTCCAGGACGCTAAGCGCTGAAAATAGTATGGTCCCCCCACCCTTAAAAAATGTGAAATTCAAAATCAAAACAATAGTGAAATCTGAAAAGGTGGGAAAAGACCAGCTTTGTCATCATTCCAAATAAAAATACTCGGACATGCAGATCGAAATGGTCATATATAATTCATTAAGTTTTATCATCAACAATTAATTTTAATTTTTCTGGTGCCCTTGTTGGTTGGTACCCTAAGCACGCGCTTATTGTGCTAATGAGTAATCCTGTACTGATTATTTTTTAATTTTTTTAGATAATTATTTATAGGCATATGAAATAGTCTGAACAGATAAGGGGAGGTGACTCAGGAATTTAAAGAATTTAAATGTTTATTTGCCCTTGGTTAAGCGTCCGTCAGTAGCATAAGTGAATTCTGAAAGGGTTGAAATTGAAATATCTATTCTTGAAATAAATTAACTCATTGTTTAATAAAATAATGTTTTGTTGACAATCACAATTTTTATGCTATTATTGTTCATAATTATTTCTTTTGTATAGGGCATACAATGATACATAGATGGACAAAGTGGTAACACCGTTTCTTGTTTTGATGAGGCAAGTGGTGGTTGGTGCTTTTATTTTTTCCGCTGTCACATATAACGTGTTACATCATTTAGCAAACTTTCCAGGCTGTTTATAAATGGTGATTACTGCTCTCATAACTTTATAAATTTTATAATTAAGTAGAGAGAATAGCAACGTTTTATTTAGTACACACACACACACACACACACACACACACACATATATATATATATATATATATATATATATATATATATATATATATATATATATATATATATATATATATATATATATATAAAACAACACTGCTTTTAAAGTGTTGGTAGTATAAAACAAATGGAAATACCGATACTGTTGGTATATACAATTGTGAATCGCCGTTGGGCATTATTACGCAAATATATAAATTGTTTCAACAGTAGGCTAGCGCTTCTCTATTCTAGATAAGTAATGAATTTCCAATGATTAATCATTATCGACATAAGAACATAACGAGAAAAATATTAATAATCCCCGTTTTCTAAAAGAATTCAACATGATACACACTTTCATCGAAATCTCTTCTTTTGCTTTCTCTCTCTCTCTCTCTCTCTCTCTCTCTCTCTCTCTCTCTCTCTCTCATGCGCATTTTACGTTCAACTATGTATAGTGAGATAGAAAAACAAACTGGGCTTGACGAAACCGTTGAAACTGAACTTACACCAAGTATCCTATAAGAACTTTGGTCGTCGTAAGGGTATGTGCTACACGTTCCATGGGATTTATCTACAGTTCTCACAACACCAATGATACAATGTTGCAATAGCCTGTCGAGATTGTAAGGTAAATTTCTCGGTCAAGGGGTACACACATGATGTAATTATTTAATGCCTTCTTAATGAAAGGTTCTAAATTAAAAACAGATTACTTTTAAATATTAAAACGTCAGAAGGTCGCTCTACACACCCTCCCTTTTGCTCTTACTTACTCTTACTGTGTTGGCTGGTTCGGCAGCAGACTAATCGACCCTTACAAACATAGGGATGGAAAATAAACAAAATAAATTTATCGTACATCTCCCGCCCCCCCCCCCCCCCGACTATCGTAGTATGATACGGGCTATATTCCGTGAAAAAACGAACGTAGCTAATTTAAGTCAGTGCCATGCGACAATGTCTCTGAGTTATGAATGATGGTAAAATGTACAGACAAACCAAAAACCTGAAAGGGGAAGGAGATAGATGGACGATAAAATAATAATATGACCGTTAGTAATGTTAATTAAAGCATAATAATGCTTAGATCAATTGTAAATATTGTTAAATGTTTGAATAACCTCTTGTTGGTTCGTCATTTTGTTTAGTTGATATTTCCCACTCGTTTCAGTATACTCCACGGGAAGTGAACGGCTGAGCGTTATATGTTTAAAAAGCTAATCATGCAGTATTTGTCGTGCTCTGCTTTCTTAATTTAAACCATCTTTCATCTTTAAATAATACGCATGTCTTATATTTATTTAATTAATGACAGAAGCTCCATAAAAAAGAAAAGAAACAACTTATCAGTTTGCAGAGAGGATTGTGAATAGCCGCAAAAGGTAAAGAACTAGATTTTGTAACAAACAAAAACACACTATACAGGCATGTGAAGAGTTTTGTCTCTCAATACACAGTTGCCTATAGTCAATCATAACTCCGTTGGAAATGCAATTTTATGAGATATAAATTAAAAAAATTTGATAGCATGTTCGTTGTATCTATGACATGCCACTCGTTGTATAAATTTTTCATTTAAAGGAAACTCAGCAAGCCTCGTTTCCTTTTTATATATCTCGTGGTATAACAATGACACACATTATATATATATATATATATATATATATATATATATATATATATATATATATATATATATATATATGCAAAACGTTCTCTCTTTGCATTGATATTTTTTCTCCATTCATCGAATGAATTAAAACACCAATAAAAAGAAGTCTTAAAATGTATTAATAATTCTACTTCAGCGACCATTTACACATTTCGATTGTACACATAGTGCTTAATATTGTATATTTTATCAAATTAATGGCTGTTTCCAAATGGAAAGGAAGAGTTTTTATTTATGTTAACGTAATTTTTGCGCGGATTGATACAGTGAAACATTGTTGGGGTTGGGATACTGTGGAAACATAAAAGATCGGTCCCATCCGAAACATTTCAGAACGTTACGGTTGTAAACAAAAGTAATTTAATGATTTTTTTAGTTTACCTGTATGGATTTTAGGTCTTTATTTTGATTATTTCTCAATTCAAGCGATAATAGCTGCCTTAAACAACTTGCAGTTGAGTTTGGCAACAGACGCTGCACGCAAATTTCCACTGTCACTTAATTTCGGTTTGCAATCACCACTCATCAATGCAAGATTTCTCAGTCTCTATTAAACATGAATATGATTGTATTCAGAGTTTAAATTATCAATCTTATTACTTTATTTAGGTAAGATTTGTCTTCTGAAAATGTATCCGTTTATTGCAGAATGCAAAAGGTAAAGGATACTGTAGGGTGACACAGGATAGCAATGTGTCATGTAAGTTCAGTCATTAATAATTTGCCAAATACATTATTATTTGTGACCTACATTTCATTGTTCGGATTTTGTTTGTAGTCATATTTTATAACGCCTCCTTGTTGATTACATACATGTACAGTGTGTGTGTGTGTGTGTGTGTGTGTGTGTGTGAGAGAGAGAGAGAGAGAGAGAGAGAGAGAATTATTGGTGTTGGTGAACGGTCTAACTCATTTTTTCAGTATATGAGAGGCTATACATATTGGCCAGTATAGTTGGTGGAGGACGAACCCTGGAAAAAACGAAGATAAGAACAACCAAACCACGGGAAACTATTGGCAAGCTTTCTCGCGTTCATTGATCAAGCCCGAGACAAGAACCAACGTGGAAAGAGGTGAGATGGCAGTGATCGGTGAAGGCGAGCGCTTTATAACACCCGTTAACGCGGGGCCGAGAGAGAGAGAGAGAGAGAGAGAGGTATGGAAATGTAGAATTGAATAACGTGCAGGTGTGTGTGTATATATATATATATATATATATATATATATATATATATATATATATATATATCCTAAATGGGAAAAGGAATGTTACGACTATTTGGTCATAAACTAAGTAAGAGAAAGAAGCAAAACCAACAATTTTGTACAATTTCATAATAAACTTAATTATCAAAGCTATAAAATTAAAACGAAAGAGGAAATTAGTGTATTACAAGTTTAATCCAAAATAATCTTAAAATGTCCTATTCAAGTCCAAAATAATCGAACGTTCCGAATGAATTTCAGAACAGTGGTTGTAAAAAGAAAACATCGTCGCTGGCGATCGCATTAGTCTCCCACTGACATATTGAAATATCTCTGACGTCCTTGATCATAGAGGCACAGCTTTAGCACTCAGGAACGAACTATGCAGAAATACATTCAAATGTATCATAGACTTACTGAAAACAAGACCCATAAAATAAAGGTGTTGTAGTTGGACCTATTCATCAATTGTATCCATGAAACAAAGTTGCTGAATCAAAGTATTTGTTAATTGTACAAATCTACATTTTGCAATAGTGCTGTAGCTCGGTTGATAGCTCGAATTGTTTGCAACTTGACCAAGAGGAGTTACCTGCATTTAATTTGAAGGAACATTGTACTTAATCACGCTGAACAACAAAATCGATAGAACAGAAGTTTAAATTCAGGATCTGGGGTGGGGGATACAATAAGAAAGTAAACATTATTCTGGCACAAACTCCACCAAGTTAAAGAAGTCAATGCTGAAATAAGGCGAATAGTCTTAAATTATGGTTCTAGATACAAGTACTTACAACAGTTTTTATCCAAGCAGAAGCCATTCGGACTGCGTGAATACATGAATAAACCATTCAGGCACAAATCCACACTCAAGACACATACACGAAGGTTCAATTACACAATTCATGGGGGCTTAATGAGTATACACCAACATTGTTTCGACACAGTGCACCTCAAATTATCATGCAAAGTTGCGATGGTACTGAGCATGTTGATGTCTTTCTAACCCTCAATTTCCACAAAATAGCCTCCTCTTGGGTGGTCTACCGTATTGCCAGGCCCTTACGACGGCCCTGTGATACTGGTGCTTGTAAAGGTAAAGAGTCATAACTTTAGGTTGTAGCCGATACGACCGTTGTCTCAGTGGATACTATAGAGAGGATTGGTGTTAAGCAAGGAGGCAGAATACGGAAACTACTGAAGACAGAAGAATATGTTGAAAGGAAGAAATATGCAGGGGTTGCAGTGGTACTCCAAAATGCCCACACTACCTGACAGTAGGCTACACCAATCCGTGGCGATAGTTTGCTTGATATAGACTAGATGAATTCAATATATACGAAATTCTTAACAAGGCAAGTTGATATCAAAGTTGAAAGTAAATTAGTGCGGGACCGTCGATATGTGGATAAAAGTGGTTGCTGCTGAATATTTTATCATTTGACTTAGGACAGAACAGTTTATTTTGGGAAGAATCACAACACTAGAAACGCCAGATGAGGAAGACGATCTGCATCCGAGTACCCTCTAAACTGGACAGTATGTTGACGCGGTGTTTGTGTCCAACAGATCCAAAAGTTGCACTCGTGTAAAAGAATCTAGAACTAAATGACATGCCGATGAAACTGGCGAAAGACTCTCATTTAAACATGTTAGAGAAGAGATCCAACTGTGTTGCAACGATAGATGACACGCTTCCAAAATACTTACATCAATTGTTGGAAGCAACAAATCTGTCATCAACAGATCAACAAATGGAGACTATTACGAAGTTGACAAGATGGTTGACAAGACTGAGCCAGTATTTATTTACTGTACATCACCATAGAAATCATATTAATACTGGGATTGAAGTTAATTCATAGCCATCATTTGGCCGCAGGCTATGCCCCAGCCTGCATAAAGTGGGCGCGTTTATGAAGAAGACATCGACTATGTTGGGTCATTTGCAATTAAGAGAGAAAGCGAGTCGGTTGAGAGAAACTAGCAAAGAAGATAATCGTTGCCAGTAAACATCAGACAAGCAGTATGACTCCAAATGGATCCAAGCTAATCAAAGAGACAACTGACGATGTTAGAACTGCAAGTCGTAAACATGTAAGTTATTGATTGTTGTTTAAACATTTTTTCCTGGTGGATGGGATAACGTGATACACTCTAGATAAGGAAATCCTGTTAGAGACACAATATCCGTTCAGATGTACATGTATGGAGCTACTATAGATCGAATTCACTTTGATGTATTTAGTCATTATTAAAGAGTACAAGGGGTAACATATATTTGCTGGCTATCATCGACCAGTTCATTAAATCGGTTGAAGTATTCCGCTTGCCACAGCAGGGTGTACAGTAAGTGTCAGAGCAATATGCTTCCCAGTTTATGTCCCGCTTTGATACATCATTCGGACTCCATACGGATCAAATTAATTTTCAAAGCAGCTTATTCAAGGAAGTGTATCGATTGTTGGAAATATCACAGACACAAACAAATTCATATTACGTAGCCTCCATTTTCTGTCTGGAAAGGCTTAATCAGACAATTTCTCAAATGATAACGCTGTTACAAGAGAAAGAGGATAAATGGGGTGAGAAAATACCGGTGCTTCTAAGAGCACACATAAGCGCCCACATCCAGCATACAAAAACATCCCACATCAAGCTTCGTACTTCATGCCGAATCGTCTTATGACTGGTTGAGAGGTGTTGTGGTTCGAGAACTGAATTGACTTGGGATGAACAGCTTGTAGAAGACGGGGGAGAGGGGAATCTGACGAAAATAATATAGTAGTTTACGCGAAGACAAACATATACAAAATAATTTGTGACATTTATGACATCAATGTAGACCTGAAAGAATACCGAATAGGAGATCAAGTACTGACTACTAAATTAATCAAGGAAAAACAAAAAAGGATTGTCCCCGCCCGGGCAAGTGAAAAATGTTTGGTCTGGACCTTATGTTATCACAAGAAAAATTGAATCAGGAGTAGTAAATGGGGTCACATTAGGGACAATGGGACTTAGCATTAAAAAGACCCTTGGGTCACTTTAGGGACAATGGAAATTTAACATGGAGAGAAATCGTGGGTCACTTTAGGGACAATGGGAATTTAACATAGAGTTTGGGTCTGTCTAGGGACAAGGGAAATTAACATAGGAATAGAGTTTGGGTTTGTCTAGGGACAAGGGGGAATTGAATACGGGATTTTTTTTTTTTTTAAAAAAGTTTTTTTAAATTTAAATTTAAATTTAAATTAAAAAAGGGTAGGCAATTGAAAGGCTATCTCTTTTCGAGAAATATGGCTGGCCCTGAAAAGGGCCTTTGGGTTTATGTTAATGTATCCATTAACATAAAGGGCACCGCATTCGTCTTCTTCTTGTCCTTAGGCTGCGTTTCACTGTAGGACCGTAAATCAGGACTCTTTTGAGGCATCCTTGTCTTTCTACGTAGATCCTACGTATCCACAGACTGGTGTTTGTCCTGTGGACAACGGTCCACTTGGATCGGACATACATGGGTATGTCCGTCCGGAACATCATGGAAGACACAAGCGTAGAAGATTGCACATCGGTCCACATCTTGAAGCGACGAGAACAGGTGAATCAATGCACTGAACTGCGCTTATTTATAGGTAGAGGTAGGATTGAAACGGATTGAGTTCATTCACCAATCCAAACACGCGTTACAAAATTCAGTCAGCCCGCATCCAATCCGAAGAGAGCAGTCTGTGACGTCAGTTGGTCTATATAGATTCGCTAGCGCTTGTGTGCAGTCAATCTATGCGACAGTGATTCAACATGACGGAAATTCAGAAAACGATCCACTGGGGTGCACCAGCAGGGGAGACTGCCCAAGGGAACCCGGACTTACTTTCAGAAGAGGTACATTGGGATTTTGTGGATTTTCTTACCTCGCAAGAATTTGTTCCGGAACCTTCGTCTCATTCTTCATTACCGCAAGTGGAGAATTTTAGACAGAGACAGAAAGAAGAATTGGAGAAATTTATGCAACGACAAAAGGAAGCGGAACAAGCTTTTCTCCTACAGCAACAGCAACAGCAACAAGAAGAGGTAAGAAAAAAGCAACAGCAACAACAGCAAGAAGAAGTAGCAGCAAAGAAACAAGAGGGTGAAAATCAAACGGCTACGGTACTGTTGGACATTTTAGCGGAGTTAAGAAGTCTGAAACAAATGTATCAGACTTCTTTATCACGACCGAAGAGAATACGACCTTCCCGAGCTAAACACGCCAACCCTGTGACTAAGCCTATCGTACCACCTTTAGTGATTTCAACCCAATCATCAGAAGTAGGCCTTGGCCGTGGCAAAGGCTTAAGGCAGTTAAAGTTGATTGGTTAAACTCACTCCTACACCATAAAGAAAAAAGGTCCTTTTCAGGGCCACCCACATTTCTCGAAAAGAAATACAATTTCAATTTGCCAATAACTCAAAAATAAACCCCACCCATTTTACCCTTATAGTACGTGTCTGTGTATTAGTGCGTGAGTGTAGCTTCTTATTTTAAAATCAAAACTCAAAGACACTTACCTTATATCATTAATGTATTCTTTTATCCATTTTTTACAATCCAATTCACAATTCACAACAGAACACTTCTTCTTTCTCCTTGTTTAGTCTCTCTGTTTTTTGAATTTCTTCACCGTTTTTTCCTCATTTTCTTCCCTTCTTCTTTTCTTCTCCTGTTTCTTTGCCTCTTGTAAATAGAATTGTCTTCTTTCTTCCTCTTCTTCGTCTGAAGAATCCCTCTCTTCTTTCGAAGAATCCCTCTCTTCTTCCGAAGAATCCCTCTCTTCTTCTGAAGAATCCTTCTTTTCTTCTGACTCCTCTTGTTTCTTTTTTGGGCAATCTGGAGACCAATGTCCTTTTTCTTTACAATAATAACAGGTATCTTGACTTTTGTCTTTTTTAGCCCCTGTTTTTTTTTCTTTTTTGACGGTCTGGACACTTTGAAGACCAATGCCCTTTCTTCTGACAGATATAGCAAGTATCTTGACTTTTATCTCGAAAGGAAGGAGAGTAGTCCGTAGGCTGGTCTGAAGAGAATTTTCTAATGACCCCTCGCAAAGCTCTGACGAAACGTTCCATCTGGGTAGTCTCTTCCATCGTTGTGCTCGGTTTGAGAGTGAAATGAATAGTGAAAGGACAAGACACACACCCTTTTATATACGCTGGTTTGTCATGACTATAAATTAGTCTATGGTGTTTACACTTGAGTCATTTGACGTTTTGCACTCAAGATGAAACGATCCTATTCATTCGAGAAGAAAGAAGAAGAAGAAAGAAGAGGCAGAAACGTGATCTATCGCCTCGTACCAGGGCTGAAATCTTGGCACAAATTCATGCCAGTGATTTTGAAGAGGACATGAGTGAACCAGAATCAGAACCCTCTAAACCAAGTTCACCACCCTTAGTCAACCCTGAAAAGTACTATTCCATTCGAGAGACGGAAAAGCGCTCCTCTAGAAAATTTAGAACCACGGCTTTCACCTACACGGTGAAGTTTAAAGATTTCAAGGCCGACGTACCCTTGGAGAAAGCAGAAGGGTTTATCACCGAGATGTGGGATTCTTTGCTCACCTCACTCAAGCTACAATGTCAGCCCAAAGAAGACGATCGCTTGACACTATCCATAGATCACGACGGTTTGAAATCCCCTGTTTGGATCGAGTTTAGCAGATCCGCAGAACTAACCCCTTCCAAAGTCATGGACAAGATTCAACACGTACAACAAGCTAATGACCAGTTTGACATCACCGATGGTAAAGCCACACTGAAAATGGCTCAAGTCTCTCTTCCTCAAGGGACAGGACGCAAAAAGGTCCTACTGGTGAACGACCTTCGCAACACCAAAAAGAGTCTCGTCCGAATTAACAACCCTCAAGACCAGATGTGCTTAGCCCGTGCCATCGTGGTGGGACGAACCTATGCCAACAAGAACGACACGGTAGAATGGAAAAGAACCTGGGAGAACATTCGAAAATCGAACCGAACCAAACAACGAAACGAAGCAGAACTCCTGTTGCAACAAGCTGGCCTGTCCAAAGACACACCCTGTGGCATTCCTGAGATGCAAAAATTGCAAGATGCCCTAGCTCCACGCTACACCTTGAAAGTGCACCCTCAAGAAATGCGCGGGTCTCTGTTGTTTCGAGGCCAGGATTTTAAGGACGGAAAATACATTCATGTTTATCATCACGATGACCATTTCGATACCATTACCAGTATCACTGGATTCCTGGGATATGTTTATTATTGTGAGAAATGTGACTATGGTTATAACAATCGAGAGCAACACAAGCATTGTGGATGGAAATGCCCAGGATGTTTGGCCTCTCCACCCTGTCTGAGCGAAGAACCAGTGCCTTGTTCGACTTGTCTGCGCACGTTTGTCAGCCCCACCTGTTACCAACAACATTTGAAAACACAAGGTTCACAGAAGAAATGTGCTTGTCAACTCCTGAGATTGTGCCCTACGTGTGGACAAGGCATGCGTACCAATAGTACCAAGGCACACGTATGTCGAGGAAAGAAAAAATGTCACATTTGTCACCACATCGTGGACTTGGAACACGAATGTTACGTGCAAAAATACCAACCCCCACCAGAGAAAGAGGACGGTCACAAGAAGAAAGGCAATTTCATCTTTTTCGATTTCGAATGCATGCAAGAGACCGGCATTCACATTCCTAATTTCTGCGTGGCTCATCGAGCGTGCGAGAAGTGCATTCAAGAACCTATCTTCAGTCATTGCCCTCACTGCAGCAAGATTCCTGGAGGGCGTGAAAAAATCTTTCGAGGACCGAACACGTTAGCCGATTTTGTCCAATGGGTCTTAGACCCCATCGACAAGACGTGGAGCAAAGAGGACATCGAACGTTACGGAGATTGTCATCGTCATGCCACAGTGATGGCTCACAATTTCTCCGGATACGATGGACAGTTTCTTCTCAGATACTATACGGAACAAGGCACCGAGCGTCCTAAAGTGACTTTGAACGGAGCCAAAATCATTTTCATGCAAGTGGGACAAGTGCAGTTTAAAGATTCGATGAGTTACTTGGCCATGCCTTTGAGTCGAATGCCTAAAACGTTTGGAATGACAGAAATGGCTAAAGGGTACTTTCCACACTTTTTCAATACGGAAGCCAATCAACAGGCCGTTCTACCCCATTTACCTGAGGCTCACTATTACGACCCCGACAACATGCGTACCGAACAACGAGAAGCTTTCTACGCTTGGTACCAGGCTCACGCCTCGGACCCTTTCGACTTTCAGGAAGAAATGCTAAAGTATTGTCGTTCCGACGTGGACATTTTACGACGTTGCTGTGGAAAATTTCGAGAACTGTTCATGGAACACGGAGGGGTCGATCCTTTGAAAGAAGCTTGCACCATTGCCAAAGCGTGTTCCTTAGTGTATCGACAACGATTCATGCCTGAAAACACTGTGGCTGTCATCAGTCCTCAAACGACCCACTTTCTCAAACGTCAATACTCGGTCAAAGCTCTACGTTGGTTACATTACTTGTGCGACAAGGAAGACAAGTGGATTCAACATGCCCGCAACGGAGGGGGCGAAAAGACCATCGGAACGTATTCGGTCGATGGCTGGGACTTAGAAAACCCCAAGATCGTGTACGAGTTTAACGGTTGCTTATTTCACGGATGTCCCGTCTGTTACCCTGACCGTGGCACTAAAAATCAGTTTTTGCAACGAACCATGGAAGACTTGTACCAGGACACTTGTCAGCGACGCCTAAAGTTAGAACAGGAAGGATACCAAGTGGTGGAAATGTGGGAACACGAGTACGATCACCGTATGAAAACCGATCCAGAGTTTAAACGCCTCGTGGAAGGTTACCAGTTCATGGACCCGCTGAACCCGAGGGATAGTTTGTACGGAGGAAGGACCAATGCCACCTGTTTGCTGTACCAAGCCGACGAAGAGAAAGGAGAAGAAATCAGATACTTGGACGTGTCTTCGCTGTATCCCTACGTGTGCAAATATTGTCGCTTTCCTGTAGGGCACCCGCAATTGTTAACGGAACACATCGACCTGAAAAACATTCGACAATACGAAGGCTTGATCAAGTGTAAAGTTTTGCCTCCCACGAACCTATACCATCCCGTCTTACCTCACCATTGTCAAGGCAAACTGATGTTTCCATTGTGCCGTACTTGTGCCGAAACGTGCAACCAAGATCAGCCTTGTCAGCACACCCAGGAAGAACGGGCCTTGACGGGAACCTGGGTCAGCATAAAATTGTTCAAAGCTCTGGACATGGGATACCAACTGTTAGAAGTGTACGAAATTTGCCACTTTCCCAAGACACAACAGTACCACAAGGGTGACCCTACTCAGAAAGGCATTTTCGCCGACTACGTGGATGCCTTTTTGAAACTGAAACAAGAAGCCAGCGGCTATCCTTCCTGGTGTCACACTCCCGAAGACCAAATAAAATTCAAAGAGAAATACTACGAACAAGAAGGCATCTCTTTAGACCACATCGAAAAAAACGAAGGCAGGCGATCGTTTGCCAAAGTGATGTTAAATTGTTTGTGGGGTAAAATGGCACAACGACCGTGTTTACCCAAGACGGAATATTTGACAGAACCTTCCCGCTAGTTCCAGATGATTCACGACAAAACCAAATACATGAAACACGTGGACGTCGTTCGAGAGGATTTGATCTTGGTCAATTACGAAGAAGATCTGGACTTTGTACAAGACGATCCTTTTGGAAATGTCATCATTGCGGCTTACGTGACAGCTCATGCTCGCTTAAAATTGTATGAAGCTTTAGAACTGTTAGAAGAACGCGTCCTGTACTTTGACACGGACAGTTGCATTTACATCCATCACCCGAGTCAACAGCACCCTGACATCGAAGGAGACCGTTTAGGAGCCTGGACAGACGAGCATCCCGACGACAAGATTATAAGTTTCGTCAGTGGCGGTCCCAAAAATTACGGCTACGAATACCGGGACAAACAAGGAGAAGTGCACACGACGTGCAAAGTGAAAGGACTGACTCTGAATTATCGTACCAGTCGAGTGGTCAACTTTGGGGTATTGAAAGAAGCCTTGCAATCGGGAGAGGATGGAAACTTTAAAGTGACCACCTATCAACCGAACAAGATTGTACGTTTACCCACTCACCACATCGTCAGTCGACCCTTGGAAAAAGTCTATCAAATTGTATACCAGAAGCGAGTGCGACTTCCCAATCACTTTACGTTGCCGTACGGTCACGTCGGTATTGGTCTGTATATAAAAAGGAACCCTAGGCAAGATCGATAGTTCATTGTTCATTGAAGTAACTTACCATGTCGTTGACGAAGAAGAAACCAGATTGGTTAGGAGTCAAATGTTGGACATCACCGAGACCAGGGTTTTGAGGCTTGGACACAAGAGGTGGCCCAGTATGCACGAGAGTTATTCAAGGAAAAAAGTTACTTTTCAACCTGTGTTAGTGACGGTGCCAGAAGAACCCGTCACCCAGGACAGGACTGTCGTGGACAGGCCTGAACGACCCTTTCGGGAGGACACTTGTGTGACCTTACCCCCTACTATAGAACTGGTTAGAACTTTACCCAAAAAATGTGGTTGTTGTACAGACACTTGTTTTTATCCCACGTTCATGGTTATCATGTGCCTTTTATTCTTGTACTTAAGCCTTTGGCTTTTATGTATTTTTGTCTTTCGTATTTATGTTTGAAAAAAAACCATTCAATAAACGTGTTCTGAAGAAGTATATAAACTCTTGTCTTGTTTGTTTTTCGTGTCACAAGTGACATTTCTCACACCATGGCTACCTCTGCTGTCTCTGCTCCCTC
The DNA here is from genome assembly GCA_028554795.2 of Sinohyriopsis cumingii. Classification (NCBI taxonomy): domain Eukaryota; kingdom Metazoa; phylum Mollusca; class Bivalvia; order Unionida; family Unionidae; genus Sinohyriopsis; species Sinohyriopsis cumingii. The sequence goes on along the minus strand of CM068824.1, from coordinate 121,882,932 downwards.
TTCCTCTACTGTCAAAGTCATCGACGAACACTTAGATCGTGCCAGTTGGGAGGCTTTGTATCTTCGCCATCCCTTTAACATGCTCATTGCTGGACCTAGCGGTTCAGGCAAAACCGAATTCGTCAAACGTTTGATCGAACATAAACATCATTTGATCGATCGGCCACCTCAACGGATCGTGTGGTGTTACAAAGAGTGGCAATCGGCGTACAACCTCTTGCGAGAAAGTCAAGGCGATTCCATCGTGTTTGTGGAAGGCATTCCTAAAGAAGACGACGGCATCGTCTCTGACTCCCGTCAAACCCATTTGGTCATTTTCGACGACATGTTAGGAGAAGACGAAGAAGAAATTAAACTGTGGTTCACGCGCAAAGGGCATCACCGTAATGCCAGTGTCGTTTACATCACCCAAAATTTGTTTCAATAAAGTAAAGCCCATCGCACCATCAGTCTCAATGCGCATTACGTGGTCTTGTTTAAAAGCCCTCGAGATAAATCGCAAGTGCAAGTCTTAGCCAAACAGTTAGGAACGCCTTGGCTGACTCAGGCGTACGACGATGCCACTCAAACGCCACACGCCTATTTACTCGTCGATTTGAAACCTACGACTCCCGAGGATTTGCGATTTCGTACCCACTTGTTTCACCACTGGTGCCAAGACGGAGGGCCTGTCCTGTACACGTCTCCGTCCTCGACTTCATTTCACTCCCCATAAAAAATCTATAAAAACCTCAGACCCTTTTTCGTCTGTCTCACACACAGTGTGAACATGACGCCCCTTCAGTCGCATCTTCCCGTCAAATTGATTCGTGCCTTGTATGGCATCAGTCGAGAAAAAGATCCACAAACACGAGCTCGTGTCTTAGAAGCTAGTCTCAAAGAAGTCTTACGATGGTTCACGGTGACGGCACGTCAATTGCTCCAAGGAATCATTCGGATTCCTCATCAAACCAAACGCTTTTTCGATCGAAACAAAGTCGCTTTGGTCCAGCTGGCCGATCCCCGCATCGACACTCAAACCAAAAAACAAATCATTTTGAAACCTGGAGGGAGCGGTACTCTAGGAGGGGTCATCATTCGCTCACTCTTAAGATGGGATCCTAATGCCCCCAAAGTTATACCCAAAACAAAAGTCCAACGAAGCCCCAAGAAGAAAAAGAAAAAGACCAGGTCCCCAAGGAGAACTTCTCCAGTGGCAGGACCTTCCTCTGACCAGACACCACCACCCCGGAAAAAGAAAAGAAGTCCCCAGAAAAAGAAACAGAGAAAAAGTCCCCAGAAAAAGAAAAGTCCGCAGAAGAAAACTAGTCGCAAGAGAGGCACTTCGACCAGGACGCAACCTTACACTCGCAAACCACGATCTGCCACGGCAGTGACTGCGTCTCCGGCATCCTCACGTTTATCCACTTCTCCGTTGATGACACCAGGAACTGAAGAGTACTTGGAGACGTTGATCACACCAAGAACTTCTCCGTTAATGACCCCCCAAAAGAACTTCCCCAGTGGCAGGACCCTCCAATTTAGTGGCAGTGGCTGCTGCTCACAAAGTACCTTCTCCCAAAATCAAAGTCCATGAAAGATCGGGCATGTTACAAAGTTTACTGGATTTGTCCAAGCAAGAACTGGCTCGATTTAGTCCGTTGCGTACCCCTGCACGACGTGTCATGCCTGTCCTCAAACTGATACGACGTCAAGACAATCAGTGGCGACGCGTTCCAGTATAAAAAAGGCCTGTGACCAAGTAGGGTATCAGTGTTTTTTTGGTGCTCCTGAAGACTCAAAGATGTCACCCTCCAGAAAACCCCAAGGAAAGAAAAGGAAAGGACTGCCACCACGTTTAGCCAAACATGGGGACATGTTATCTGTCCTGTCCAAAGCTTCTCCACCCCTACGAAAAAAACTCATTCAAACAGCCTCCAAAGAGGTCATCGATACCGTGTGCGAATGTTGTTTGAACGTTTTGAAAGGCACGATCCCTTTGTCCAAACACCAGAAACAATGCTTAAGCAAGCATCGTCACGTTCTTCGCCAAATGGTTCGAAAGAAGATTCCCATTCGTCAAAAAAAGAAGATGTTGGTCCAACGTGGAGGCATTTTGCCTCTCTTGTTAGGTCCCATACTGAAAGGAGTCTTGGGAACCATGTTGGGAGGACTGGTGGGAGCAAGATAAAAAGGCCCTCGGAAGTCCCAAGATCTCAGAATCGACCCCTGACAACCTCATGGAAGGACGAAAACTAGCTTTAGTGCCTTACAAACGATGGATGGAATACCATCGGTGGCAAGAACAACGCACCCCGCATTTACCTCCCAATCCCAATTTGAGCGAGATGTCCCAGTTACAACACGAATTGCAGTCCTTGATGGATCGCCAAGATTTGTCCGAAACAGAAAAATCGCAAAAGTACGGTCAACTCTTGCAACGACTGCAACTCTTTCACCAGAAAGCTTTAGACGAAACAGCTCTACCCACTCTGAAAGATTTTAAGACCTTGTTGAAAAGTCCAGCACCATCACCAGTACCAGTACCAGTACCAGTACCACCAGTACCAGTGACCAAGACAGAAAAAGGAGAAGAAGAAGAGGAAGGGTTTCAAACTCCACCAGAAAAAGTACGCAAGTTAACAACACCACCTACCTCCAGAATTGGATGAATTAAAAAGATGATGACCACCCCTTCTTCATCACAAGAGAAAAAGAAAGTGAAGACAGAAGTGAAACAAGAACCGATATCCCCCGCTCACACATCCTCCTCTTCGACACCTGTTGCCGGCCGCACACGCAAAGCATTGCAATCCAAGAAAGTACCCCAAGAGAAAAAGAGTAGCATCCTCCAAGAGTGGGTGTCTTATTAACACAAAAAATAAAAATGGAAAAAGTCTTAGCCAGCATTTACTACGATCCCTCCCATCCTGCAGGTTACGCAGGAGTTCAAAAATTGTATCGTGCTGCCAAAACTCGACTGAAAAGTCTCCGTTTACCTCAAGTGCAACGATGGTTACAAGAACAAGCTACCTACACTTTACACAAACCCATTCGACGCAAGTTTGCCAGAAGTCGCACCCGAGTGGAAGGCATCGATCATCAATGGCAAGCCGATTTAGCCGATGTCTCTCATTTGGCCAGCTACAATCGTGGCTACAAATATTTGTTTTGTGTCATCGACGTCTTTTCCAAATTTGCCTGGGTCGTGCCATTGACTTCCAAATCGAGCAGCGAGTAGCAGCAGGGGGGGCGAATCGGACATTTTGTCCAATCGTTATTTTGCTTAATTATTACTTTCTGCACTCAACGATCTAGTGTCGTCAGCGCCTGGTAAAAAAAAAACGACGTCGGTGCATCCTACACGATGGTGACGTCATTTGGTTTAATTAACACCTTCTGCGCGTCGATCCCCAGCGTCGTCAGCGTCCGGTAAGCACATCGACGACCGCATCGATGTCATCGCCCCCCCGCTGCTAAGTGGCTATTTACAATGAGGGTCTTTATGATCTTACAAACAGAGTGATCACTAACTCCTCCTCCTGTAGATCAATTAGGTTATTTGACTGATCGGTGAGTTTAAAATTAATTCTCGTTAAAAACCGATCATGGCATCGCATATAGACCGGATTAATCGGATTCTCAACGATTAAATATCCCGGAGGGGCTGTTGGTGAAAATGAATAAAGGATATATCCCTGTTGAGCTTGATTTGATTGATTGGTATCCACCTGGTAACTCCCTTCGATAGCATCACACACTAGATTGATTGCTATCACCGATGCGAGATTTACGTTGTACGGGGCAATATGCCTACCATCATCCCCGTTATCGTGTCTGAGGATATGAGTTGATGGACTGAGAAAATCATTAAGAGACTTTCTTAGTTCTGGCGCGTTGTATCCTGGAAACTTGAAATCGGGTAAATCGGCTTCTGCGATATTATACTCGGTTAGGAATTTTTGTTTATTATCATCGCTGCTATCGGATATTGCTTTAACGATTCGTTCATTGATATATTCCATGTCTGATATAAGTTGATTTAACGCCTCAACGTGTTTTTGTGCTTTTGTTTCCCATAGCCGTCCTAGTTGTAATTGGTAATCACGATTAATCCCGATAAAATACTTATTAATATCACTTAAACTAATTATGGCCGCGTCGGACAATTTAGGAGTTTCCTTATACGAAAATATCCATTGCATGGTATTCCTGTCTTGAAATGTAAACCTACTGGGTAATAATAACACGCTTTTTATAATAGGCAAATCAATTTGATAAGTGGAATCAATCTTATGATACGATTGCTCATTCGTGTGAAATTCCCGCGGACTTTCATGAGGTGGATTCTTAGGCCATCCTAGTATGGTTCTTATTGAACTGTTATAGATATCAACCATATACCCCGGTGTGCTTATTTCAATCGTCGACGATAACGTCGGTTCATGAACCGTAATAGCGATTTTTGATTCCTTTCCTGTGATCGATTTTATCCTGCGTTGAAATTCTTTATTGATTTGTTCTATTTGGTATGACCCAGTTGGTATTGTAACCTCCTTCCAGTCTGGGGTTCCATCGGGTTTATTTGTCCGTGCAAAAACCAGCGAGTTATTAGGTTGTTGTCCGTTAAATGCGTTCGCTCGGATATTAGGCCAACTGTGATATACTCGCAATTTTGCCAGCGCTATTTCCTTCACTGGAACCGGCGATGGGAAGTTTACACTGAATTCGGGTTTCGTTGACGTTATTGATATCATATTTGTTTGTACCGGAGTGGTGTTCTCCGCGATCCGCTGAAGTAATTGAAACCCTTCGGGGTTCAGCGACATTATTATTATTCGTTGTCTTTAGTGTTTAATTTCAACAACCAGGTGGTTCCGGCTTCCAGTTGAAAATCCTCGATTTTTGACATCGCGGAGCTATACAACTGGACCATCGTGGAGAATTCAACATCGGATACGAACAAATTATCAATCGATAACGAGATCAACCCGGATAATTTCGAGTACGCGTCGGATACTATTTGATGTTTTACTGTATACTCGTTGAGTTTTTTCTGAAAACACGATGATATCTTCCTAGTGATTGCGTTGGCGACTCCAGCAATTGTTGTCATTGCGGAGACAGCGATTGGAACAGCGATCGGGGCTATCGTGGTTACCGTGGATAAAATAACACCGGCGCCAGCTACTATGCCCGACACTGAGTACACGACCGCGTCGATGGCGGTTATTTTACGACGGTATTTTTTTATTTTTACACGGTATTGTTCGGAAAGCGTTTTCAAGTTTGCGGAAAATTCTTTTGCGGTATCGAATCGATATTGATGTGACGTCGGTGATACCTCTGATTCAACTTCCTTGGTGGTCATTTTTATTTTAAAAGAGCTAGTGTTTTTAATTACTTAGATTCGCTGCAAATTCCACATACCATGTAATGTTTGCCCGGGTTAGATTTCTATCAACGGCATAAATTGTAAACTGTTCAGTTGCGTTCCTGTCTATAATTGTTGATATTGTATTGTTAAACCCGGATGAACTCGACGATAATATATTAAACTGCATCATTGAAACCAGTGTCAATCGATAAATACCCTTAACAGTTGCGGTAATATTTACTGTATTCTGTGTAGGAGTCCAATCGAATGATCCATGCCGAATTGTGTATACTGTGTTGATGATGTTCTCATGAGGGATTTTTATTTTTTCGAATTGCTCTGCTACTCTCGGTAGTCCGTCTTTAATCGCTTCAACATCAGTTTTAATCGTTCCTATTTCCTGTATATGCGTGTCCACATCTTTTTTGTTCGCTGCAACCCTAGTAATGAGTGTATTTATTTCCTGTATATGCGTGTCTATACTTTTTTTGTTCGCTATAACATTAATTTTGAGTACTTCTATTTCCCCTTCATGCACGTCTATACTTTTTTTGCTCGCTATAGCATTAGTGTTAATTGTTTCTATCCTCTGTCCATGCGCGTCTACATTATTTATGATCGTTACAACATTAGTTTTGATTGTTTCTATTTCCCGTGTATTCTCGGTCATACTTTTTTTGTTCGCTGCAACATCAAGTTTGATTGTTCCTATTTCATATGTATGTACGTCTATACCTTTTTTGTTCGCTGCAACATCAGTTTTGATTAATCCTATTCCCCGCCAATACGCGTCTACATTTTTTTTGTTCGCTTCAATATCGGTTTTGATTGTTCCTATTTCCTGTGTATGCGCGTCCACACCCTTTTTGTTCGCTTCAATATCAGTTTTGATTGTTCCTATTTCCTGTGTATGCGCGTCCATATTATTTATGATCGTTGTAACATCAGTTTTGATTGTTTCTATTTTCCGTCCATGCGAGTCTACATTATTTATGATCGTTGCAACATTAGCGCCGATTATTCCTATTTCTCGTTCATGCGCGTCTACATTCCCTTTGCTCGTTGCAACATCAGTTTTGATTGTTTTTATTTCCTGTCCATACGCAGTGATATCATTTATAGTTATTGTAATCTCATCCGACTTGTATTTTTTTTACCAAAGAATTTATCAAAGTTGTCATCGATCCTGTTAACATTTTTTCGTAATGTGTAAAATTGGCCCGACAGCGTCGTAAACTCCGAAATAGTATTCTTTATTGTTGCAAGATTTGGTTCGGTTACCGTCGGGGTCCCAAAAAAACTAGCGGTAGTGAGTTGTATATCGGTGACAGATTTTTTCACCCGCGCGTCGAATTCGATCATAGATATATTCAACGATGTAAGTCTGTCTCGAACGGATGTTATCTCATTCGTCACCTCCGATATATGTTTACCCGGTTTGAGTCGTCCCTCGCCGGTATACAACGCGATAGTGCCATTGGCGACATTAGGATGTCGTATTAAAACGTCATCCAGCGACACATTACTGGATTTCAATTTACCCTGGCGGTCTTGAAATACAACTATTTCACCTGGGTCAACACTTGTTAAATTCAACGTATCAGCGATTTCATCCTCGATTAGTTTTTTTATGTCGGCGGCGGCCGTTTCCGTGGATTCTTTCAGCGCCGAAACCGGTCGTCCCCAAATATCAATCATTATTATCTAATGTAATTGTCTCTAAATTTCCCACTAGTGTATTCGTTTACAACCACATGAGGTGGTTTTCGCGATGATGAAATCGCCGCGAGTACGTTCAATACCTCGCGGCCACATATCGGTGGGTCACTTAACTGCTGTGTTGGCAGCGTGGAATAAAAAACCCGGGCTGAACACGCCCGGGCTGAACACGCCCGGATATACCGCATGAACTCTTTCGGCGGGGCTAACCCGTATGAATCAAAATAGACGATCGCACGCGGATCAATCGCGTATGCAACCCAATGAGTTCCTGCTCCGGAGGACCCATCGAGGTTAATTATGCCTGTTTCAGTATTCCTTGGGGCCGCCGGTAATTGATCCCTCATAAAAACACCTCTGAAGTTTTTTATCGCTAACGCGTTTGCGGCGTCTATTAAATCAAAATTAGACATTGGAGTCATTGACTCCCGAGTCAATAAACGGTTCCCGGTAGTCTTAGACCCTTCCCCGAGTACCATGAATACGGGGTTCCCGGTAGTCTTAGACCATTTCCGGCTACGGGTCGTTTTTTTTGTAGCCTTTCCCGGTTGCCTTCTTTAATGCCATTCCCGCCGCGGTACCAACGGCTCCTAACGCCGCCGCCTTAGCCACTGCTGGGGCCGCCGCGGCAATCAACGCTGGAATCGCAGCTAACAGCGGAAATATCCCACCGGTCTTTTCCATGTTTTTAATTGCTGCGGCGGAAAAATCTATTTGAACACCCTTTTTATTCTTCATCGCATCATTGAAATGTTTTATTTGACGCGCCGTCAACGATATCTTATGATTACCACCCGCCATCTGCGACGGCTTCAGCGTTATTGTGGTCCCGCATTGTTTAGCCGACTTTGATCGTAATTTCTTGACTTGACCATCAGTCAACTCTACACTAACGACACTATACGACATTTTATTGTAAACGCGTTTTGTGCTTTCAATTACATGTTTTCCACTGGCGCATCAATGATTCTCATTCGTCCACCAACGCCTTCCAACAGCATTGATTTATCGCTGAGAATGACAGCAACCGCTCTATAATCACCACCCGGGGCTATACGAGCTCGGAAGTGTATATCAACGACGGATTGTCTCGTTAAATCAAGATGTTCCAGCGAAAAATAATAAATCGGATACCGGTTTTTAAAATCAAGTTGTGATATTTGCAAACCAGTGTCGACGTTTTGATCACGACCCATATACGACAGCAATCGATGATACACACGTGCGATATGGTTGTCGCCGTAATTAAGCTGTATATCCTCGGATGGTTCCTGTTGTCCGTTTATTCTCAGCCAAACATCCCTGACTCCTAATTGATCAAATATCATATGGCTGCGTTCTTGACTACCCAATCGATTCCTATTCTGTAGCGCTATGAATATATGACGCGGGGCTGAAACACCCTGTTTTGATGCTAGGTGCCATGTAAACGTATCGGCGACGTTATCCTCTTTAGCATCAGTTGTTACCGCTAGCCAACTCAACAGCGATTTCCCTCCCTGTTCCATAAATGCTAACAATCGTGCTTCCGTGGTAACTGATGGAGTCAGCACCGGCATCCACAATGCCATTTTAGTTAAAACGACTTTACCGGCAGCGACGCCAGCAGCATGCCATATTGCATTGTTATCATCACCTCTTCGCGTCAGCGCGATTGTATGCTTAGCCCCATAGATAACCTTCCTGACATTTCTGCAGAATCCAAATATGTGATGGAGTGGAATCGCGCATGAAAACTTTCGGCGTGGTCCTTGCAACATTCCTACTCGTGCTGCAAACCCTAGATTAAAATTATCGTTAGTACTTTTTATGATATTGAACTCAGCGTCCGGTCTTACCCTGCGGTCTGGATTGGCTGCTTCAGCTTGTGGGTTAGTTGCGGTATCTCTTTCCACCAGCACGTTGATGTACTGAAGATGATCAGCGTTATCGGTGGAGTCCTTCGCAAACATCATAGATGGGCCCGCCGATCTTGTATAATCATCCGAGTATCTCGCCAACCCAATTATCGTCGTTGCAACATCAACCTCGCGTTCTATTGATTCAATTTCTCGCCCGTCAATAAGATATCTGGCGCTCTCAAATAACGCCATGATACCGTTGTTGACAAAACCAACTCGAACACGAGGGTCATCTGCGTATGGTGTATTATCGGCAGCATTTGTCACGAGTTCTCCCTCGATTTCGATAAACGCTTCACACGGCAAAAAATATTTACTGGTATCTTGGACTTGAAGTTCAATTCGCGATCGTAGGTCAGGTTGCGCTGCATAATAAGAATAATATTGATAATCACGGACAGAATCATCCCTGCGCACTGGGGCATCCATATCAAACGCGGGATCAGCGGTACACGCAAACATTCTATTATTTATCATGTTGATGTTTTCAATTGCGATTTTTTCGTCGTAAATTCTTTGAATTTAAACCACTCCCCGCTATCGCGTTCATGAGCGCGTTGGTTGCCGCATCGGCGGATGGCGAAGTCGCCAACGACGGAGTCGTCGCCAACGACTCTAATTTTTCTTCCACGGCGTTATTTATTACTTTACTGACATTTGCAGGCATCACTGTCGTTGATGGCATTACCGGTGGTTTCTGTTTTCTTTTTGAGAATCTCTTGGATTTCACCAATGACATTAGTTTGTCCCGCGCGGCTGAAAGCGCCTTTCCGGCAACATCTCCAATGGCACTAATACCCTTATCACGAATAACATCAATAGCCTTCATTCCTAATTGTTTGGCTAACGGCGCTACTTTTGGAGCCATTCTTGTAAATAACCCCGCAATGGTGCTACCGAGACCATCTCCATAGTACGCGCGGTAAACAGGCAATCGCGAGTTTACCACGTAGACGAGTACTGGTTTATCATGGTTGTAGTGTATGATCATCCTTATTAAAAACACCAGTTTTCCAATTAATCATCCACGAGTTCGTCTATGAGCGTTCGATATGCATTAATGTCCATAATACCGCCTGCAAATAACCGCTTGCAAATATCAGCGGCCTCATTGATTATTTCCGTAGAGTTATTTCCGGCTCGTTTTCCTCCAATTAGTACTTCCAGCCGTGATATATCACTGAGAATACTATTAGGGCAGGTAACGCCGTAGGATTCTTTACCAACAGGGTATCCTTTTCCTTTTTTTGGTGTTCTACTCTTAACTTTCTCGAGGAATTTATCGTAATCGGGATCACCACGATGTGGTAATGCATCTTTATGTTTACTCGCTAAATACACTATTCTTGCCCAGTTCTCCGTCGAGGTTATTTTTTTCTTGTAACCTTCATTGATATACTCATCTCGAATGCTTTTAGTTGATGTTGTAGCAACAAAATTAACTAATTCTTCATCGTCGTCGATGTCTCTAATTTGATCTATTGCGGACTTTTTAAGAACATTACGGGGTATATTCCCCTCTTTCTTTTTTTCTTCCGGTGTTTCTTTTTCTGGTATTTCTTCCGGTATTTCTTCTTCTGGTTCTTTCGCAGTAGCACCTAATTCTTCCTCGTCGGCCATTGTAACATAAGGTTCTTGTGGTTCGGTTATAGCGAGTGGTGGTGGCCTCCGTGTTGTAGCAGCCGCTATTTTTGCAGGGAGTGTTTCTAAGGACCTTTTTGTTTGTTTTGTCTCTGCCGCTATCTTTTCAAGCGCACCAAGAACGGGTACAGTTGCCGCTGTAACATCCTTAGTCGCTTTAGTTACCGGGGCAAAGAGTTGTTCGCTTCCAACAGTAAAATCGGTTTGCATTTGTTGTCGCGTTTGAAGTTTCTCTCTCACTCTGTCTCGTAACGGTATAAACTTTTTAAGCGCTGCTAGCCGCTCTCTGGCTAGCCGAGTAGTAAGTGATTCACCTACCATTATTGTAAATTGATCCGCAATTTTCTAATTTTCCGCCGAGTGTACCATCGGGGGCTCCACGGAGTTTTCGTCTATAATCCTTCTAATGTTTTTGATCTTACTAGAAATCTCCCGGCGTCGTTCATAAACACGTCCGAGTTTTTTTCGTATTATTTCAACGGCAGTGAATAGTCCAATGAATGCATTTGCGTCATTGTGGTACAGGTTCTCATTAATCGTATGTTGTAATCGTTTTATAAAAAAGTACTCGCGGGCCAGGGTAAAACGCCCCCGTTTCGACTGTTCGTTAATAATCTCATAATCGGATAATATTTTTTCACTGTCGAGACCATCAGATAATTCAATTCCTTGATTTTTTAATTTTGAAATCTCAGTTAATATATTATTGATGTCTTGGGAATCCATATTCTTATAAACATCTTATTTCTAATATCAAAAATTTTAATAAAATTTAAGTTAAAATTTAAAAAAATTATTGGGGTCATTTTTGACCCCGTTTTTTGTATGGACAGTACAATGCCGTAAATCTCCACTCGAGTGTTGTGGCAGATTACAGGCATACATGGACAGTACAATGCCGTAAATCTCCACTCGAGTGTTGTGGCAGATTACAGGCATACATATATACTTAATTAAGGACATTCACATCTTGGAACCCCAAACATACATCTCCGGGAGGGAGGCCTAGGGTGACAAACGTCATCGTAGACCGCCCAGAAGATATGCTTGGGGACATCACTACATGTACTTAATTAAGGATGAATATATTTACAATGAAATGATTGATGGATGATGGGGACGGCACAAGACAGCACAAACATAAAACGGCGGGGCGGAACTCTACGGCCAATTCAACCAATCAAAAGCAACCCAATTAAATTAACCCGGTTGCATGATTGTGAACAAAAGACAACCACACGCCCGGGTCAAGAGCGTGGGTTAGTTTTGATTAGTTGAATTGGCTTTCGAAAGCCCCAGGCTTATAACGAGTCATCTTATATATAAAGTGACTAATACAGCGGCGTCAGTCACAAGGTGTGTGTTAATTTGAATTCCCTTGAATCGTTGAATCCTTAAATACTTATTAATGGTGTTTCACGGCATTTAAATGAAACCAAATACTCAAATAAAACATTAAAAAAAAGAATACAGCTGTTAGATAACAGCGTGTATTTCATTAGTTTTCATCGTAAAATGATTAATTAATCGCAACATTAATTGGACTTCAAGGGACATAACTCTTGTCATGCGACGCTATCACAAAACGAGTTATCTCCCTTTGATGTTATATATGAAAATCGAATTCTGTGTCCGGTCCTTTTTGAGATCGCTGTTTGATATACTCGTTCTGCTACTCTTCGTATTGAGGCGATACAAATGTCAAAATATTTTCCTGCCTCATTCATCGACTGAAATATTTTTTCCTCGTGAGTTGTTGTATCAAATGACTTTACGGGTTTTGCTTTCTTTGAGTATTTACCAGTTTCCCCTTTTTTGGTATTTTGACTTTGCGAGATAGCTTGCAAGTTTGTAAGAGAATTATCAGTCTTATTATTATTAATATGATCAATAACAAGCCCATTCTCGATTAATCCGTTAAATGCTTCAAATACCGCCCTATGAACAAAATACTTCTTTTTTCCGACACCAAACATCAAATACCCCTGATTATTTTTCCATCCAACCGGCTTCTTCAGTCTGCGGTTTCTAACAATGCCGTCGCGAGATGTCTCGTAATTAACAAACACAGGGTGAGGTCTGAACTCTTGGTCCATTTGTATAATAATACTACTTGTCTAATTCATTATTTGGTTTAATTATAAACCTTTCAATGTAGTCTTGAGGAGTTTTGATGATTTTGTCCTTGACTGAGTCAAGGACGGAGTCGGCGGTGGGGTCGATGACGGCGTTTTTAATTCGTTTGTCATAATAGCGTTTTAACTCTCTGTATCGCTTTCCGCCACAATTAATACACAACTGCGATTTTCCTCTTACACCAACGTGGCAAACCAAGCACGGGAGGGGGCCAAGAGAGCCATTACGAACGCTTTGTAAATGATACCCGCAGAATTCACCTCTGCATGATTTATTGCACGGGGTTGTCGACCCAATCATCAACCATTTGCATTTATTCATTATACTATATTCTTTTATTTAAATACTTGTTTTAATTATATGGATGAGTTTGAGAGATTAGCAGCAATTAAGCCCTGGAAAAATATTAAGTTCAATCTCGATAGAGTCCTCAAGGACACACCAAAAGCGTTAATAAACGATAAAACCCTGTTGAGTAAAATACGCGATTGTATCAATGAATTCAAACGTGATGGTGCATCTCATAGTTGGTCAACATTTCGAATTGATGGTGTTGTTGATGCTACCATGAACGACAACCGCGCAGCAACGATAATATCACAACTTGACGGTAAAAAGTATTTCTTCAGAGTAAAATTCATTGTCCGGGTGGAATCAGGTGATTGGATCATACGTGATAAATTTGAACCAGTTCTCAGCGACAAGAAAACAGTCACTGTCAGCCGCGACTCCAAGCCGGGGTTGTTAACCGGAATTGACAGACCATACTATGAACGAGCGTATCCTGAAACAGCAGTTGTTTATGGAATATACCCGTTAAATAAGAAACCTGATATCGGAAAACTGAAACCGATGAAACAGTCAACGGGGATAAATTGTGTAGCAGAACGAATAATAGAGCATTTTACAAATGCATGTCGAGGAAACAAATTGACTGATTTACGACGTAGCAAAATCAACCAGTGGGAACTAACCGTAAAAGAGCGTGGAGCGACCATCAGCGACATAGCGAGATTAGAAACGTCGTTGAGATTTCCAATAACCGTTACAACGATAACCGGTGAAGTATTATACGAATCGAAGTATAAATCGAAGGGAGCCCCAATCAAAATTATTGATCATAACGAACACGCATGGACGCCCGCGATCACAATATTTCCACGGGATAGAACAGTAAAGTATATACCCGAAGAATTCCTGGGAGAACAATTCTCCAGGGATGGTTTTCTCGCGGAGAGGAAACTATTTGATGCTATTGCCTACTTGTGTAAAAACGACCCTGTATCAGTGTGGTTACTTCGCAGCGCTGAAAACGATGCGGATACCTTTGATCAGTTTGTAAGACCAAACGGCGAATTATATCGCACTGAAGCATTTCACAACAGGATGAAAAAAACCGCCATGGAATTTGAAGAGCATGATGAACAACTGCTAACAAATTGTTTTACGATTCCATCGGTTGTAGCTCATGTTGCAGCAAGGAAAAATGCGTGGAGACCAACGCGCAAGGAATTTCTGCCGGATGTACAATCCAGTTGTTTGGAATACTATCACGGTGGACTATGGAACACTGAATACAGCCGCGACGCTATGATCTCGGTTGATATGGTTGCCTGTTATCCAGCGAGTTTTCTCGGGTATGGATCCGCCGCTGAGTACTTTAGACGATTTGGACACCCCAGTCATGAAATGACTCGTGTTGCTATTAATGGACCACTGCCTGATTTTGATTTAACCGGATTCGCTCGCATAGTATCATTTGAATTCGCGGCAGGACTCCATCGCTGTTGCTATATTTGGATCGGTAGACACACAGCTGAAAAGAAGTGGTTGCCAATAGCGCTGCTACGGTATATGATTGATTGTAGCATGCTAGTTTCGTTGATTGTCAGTGACGCAATTATATCATACCGGGCACAGACTGAAGTCTGGTTACCAGAACCGGAGCGTCTAGATAGCATAATTGACGAGTCCAGAAAAAACATTGATGCCGACGAGGAATATATCATCGAATGGTCCAGGAGGATATTTAACCAACGAAACCGCGAGGCAAAAGATCTCGGTAGAAGAATAATTGGTAAGTTCACACAAGGTGGAAAAAACCACGACTACAAACGATATTGCTCACGGCTGATTATAGATGACGCAGAATATGATTTCGTAATCAAGGACGCAGTGGCAAAAAATAGATACGTGAACTGCAAAACAGCTTTCTTGTCCAATGGAACAAGGTTGGGTACAGTTGTTACCTACAGCGACGGAGACAGCCCGGCGTATCCACATTTGAGGGCGTCTATGCTGGGTTATGCCGCTATCAATTTATTCTCGATGATAAATAGATTCCCCGATACCGCGGTTAGAGTAGCCGTTGATTCATTTTATGTTGACGTAGCGTATAAGGAAAACGTAGCCGAGTTTACTAGTCCGGACGAGAGTTGGGGTACATGGAGAATTAAAAATGAAATACGACGCGATTATTCCCCGTCAGCAGATGTCACCGTTGAGAACAACTACTTACGCGGTGATAAATTGTCAGAATGGTCTAATGCACCATCGTGTTCTGATCCAATTTGTAGACACAAAACAGTTTATTTAAGCGGCTGTGGCGGGTCAGGAAAGACGACTCGGGCAATTGAATTATTTCGTACGCGGGCAAGTATAATCGTGCTTACACCGACCCATAGACTAGCGCGAGAGATAAAACAACGAAATGTTGACGCCGTTACTTATCACAGCTTTTTTCGATACAGCGGCGGTGAGTGGACTCCTCATCGAATGGGTGAAAAATTTATTCCCGACATTATCATCTGGGATGAGATATGTACTGTTTCGTTAGATACTTTACAAATGTTTCTTGAGTGGTTGCTGCGCGCGAATACAGCGGTAATCATGTGTGGGGACCATGGCCAACCACCACCATTTGTCGGCGAGGGTCCACATGATTGGTTGAGCGGGTTCGTAGACTATTATGAAGAAACCGATACTGATTACCGAGCACTTGATGAACAACTGCGCGAGGTTAAGAAATTAATCAGATTACAGCCGGATAGAATTCAATGTGAAATAATCCGCGAGGTGATTCCGGAAACGCCGTTAAATGAATTCTGGGAAACATGGAAACCAAACGATTTGATTGTAGCGAGTAGAAAGATAGTCAGAGACACACTTCAGCGGAGGTTGTTTACGTTGCATAAGGAAAAGTTTCCAACGCGCCCAGTGCCGTTATGTTATAGACCCTCGGATACACGGCGGCAGAACATTGAAGTTGAAATTCCAGCCCCGACAGCGTCGGGGACAAAAAAACAAATTCTCGTGCTGAATGATATCGTGCTCGTTGATATCGGTGTCGTCGAGGACGCGCTACGTGCTTATAAATCCCCGTGGACGCTAGGATACGCAACAACAATACATTCCTCGCAGGGACTAACCATCACGGACACAATTGTTTGGATGGTTGATAATCGCATCGAATGGTCGAATCTAGTCTATCTTGCAGTGTCCCGAGTACGGAGAATAAATCAGCTTCGAAGAATTGTTGTTGACGAAGTCAGTGACGGAGTCACTGACGGAGTCACCAACGACAACGACACTATCGATGCAAGCGTCATTAATAGAAAACTCTCGGGTTACCGCCAACAGGATAAAAAAAAAACAGCGGCGTTTTGATATTGATGCCGAATTAATAATTGCGTTACGACAACAACAGAATAATCACTGCGCGAGTTGTAATCGTGTAATGCGCTGGCGTTATTCGGATAAAGACGCTCGCCAATTTACCGTGGACAGAATCGATAACAGTCTCGGTCATGTTAAAAACAATGTGAGGTTGACATGTCTTGAGTGTAATAGACGCAACGGCGCTAGTTAAGACCACGCGGGGGTAATTGAGTATCGTCAGGTATCACTTGTAGTTGCTCGCGTGCAAATCCGCGCTGAGGAGCAGTTGAATCCAGTCTGTAGATCGGTGGTCTACCAGTTGATCGTGTTATCGTTGATATGTTATGTGTGGTAACACTCCAAATAGGATCAGTAGCTCTTTTTTTACCGCCTTCAAGCTCTCCTGGTTCATATAGATATCTAACAGTGACATCGCCGAGAATCGGCTTGGAAACGCTATTTATTTTTGATTTTCCGGGTATATACTCGTATTTAATCGCGTCGCTGGGCTTCATGTTGATTGCTCGGGTAATCTCGTTATTTAACGCTGCAATTACACCTGGCAACCTTTTAACCCATTCACGAGATCGTTTTTCTTGGATGAATTCCTTCGCGTATTGATATCCAAATAACCGTTCAGCGAGAGTTCGATTGAATCGTTCAACAATTGCCTGATCACGATGTAGCGCAGTATGACCTCGTCGTATCGCGACGCTATGATGTTTCAGCGTTGATAAAACAGCGCCGCGAAATTCACTACCGGGATCAACTTGTAATAGATTTGGCCAGCGCAGAGGGCCTCTTCGATAAATTCTTTCAAACGCAGCGGCTACTTCAGTTGCCGACTTTGTTTTTAACGGCTCCGCTTGTTTGTATCGACTCGCAACATCAACTACGGTTAGCGCGTATTTGTAACCGTTGTCATGCGGCAAAAATAGTATATCAGCCTGATGAACTTCATTAGGTACGCTGACATCAAAGCGCGAGAAGTTGATTTGTTTTGGCGGTGGTAGATAGATTTGCCATATAGCCTGTTTGGATAACCAATTAGCCGCAGTGGTCTTTGTTACCTTTGCAGCGCTTGCAAGCTTACCAATTGCGGCCTTCCCCTTCCAGTATCCTCTCGGAGAATAATAGATGGATTCCATGTTGTTATTAATTACCAGCGCCCATCATTAATTTACCTTTCATAGCCGATTTTACCAACCATGAGGCCAATTTTTCTTTGACGGATTTATCAGGAATAGCATTTAATGCGTGAATTAATTTTACATGCGCGATATGACGCTGTTGCAGATCGCTACTTTTGTAAGCAACATCATGAGCATGACACGCCTTATCGATAGCGTTTATTGGATACTCACCGGGTTTGGGCTGATTTTGATCATCGAGTCTAATATCTAATCGTGTTCCGGGGCCACAGTAGTTATATCCTGGGAGGTGTTTTTCTCCTGGATACTTTGCCCACGGTGTTCCGGGGAGTTTTGCCAATTTGGCTGCGATGTCACCTCCTCGCTTTTTTTTAAAACATCTCCGGGTCTAGCAGAAATAAATCTAAATTTCTTTGTACCGCATTGTACACACTTACCAGTAAGCGCCGATCTATTATTTCTTGTTGTAACGGTTGTCATATCATTTGTGCCAGTACGCACTCTACACTTCACACAATATAGATCCATAATTTATGTATAGAAATATGAATATAATTGATTTTTCGGCGACTAAAACAAGAGAACCAGTTAAGCATGTTGCAGCGTTACCAAACTCGATCCGGATGATTATCATCGGACCATCTGGATCCGGCAAGACGCAACTGTTACTCAATTTAATAATGAGATGGATGAAGTGGGATAAGTTGTATTTGGTTGCTCCTAGCGTAGATGATCAACGATGCTACGAGGTGTTGAAAGATTTCAACGAGAATGCATCAGCGATCGCTAAAAAAAATGTCATCGAGTTTATTACAGATATCAATGATGCACCGGGTATTCATGATATTGATGGCGACGTTAACAATCTAGTCGTATACGATGATGTTATGTTAGACAATCAGAAAAACCCAGCTAGGATATTTTCCAGAGGCAGGCATGAAAACACCGACGTGATATATGTCACTCAACGATACACTCAGATTCCAAAAGTAATTAGAGACAACTGTAATATTCTTGCTGTGTTCAACGGCGTTGATACACACACGCTACGAAATATTTGGCAGACATGGTGCGGCGGTGACATGGACTTTAATGTTTTTCGAAACTTTTTTAGTCATGCTCAGTCGACCCCACATGGATTCGTAACGATAAATTTACATGATCCTCGGACACGATATCGTATCGGACTTGACCAAATATTCGGTTAGTTGTAAATAACCACTTAGCAGCAGGGGGGGGCGATGACATCGACGCGGTCGTCGATGTGCTTACCGGACGCTGACGACGCTGGGGATCGACGCGCAGAAGGTGTTAATTAAACCAAATGACGTCACCATCGTGTAGGATGGACCGACGTCGTTTTTTTTTTACCAGGCGCTGACGACACTAGATCGTTGAGTGCAGAAAGTAATAATTAAGCAAAATAACGATTGGACAAAATGTCCGATTCGCCCCCCCTGCTGCTCGAGTTAGTGCGAGCCCTGCAACGGGTGTTGAAACAAAGCGGTCGTCACCCTCTTCGATGGCAAACGGACAAAGGCACCGAATTTCTGAACCAAGCTTTCCAAAAAGAATTAAAGAAACGTGACATTCATTTTTTTACCACCGAGAATCCCGAAACCAAAGCCAGCATCGTGGAACGTTTTCAACGCACTTTGAAAGAACGCATGTGGAAATATTTTACGCATCACCACACTCTGAAGTACATCGACATCTTACCGCACCTGGTGCAAGCGTACAACCAATCTTACCATCGAAGCATCGGACGTGCCCCGCAAGACGTGACTCCCGACAACGAAGTGGTAGTGTTTGAGCGCCTGTTTGGTACGTCCCCGACGAGGGCTGTCCCCGAGAAAAGTGGTGACTTGGCCGTAGGAGATTGGGTGCGCATTGGCAAAACCAAACGCACTTTCGACAAAGGTTACTTACCTAACTGGACGACCGAATTGTTTCGCGTCACTGGACGAGTGCATGGTCGTCATCCTGCCGTCTATAAATTGGAAGACATGAACGGAGAAGTGCTCAAAGGAACGTTTTATTTGCCCGAGTTACAACGTGTGACCAAAAAAGAAGACGACGTGTACGACATCGAAAGCATTCTCGAACGCAGAACCCGTAAAGTGGGCAAACGACGTGTCAAAGAAGTCAAAGTACGTTGGAAAGGATATCCGCCCAGTTTTGATTCTTGGATCGACGCTTCGCAAGTCATCGACTATAAAAAGAAGTGACCATCATGCCTTTTCACACAGCAGACGCAGCTACGTCGACCACTCCTCCTTCACCTAGTTCTTCTGTGCAAGATTTACAAAAACAACCCTTGTGGGTGTGGTGTGGAGAACGTGTGCCTAAAACGCAAATCGTCTTTTTCTGCCAAATCTTCGTGGTGTATTGTGTCATCGGGGCAGCCATCGCCAATCTGAGTTTGCAACAAGGAGACAAACAATTGTGGACCATTTTATTGAGCAGTTGCATCGGTTACCTGCTTCCTAATCCCTCCCTGAAATTCACCTCGAACGGGAACCCCGGGAACCTTGTGTCCAGTGCCAGTGCCAGTCACCACTTCAATCACAACCAGAACCCCATTTTAGACGGAGACACGCCTCTGACGTCCAGTAACCCCTCGGACAGCCACAGAACTCTGGAATTATGAGTCACCAAAACCAATTTTACTTAACTTTACCCAGTGACAGTTCCATGGAGGTGTTTCCCAAGAACACGTTGTGCTGTTACACGGCCAAATTACCTCAGGCCATCCAGTTAGATCACGAAGCCCATTGGGAAGTGGCTTTAGTAGAAATGATTCACCCGACCCAAGTCCTCAATGTCCTTCCCAATCAAAATTTTTTTGATGTGGAAGTTCATGACGAGCAAGTGCAACAGTGCATGGATAGCAATGTCAAATATGACAAGAAAACCCGTACACAAAAGTACACCACCTATCACTTGTTCATTCCCCCAGGCTATTATTTTAGTGGTCAACATTTGGTCAGCACCACAACCTCCAGGTTTAATGTCGTGTTTCTGAAAGCTTTGGAGCATGTTAACAAAGGTGTCACCATGGAGTACCACAAAACAGCTCGTCGCTTCTTGATGAAATTTGAACGGAGTAAAATCCTGTCCATTTTATTTTGTCCTGAATTGTATGACATGTTGGGCGGAGACATGAACCTGAGAATGAGCATGATGAAGAAAAGCGAATTACCCATCGTTTACGACAACGAGTCTTTTAGCAAGTTATTTCGTGCCCCGGTAGAACTGAACCAAGGACTGAATTTGATGTTTGTATACTCCGATGTGGTGGAGTATAACGTGGTGGGACACACCTCCGTACCGTTACTGCGTGTCATTCCTTTCAAAGTGGATTCTGCCACGAACACTGACGAGGAAGGTGGAAACACTTACCACGTCCACCGCGAATTTGTACATCCTCACTATTTGCCTGTCAGTAAGTCGTATTTGGACACGGTCAACATTACTATAAAAGGAGATTTGGGACAAAATATTCCATTCACCAAAGGAAAAGTCACGGTGAAACTCCATTTTCGAAAACGGTTTTCTCACGATTCGTAAGTCATGTATCCAGTGTACCGAGGGGTTGCTCGACAGCGAGGACACGGTTTAGGAGATATGTTAAAATCGGCCTTTCGTTCAGTGGCCCCGGTGTTGAAACCGATGGTGACACGCGGATTGCACTCCTTGAAAGATGCGGCACTGACGCAAGGCAAAGAATTTCTCCAAAATGTCATCATCGACAAACAAAACCCTAAAGAAGCCTTCATGAGGGCAGGCAAAAATGTCTTGCTGCAAACGGGCAAAGACATTTTAGGCCAACGAGAAACACCTATAAATGCCCTGCACGCTACCGAGTCAGGCATTCAGCAAGGACAAGGCAGAAAGAGACGACGAAGAAAACACCCTTTCACCAGACTTCAAGCGAGAAAGGCCAAGAAAAGAAGAACCGTTCGAGACTTAGACGTTTTCGATTATTGAGAAAAGAGACAAAAAAATGATGCACCGAGAATCTTGCGCTTGTTCCAAGACGGAACTGGATCTGTTTGCCATGCCCCCCACGATGATGACGATGCAAGAATCCCAGTGGGTGGAATTTCACCCCGTCTCCTCACTGACCGATTCCGCTCCCATCAAGTTTGAAATCAAAGGACAGCCCGAAGATTACATCGATCTGAATAGCAGTTACTTGTACCTGAAAGTCAAAATTCTAGATAAGACTGGAGGTGCTATAGACGATGAAGCAGTAGCTCCCGTCAACAATTTCATGCATTCCTTGTTCAGTGGAGTGGACTTGTACTTGAATAACAAACTGGTCAGTAGCAGCATGGGTACTTACCCTTATCGTGCCTACCTGGAAAATCTCTTGACGTACGGAATAGATGCCAAGAACACTCATCTCAATGCCTGTGTGGTATGGGAAGCTGACGAACCTACCAAGTTTGAAATATTGGAAACTGATGAAAAGAAAGATAACAATGATGGATTTCTAGAACGAAGAAAGAGAATCACGGGAGCCGACACAAGTTTAGAACTGATGGATCGTTTGCATTTGGACATGTAGTTGCAAGAAAAGTATTTGCTGAACGGGGTGGATGTCCGCCTGAGACTGAATCGTAGCAGTGCCGCTTTCCATTTGATGGCTGATAGTGACGGTTACAAAACCAAAATCCTAGAAGCCAGACTCTACGTACGCCGTGTGGAAGTGTTACCTAAAGTGGGAAACGACATCAGTCAGACGTTGAGCAGAACGACTGCCAAGTATCCCATACGACGCGTGGAAGTGAAAACCTTCACCATTCCCAAGGGACAGCGATCCATGATCGAAGATCATCTGTTCCAAGGACAGTTACCCAAACGTTTGATCGTTGGTATCGTCGAGAATACAGCCTTCAACGGAGCTGCCGAAAAAAATCCTTTCTACTTTCAACACTTTGGCGTGTCCAAAATCGAAGTCAGTCGCGATGGCAAGACCTTGTGTACCCGACCTTTCGAACCTGACTTTACCAAGAAGAATTACTTGAGATCGTACATGTCCCTGTACGAAGCCACCGGACAGTTAGGAACCAATACCAGTCACGGTATTACGTACGAGGATTATGCAGGAGGCTACGCTTTGTGGGCTTTCGATTTCACTCCAGACCAAGGCAGCGACGAGGGACATTTCCACCCTATAAAATCCGGCCAGATTCGTGTGGAAATTCAGTTTAAAGACCGAGACCCTCATGAAACGGTGAACGTCATCCTGTATGCAGAATTCGATAATACCATAGAAATCAACAGTTTGAGAGAAGTCATCCTAGATTACTAGAAACCATGGAAGACTGTTATCCCTCTTTACCTAGTGGAGAAACTTTTAGTGTTGGATTATTGTTAAAAAATGTTAGAGTTGTTGTTGTTTAGTGTTAAGTGATTTTTGAATAAAAAATGTTGTGTTTTGAAAAAATTGTTTGATGTTATATTGTTGGATTATTGTTAAAAATGTTAGAGTTGTTGTTTAGTGTTAAGTGATTTTTGAATAAAAAATGTTGTGTTTTGAAAAAAATGCCTTTGTCTTTTGTTTAGCTATAAGAATGTTGGATTGATGCTCTTTGACTTCTTACTATCCCTCTCATGACACTCACTGTACATTGCGACTCGAAAACCGTGTGAGGGATGTTTTCCTTCACGTCCGCGCTTTGACTTTAAGAACCGGTTTGTTTCCAGTCTAACCATCCATTGTCGACTCATCCTCCTAAGAAGATGTGTTCCAAACTAGCCAAGCTCAACGAAGCCTACGTGAATTTGCATAGGGTCAGACACAGTCTGATACCGAAGCCAGAAGAAACAGAGAATGTGAGAATGTTAAAAATCACTGAAGACCTGATAGAAGAGCTTTTCAGAGAAGAAATGAACAGGGAAAAAGAAGAATGGACAGAGAAGTACAGACTTCAGAGACAGCAGCAACAGCAGCAACAACAACAACAGCAGCAACAAGAACCTGAAGCTGACAGAGGCTTTGTCGATTGTCGTATCGACACCAAAGAGTTCTTCTTCTCTTTCCGAAGAAGCAGACCTATCGCCAGAAAGTCTATCCTCAGAGGACATCGCATTCTTAGAAACTAAAAGATTGCCATAGCAAACAAAAAAAAACAAAACAGCCCTTTTCAGGGCTACCCAATACTCTAGAAAAGAAATAACTATCCATTTGCCAATGTGTGTAGGTAGAGTAGTGTGAAAATAAACACTAACTCTTTTTAAAAAAATGTGAGGGTATGTGTTTGTGAGTTTGTGTGTTTGTAAGTGATAAAGTACGTTGGTGTGGATAGTAGATTAAAATGATGTCTTTTTTTGGTGTTTGAGGTGTAGATTTCGGGGTTAGATTGGATTGCTTTGAGTATGTGGATAGTCAATTGAAGTGATTTATAAAAAATTTTAAAATAGTGATGGGTAGAATAAAAAAGTGAGTGAGTGTTTCTTTTAGGTCCGCGCGTTGTTTTTTTTTTGGTCATGATCTAGGTAAGATCAATTTTATGTTTTTAGGGGGGATGTTTTCCTTCACGTACGCGCTTTCACTATAAATTGAAACTCGTTCGTCAGTCTAGCTACCCTTGTTGATTGATCAACACAAGAATGAATAGTAGCAGAATAAGCAAACTTCTTGAACTCCAGATACATCTGGAATATGTCAGGCGTCTGGTAAATGAACTGGCTGCGGAGGCTATAATAGAAGAAGAAAGAATAAAGAAGGAAGAGGAGGAGAGAAGACAGAGGGAAGAGGAGGAAAAGAAAAGAGAAGAGAGGATGTCGTTCAATATTCCCGAGACAGAGGATTGGGGTGCTGAAGCGAATCATCCTCCCTCTGCGCTCCCCAGAAGAAAGGTGAAAGGAGACTGGGGAAGAAGATGCGTGTGTGGCGCCAGGCCAGGAAGGTGCAATCATTAGATAGTTGCATCTGGAGTTCAAAAAAAAAAACAGCCCTTTTTCAGGGCTACCCAATACTCTAGAAAAGAAATAACTATCGATTTGCCAATGTGTGTGTGTGTGTGTGTGTGTGTGTTTGTGTGTGTAGGTAGAGTTGTGTGATTATAAACACTAACTCTTTTTTCATAGTGCGAGGGTATGTGTTTGTGTGTTTGTGTTTGTAACTGCTCACGTAAGTTTGTGTGAATGGTAGATTATGGGTTTCTTTATTGTTTCTTAGCGTATGTGAAGAGTATAGTTTGGGTTTTGTAAGCGCTCACGTACGATTGTGTGGATAGTAGATTATGGATTTTGTTTATTGTTTCTTAGCGTATGTGGAGAGTATAGTTTGGGTTTTGTAAGCGCTCACGTACGATTGTGTGGATAGTAGATTATGGATTTTGTTTATTGTTTCTTAGCGTATGTGAAGAGTATAGTTTGGGTTTTGTAAGCGCTCACGTACGATTGTGTGGATAGTAGATTATGGATTTTGTTTTAATGATTTGCGTGTGTAAATAGTAGATTTGGGGTTTGTTTATTGTTGCTTCACTTATGTGGATAGTATATTATATGAAATGAGAAAAGTAGAGATGTTTTCTTTCACGTCTGCACGATGTTAGGTCATGATCTAGGTAATATTAATTTTATGTTTTAGGGGGATGTTTTCCTTCACGTCCACGCTTTTCGTATAAGAACCCACAGTATTCGTCGTTCAAACCATTCTACAGAGAAGATGGCTTCGAACCACCTCGATAAATTTCAAACATTGCAAGACGTCCTTGACAATTTGGGCATGATAGAACAAATGCTAGTACGACTCAATGAAGACCACTATTCTTATAGTCCGCATAGAGTAAAAATGGAGATTAACAACTTAAGAAAAGCAAAGGACATGATAAGTGGTGTGATGAAGGAAATAAAGGAGGAGAAGGAGGATGAAGAGGAAAGGATAAGAATAAGAAAATGGAATGAAAAAATTGAAAAAGAAGAAGAAAATGAGAAGAGGAAGAAAGAAGAGGAGGAGGAAGAGAAGAAAGAAGAGGAGGAGAAAAAAAGAAGAAAAAAGAGTGTAGGTGAGAAAATAAGAAGTTGGTGGAGAAAAAGAAGAAATTAGAAGCAGAAGAAGAAGAAAAACCAAAGGCCCTTTTCAGGGCCAGCCATATTTCTCGAAAAGAGAATGACTTTATTCAATTGCCTACCCCTTTTTTAAATTTAAATTTAAATTTAAATTTAAAAAACTTTTTTTTAAAAAAAAAATCCCATATTCAATTCCCCTTGTCCCTAGACAAACCCAAACTCTATTCCCATGTTAATTTCCCTTGTCCCTAGACAGACCCAAACTCTATGTTAAATTCCCATTGTCCCTAAAGTGACCCACGATTTCTCTCCATGTTAAATTTCCATTGTCCCTAAAGTGACCCAGGGGTCTTTTTAATGCTAGGTCCCATTGTCCCTAATGTGACCCCATTTACTACTATCAGTACTTACCAAAATCAAGGATGTCAAGAGGGCTGGAAATTCATTATAACCAGTTGGAACCGATCTACTCTGAACATGTGCCTAACTGGGTGCAAAGAGTCCGGACTCGTACCAAAGGAGCACAGAGTCAACAAATGCCTCCTGCAGCAGAGGTCAATGATGTTCCTGCTAGTCAGCAAATGGACAAGGTGAGTTTGACAGTAACTCAGCTAAACGAAGACCATTATAACGTCAAACGACCATTTCAGGAAGATATCCATTGTGGGACCATATGTAAGCATCTTGATGCATTGGAGCTATCCCTTGATGGAAATTCTCAGTGAACGTTATCAATAAGTACTTTAGAGGACAAGGCCCGGCATGGTCAGAGTATAAAACTTCCTCAAGGATCGACCTCTAATTCCGCAGAGACTAAAATATTACATTTGTTATTTTAGTGCTTGAATATTTAGTGTCATGATAAGTGTTTTAGTTCATTTTTGTAACCTGTATTGTCAATCAACTCTTTCAGAAGTGAGATATGGTTTTATGGGGTTGTGTTTTAGTAAAGACCATCCTGTGCGACGGAGCTCTTTCGTGCGGGAAAACAATCTTAAGAAGTGTGTTCTTTTGTGTGTAAAAACAAAGAGTATCTAAGATTAAGATATTTTTCTTTTTTTCTGATCAGTTAGTTTGCATTGTACGCTTCGAGGAAAGCCAGGCCAAGGCTCGCAAACAGAAATTATTCGACCCGTTTGATACATTATGGTTGAAATGTGGACTCGCGTAATATCCTCTAACATCATGATATACGGTTGTGTATACGATTCATTGCACACATGTTTTTGAATTGTGGTCTAATTATAAGGAAGTGTTATATCTAACTGCATGTTTAACATTCCGATCGGTGACTTTTTTTTTCTTTTTTGTAACGTATTACATGTTTTTACATATGTTTTCTATAGGTTTTATATCTGAAATAAAATTGACATAACACAAGTTTGAATTTTGTATGAAACCATGTTTGATCTGCTTGAAATGCTCACTCAGCTTAATGCTGAAATTT
This sequence comes from Sinohyriopsis cumingii, assembly GCA_028554795.2. Taxonomy (NCBI): domain Eukaryota; kingdom Metazoa; phylum Mollusca; class Bivalvia; order Unionida; family Unionidae; genus Sinohyriopsis; species Sinohyriopsis cumingii. The sequence goes on along the minus strand of CM068824.1, from coordinate 121,855,896 downwards.
AAATTTAGGACTTTATTTGATGGTAAACAAAAGTAGCACTGGAGCCGGGGAGGCGAGGTAATGTGGAGGAGGAGGAGGAAAGTGAAAAGAAGGTGACGCCTGCCCACCATAATTTGTTCCAGAACACTACATATAAAGATTGAAGGCAGCACCATATATATATATATATATATATATATATATATATATATATATATATATATATATATATATATATATATATATATATATAAGGAGTCACCCCTAATACAGTATTATGTATATTATACGAACGACGCCACTTATCCGAACTATTTGATCATATGGATCAGCGGACTGTACCACATATACACAAATCGAATGTGCATAACGACATCGGCTGCTCAGAGAATTAATTATTAGGTCAAAAATTTGCGTTTGGATGGATTTAGGTAAATGATTTTGTTTTTCTAGACAAAATCGTTCCAATGTCCCTGTGCGGAGCATGAAAATTAATTTTGATCGGAACTTGATAAAAACATAGATGACTTTATTCGATGATGTACTTTCCATTGAAATAATGTATAATAAGACAAGGTAGCAGCATTGGGTATATGTATAGAGCGTTTTCGGGGGTGTTTTGTCTTCTTCCTTCTTTATCAAGGACGATCAATTGCTTTTAAATGGGAAGTACATACATGTAAATCATTTTGTAACGTTACTTTTTACAGTGTCATCATAACTCGCTTTGATTTCCTGCTCTTTACATTTAAATTTTTTGTCTTCGCCTGTTAAAGCAATCGAATTACTGGATCGCTCTAACGGCGGCAGCAGTATTTTAGGTTAAGTTTTGTGTTAAAGTTATATGACAAATATTTTTTCAAATTATGTCATAGAGATTAAGTTCGCCGCGATGACCACATTTATCGGTAACCTTTAAAATAACATTTTCGACCAGCAATAAGAAAGCTTAAGCTCAATTCTTTCGCTCAGTATTTTTAATGATTACATTCCCATTGCTGAACCCACCATTACAAAGCAGAAATAAAAAACCGCAAATATTTTAAGGGAGGGAAACGTGCAACTTATTCAAACCTTTAAAGATTTCTAGATGATTGTGAACTGTTCCTTCTTTTTTTACTGTTCTATAGGCTATAATAACATGGTTTCATGAGAAATGTGATCAATCAGGTTTTTTGTTGTTGTTGTTTTGACTGACATTTATATACTTATAAACCAATAATGCGTAAACGTTGTGGTCAAATAAGAAATTGGATATAAGGTGAATGAATGGTAAATGTATACAGGTAACTAGTGATAGACTCGAAAGTTGCACTCGTATAAAAAATCTAGACCAACAGTAAATCCCTGCGCGTTTTTACTGCATATTCCGTACTCCTACCCCTATGACCCCATTACGCACGCCATGCCTACGGCCACAATGCAAAATCAGTCACATATATGTTGCAACTTCCTGCTATGACAGCATGTATCCAGTTTGATCATCAAACATATTTTTAAAATGATATTGGAATGTAAATTGTATACCTCTGACCTCTGACCATTCAAGGGACCTTAAGGGTGGGAGAAAGAACGACACCATACTTGCAAATGAATATTCAAATGCAACGTAGCTGTACAATTGTGTGAGTTACCATCGGCTTAGGAGATGGCGTTACGGACAGATGGACGGACGAAAGAACAGAGAGGATATTAACGTATCCGGATGCTTGCTTTAAAACCTGGAAACAACCTAATAAAGATTAACAGTCATTTAATCTTTGTTTAAGTGGTCCGCAATTTCGTGATATTAGATATGTACAAAAAAAAGATTGTATTTCTTTGCAGGTTAATTTGTTTCCAATTTATTACGTTTTTGTTATATTTTACAATATGGACATTCGTGCATCATGCATGGTATACAATACACAAATGGTTTTTAAAAAAAAATGTTCGAAAATGGAAGAATTCTGAAGCAGATAATGAATTTATTATGCTTATTGAATATTTAATGACTCTGTGAGTTTAAATGGAAAAATATGTGCCTCTTAACTTTGTCCAGAACAAAACTTCGCCGTACAAAAGACTCCCAAAAATCGTCACTGGCGGCCAGTACCAGAATCGGCTGCATGTTTCAAGTTCGGTCCACGTTGGGTTGCTTGATTCTTAATAGAAATCCTTGGAATACCATAATATATAAACTGCTGAGTTTCCAGCTTATCATCATTATTATTTGAAATGTCATCCCTCGTCGCCATCTTTATATTCGCCAATCTGCGAGTAGTTCCGGTGACCCGAATGTAATTTGCCAAAGGGGGCCTGGTCAAAGACTGTGATGGAAAATGGCTGGAATCACTATCATGAGATTTAAGCTCGTTCAAAAGCTTTTCATTGACTGCAATTCTCCACATGGTCCAAAGATGGGTATTTTTGGTCGGATCAAACGCTGTTTGGTCGAGTTTCTGACGAGGCCTTGCAGAAGAAACCTCGCTTTTCTTGTCTTTATTTTTATTCTTCCTTCGGCGCATCATGTCTGATCTGTTTTTGAAAAAGATCAAAAATTTGTGAAATGATATTCAAAAAAGTATATTCTAGCAAATCTTTAATGTGCGTTAGAAATTTTAAGAGTACGCTCTTTATTACCACTGCTTCATATTTAAAGACAAGAGAAAATAAATTACTAATTATATTTTCGTCGACTCTATTTTAATAGCATTGGTTTTGCGAAATTTTGTCTCACTAGTTCGTTTCTGGTGACTTCGTGTACGTTCGGGAAGACGTTGATTATCAACCAGAATGTGCCTTTTGCAGTGACAGCCTTCACGAAATACGATCAAGAATGCATTGATAACAGACTTTACAGCAAGTCTAGAACTCGACTCCACGACCGGTAGAGAATTGTAATAAACGAGGGTACATGCTATCGAACAATATTTGGCTTCAAAGGAACAATGACGCCAATTGGAAATGAAAAGCTCATTGGTTATCTGAAAAGTGTTATATTGGCTCTTGAAATAAAAATGTATATTGGTGTACCTGAAGTATGGATTTATGGTCTACTCATTTATAATTTTATCGTACGGCATCATTGCCAGGGAGCAGTAACCTAATGTAAAAGGATACTCATCAATGAAAGAAAAGCTTGATTTAAGCTTTTGAGACATTATATTATTCTTTGCTGCTTGTATTCCTTCATAATTTATCATCCTTTCTACCGCATATTTATTTTGTGCTGAATGCGATATTGCCTTCTCACTACGTTTTCACGTCACATTCAGTGGCGTCTTTTCGCTATGACGTAGATTACGATTGTGGAAATAAATAATGCTGAATTCGTGCATAACAGTATACAGAATCAGTTATTTTCGTATTACGCTCATTCGAATTAACAAAGGAATGGATGTGAATAAACCCCTTTTACTTGTTTGCTTAATTAGCTTTCCGATTCCAGATATTGGCTAAAGACAGGAATCAGTTCGCATTGTTGTGTTTGTACCAGCCGTTTCATGTTCCGGATATTTGACAAGATACAGTCTTATTTCTACCGATGATGTTGGCTGATTAAATTCATAAAAAACAAAATTCCTTTTTAAACCATATCACACATGTGGAAGGGGCATATTGTCTTACCCTGTATATCCGCCCCTACAATCGCAAATCCGCAGGTCAATATCTGTGAGAGGTTTGCCTTAAAGTCAGTATCTCAGACATTTTAGTTGTCTTGGTAAATACAACACAATGTTACCACCAATGTTGCATAAATTTAACTCTTTAATGACCTTGGTAAAACTATGCAGTTTGGTCAGTTTCTTTGGCATCGTTGACCACAGAGAAAATCTTGTGTGAGTGCGTCTACAACACTCACACAATGCCTTTCTACCAAGTCACTTTGATATCCAAGTACGCTGATCTGACTTCACTTATGTCTTGCAGTTTGGTTAGTTTCCATATTTGAACAGAAGGCCATACAAAAGAGGAAGTGGCGAAGGAATGAGTTTTCCATGAAAACACTTTAATTTTGTTGTCTCGTCTGCTTTAGCAAAAGTAATACGTGAGTATCGCTCATTTCTACGGCAACGGCGCTCATATAAGGTTTTCGTTGAATTTTTTATGTATATGGTGGTAAGTTCCAAAGACTGAAAGAGATAGCTTTCATACCTGGACCGTAGAAATGGTAAGTGATGCCCATTCTCTCTCTCTCTCTCTCTCTCTCTCTCTCTCTCTCTCAGAGGCAAGTTCAAGTTATTTAAAACCATGGTATGGTAACGTGTTCGTTTAAGGCTTTTCTGCATGGTAATAATCCCCATATCATGGAAGGGATATAAATAATCTGGACTATGAATTACTTTGCACATGCATCCCTATTTAAACTCTGACCTACACGCAAGATTGGGGATATTTAAAAGATTATGTTAAGTGTTTGGCTCATGTGTTGAATATCCATATGTTCAAATAAAGCTATAATACATGGACTATGAAATGAATGGGTTTACTCTAAAATGTCCATTTACATTTATCCAAGTTTACTAATATTATTTCGTTGTTATTACAGATGACGCTATGCTTAAAAAATACTTTTAAAAAATAAAATTGTTTCATCGCAAAAAAGGCTGAAAAATAAGTAATCTATAAGAAATAGACTTGATCATTCTGAGGCAAAATCGACTCCAATCTCAACTTGAAATGTGCGTATTTCATTTAATCTAAAGATTTTATATGTCTTTCCAAAGGAAAAAAAAATAGCACATTTCAAGAAAACAGGCACTTCAGTAACACTTTAGTGTGTTAGTATGTATGTGTCGGTGCGTATAAATGCATGTATGTGTGTACATGTTCGTTTTATTAAGCAAATGTATGTAACGATCAGGACACAATGCAGTTAAGTAGGCCTCCATGTACCAGATTAGGTAGTTTTCTTGGGGAATATGTAAAACCCTGGCAACTTATGTTCAATAGAAAAGGCATTAAAATTAGAAGACAAAAATTCGTGTACCCCTACCCTCCTTTTGACCATTAACCAAGGTCAGTATTACTTGGAAACGAAAACATATCTCTATCAAGCAAGAGGAAAAGAGCGAGATGTATTTCATTGGCATTTCTTGTTATATTTTTTTTTACATTTACTCTTTCTTAGGGATGAAAGAACCCTTCACACCATCCCAACTCCTGCTTGCTCTTAGATCTCCTTGCGTAACCCGTAATAATGTGTAAGTAGGAAATAACCCTTCACACCATCCCAACTCCTGCTTGCTCTTAGAGCTCCTTGCGTAACCCGTAATAATGTGTAAGTAGGAAATAACCCTTCACACCATCCCAACTCCTGCTTGCTCTTAGAGCTCCTTGCGTAACCCGTAATAATGTGTTAGTAGGAAATAACCCTTCACACCATCCCAACTCCTGCTTGCTCTTAGATCTCCTTGCGTAACCCGTAATAATGTGTAAGTAGGAAATAACCCTTCACACCATCCCAACTCCTGCTTGCTCTTAGATCTCCTTGCGTAACCCGTAATAATGTGTAAGTAGGAAATAACCCTTCACACCATCCCAACTCCTGCTTGCTCTTAGATCTCCTTGCGTAACCCGTAATAATGTGTAAGTAGGAAATAACCCTTCACACCATCCCAACTCCTGCTTGCTCTTAGATCTCATAGCGTAACCCGTAACAATGTGTAAGTAGAACTGGTAAACAACAATGCTAAATGTAAAACAAGAATTAAATAACATCGATCTTGATTTAAGTTGTGGAGGCATGTAAATGTTAACGGCAGGGATGATTAATTCTGCAGTCCGAATATGATAGTCATCGTAGGCTCTGCAACCTCGTAGGACACACACACACACACACACACACACACACACACACTTTTAACCATAACGAAACAATGTAACATTAACCTTGTCTGAGAGTCAGAGGGAGGTTAGGTGCATAAAGATTATGGGCAAAACCAACCAACTCTACAGTTCAAGTCTGACAGCTATTCCTCCAAAGGTTTTGAATCTTAAGTGCCATAGTGAAGATAAGGTTATCTGAGATTTAAAGTTTCTTGATTCTTTGGTCTCAGCATCACTTTATTTCTTCTCAGGATTTGGGACCTGATACCACCTGGAAAAAAGTTTTAAAAAATCTTCAATCGAAAAAATAACCAAACCTTTCAAATTAACTTGACCGTGCCTTAGAGTCATAGGAAGATTGTACGATTCAAGTCAACTATCTATCCATTCAAGGGTATTGGGCCTGTAACAATGCAGAGCAAAATCTTTAGCCAAGAGGTTTACTAAGACCTTAAACGACAATGACCGTCCACGAGAAAAAAGTAGGTGTGCATGGATATAAAATTGCTGTGTTGATTGATTCTACAGGCCACGTAGTATGTTTACTACTCTCCCCATTTCCCTTCCAACCAGCCCCGATGGTTTTGGAACTTAAAGCCATATCTTCAAACTTTAACGCCGAATGAACAAGATTTCAAATGACTGTGAATTTGTTTCTTTGGAAAGGTGTGGATGAGTTGGGTAGGTGGTGGTGGTGGGGTTTACCATGTTGTTAAAAGGCAGTGCTTACTGATTCTACAGTACAAGCATGTTAGGTATCCATCTCATAATTTTGATGCTTATTTCAATTAGCATCGAAATGATAATGAGGCACCACGTATATAGTAACATGGCCATAGCTCATGTTTTTTTTTAAAAAAAACAACGTCTCTGAAACTCTTGATCAAGAAGCAATAATTAATGCATCAGTTTCTAAATATAAATCACGATAAGCTTCTACACAGATGGTGACAAATTCATCACAAACCATTTTTGGGGGTAGGGTGGGCCTGAAAACATCTTAGTTATCATACAATCATCATCTTCCATATCTTTGCCTGTATTGTCAAGTCCAAACATGATAATTGCATACTGTCAATCATACCAAAGACTTGTAAAAATGGTACTAGCAGCTGCTAGTATATAAAGAAGATGTTGGATAAACTGGTCCTGACTGCAAAATCCAGATATATTTTCTTTAAATGAGCCCAACCCGTGGTTTCCCAGCAACATTAATATATTCTTCATTTGAAGAAATGAGAAAGTTGTCTGTCTAGAGGAAAGTTGAATAAACGCTTGTAATATTTTCAACCATCCAAATTATAATGCACGAAGTTCACTGAATCGGTTTAAGGTGAATCAAACCAAAGACGGCCACAATAATGACTCAAATATGGAATAGCTGGTAGGGTTACCATCTCTGCACTTTCCAAAAAGAGGACACTCCTGATAGTGGGCGTGTCTGAAACTGTATCTGTTTAGAGATTTAAAGACCGAAAAGGAAAAAAGAGGAGGCATGACAACCCTAATATCTGGAATAATGGACTTAAAGTATTTTACCTATGTATATATTTACCTGCCTGCCTACCAACGTAGGACAGTTTATTTGTTCTAATGCTTATTGTTTGTGCTTGCTTGTGATTATGTTTTGTGTGTGTGTGTGTGTGTGTGTGTGTGTGTGTTTGTGTGCGTGCGTGTGCGTGAGAAAGAGAGAGAGAGAGAGTACCTTTCACAAGAGGTCTTGGTTAGAACGAATCAAATGTCAAAACTTGGCTTATTCCTTGCAATTTATCTATATACTGGTGGAATGGTTTATTTTTCGACCATTCCTCTATCTGTATAATCGCTATAGATTAAATGACAAAGTTTTCAGCATTTGCCCTTAACAAGACACTGCGTATATTTTCCAAGCGAAACTACCAGGAAGAGAAATGTGCAAATTCTTCTTATTATGCGTTGCAACTCGACGATGAAATGTGGATTAGACTGCAATGCTTTTACCGTGAATGCGCTATGCTTTACGCATGGGTGGACAAATTAAAAAAGCGGTACTAATAACTATAGATCTTTTCTAAAGCACTAGTTACCTTTTCTTGTCTACCTATTCCTAACTTAAGAACTGCGCAAGATATCTGCTACCGGAAATTACATTGTGAGGAAACACTACTGAGGAAAATGACTGCAAAATCACAAAATAACTTTACTGAAATCGGCCATGCCTTCCTACGATAATAATAATAATAATAATAATAATAATAATAAAATACGTAAATTCAATACTGAACGAACCATATGTTTCTAACAAAATTATCACCCGCTAGATTTAATGTCGCATTCATGCACACTAATTATCATTATTTATTCTACAATATATATCGGTTATATACATACTTTAAAAACAAGGCTTCGTCTAAGCAAACCGCTCCGGTGGCCTAGTGGTTAGAGCGTCTGCCTCGGATGCGGGAGGTCGTGGGTTCGATCCCCGGCCGAGTCATACCAAAGAGTTACAAAAATGGTACTAACAGCTCCCTCGCTTGGCGCTCAGCATTAAGAGGTTAGTGTTAGGACTGGTCGGCCCGGTGTCAGGTTAATGTGACTGGGTGGGACATCATGCTACATGTCTGCGGCATGATGCCCCAGTGCTAGACATCACTATAAACTGCCACATTGCAGACATCGTAGCGATATGACTGAAAAATTGTTAAAGCTACGTTAAAAATCCAAATCACATCACATCGTCTAAGCAAGCAGTATCTATCTGCTTACATTCCGAGTGGTCGAGTGGTCTAAAGCGCTCTCCGTTACGGATCACTGCCATCTCACCTCTGTCTGCGTGGGTTCGAATCTTGGATTCGGCTAATGTGGATATGTGAGAAAGCTTGCGAGTAGCTTCTCGTGGGTCGGTGGTTCTTTCCGGGGTTTTCCCGGGTTCTTCCTCCGCCATTAATACTGGCCGCCATGTATAGCCTATCGTGTGCTGAAAAATGGCGTCAAACCCTACAACAACAACAACAACATTTGGGGCCCCGAGTGGCCGAGTGGTCTAAGCGCTCTCCGTAACGGATCACTGCCATCTCACCTCTGTCTGCGTGGGTTCGAGTCTAGGATTCGACCAATGTGGTTATGTGAGAAAGCTTGCCAGTAGCTACTCGAGGGTCGGTGGTTCTTCCAGGGGTTTTCCTGGGTTCTTCCTCCACCATTAATAGTGGCCGCCATACATAGCCTATCGTGTGCTGAAAAATGGCGTTAAACCCCACAACAAGAACAACAACAAAATTTACATCTCTCTCTCTCTCTCTCTCTCTCTCTCTCTCTCTCTCTCTATATATATATATATATATATATATATATATATATATATATATATATATATACAGTATGTGTGTGTGTGTGTGTGAAACCTCTGAGATAGTCATAGGCCCTTTCAAGGTCACCAACAGAGTATGAAAACAGTATACAAACCGAGCTAATTACATACATAAAGGCAGGGCCGACGGGGGGGGGGGCGCGTACATACATCCCCGAAGCCAACAGCACATTTTAATTTTATAAAAGAAAAGGTTTGTTTGAACAAGAACTAGGATAGGCTCAGTTGTTTCTTACCCCAGGGCCCGTGATCGCTCTCTACGGCCCTGCATAAAGGAAGACAATAACAATGTAGAGTGTAGAGATGCAAGTTTTACCCTTTTCGATGTGATTTTTTTTTTCTTCAAATATTCAGATGTCTTCTTACTCTGTTGATAAACTTCCAAACTTTTGTTGTACATACAGATGTGTTCTGTAACAGGCTTTCCAAAGTGGTACTTTGTTGGCTGATGATGATGATGATGATGATGATGCTAATAATGATGATATACTGCTAATACTGGGAATGATAAGCAGCGTTTTACTAGTTACTGGGGTCAACTTAACTTCACATACACCAGGAATGGGGTGGTGGTGGAGGTATATATAGGTAAACGCTTATAAGTAAATGAACCTACTTCTGAACAAAAGTCTGTGTTTTGTAATAATCACAACGAGATGTCCATCAGGTCTTCCACTCAAAGAGACCCACACTTAATTCTTTGATGGACCGCTCCGTCACTTTTCGATACGCGTTCCTTAGGCAATTTAACGAGAAAACTACTTTATACTAATTCTCAGTGCTACATTCTGACTTGCCTCATAACTTAGGCTGATTAATTTCGCGAGGTGAATTTCTTAAAAGCCTGAATTCCGTGTGGGAGCCCAAAAACCCATCGTTTAGCTTATCCAATCAGGATTACTTTCTATAACTGCCCAACATTGTATCACTCCTATCGAAGTCAGAATTATTCTCTCAAGACAGCCTTTATTATTAATTATCGTGGAGACTATCGTTTTATGACACATGTTTCAAATGCCCGAACATTTCCTAAAAGTTTATCTGGTTTGTCTCAATTCTCGTCATTTTCCGCTTTGACCTTACAGTAACATTGGTCTCTTCCATGTTTCTGGCTGTTATGGAGCGGACTCTAAATAAAATTCAATTCTTGCCCAAAACAGAGCAGATCTCATTCCTCACAGTCGACAATTTATTGCGAGCCCAGCCTATAAGTCAATCTTAATGTTTACATTTCACGCTGACCATGACAGAATGTACTGTGAAATTATCTCTAAAAAATGTGCACCACTGCGTACTATTTGGGATCTAATACATAATACTGTATTTTTTATTTCACTTTGTACTGTAGTGAAATAAATTATTTGTTGAATTCTACAAAATATTTTGGTTTATTCTCCTTTCTGTTACTTAGTTTAAGTTCAAGGAGTCGTAATAGAAGAAGACCAATGAAGCCATGGCACTTACGTGAATCAGTTTTTCTTTCTTTATATAAAAAACCCCGAAACTTTTCAAGGTCACCATCATCACTAGAAAAGATATACACACCCTCTAAGTGAACTTCAGGTACTATGGAATTAACACCTTTTGGGGGGTTCGGAGGGGCCCAGGTAAGTGCACCTGGGTTAGTTTTATTTTAATAAGTTTACAATTACCCATTTAACGATATTTCGTTGTTTTTTTGGTTTTTTTTTTAATGCATCGCGGGTCCCCTACTATAATAGCATCTGTCGCAGATGCTGACCATATGTCTATCGCGTTTTTTTGGATTCGAACTCATGAAGTAGTTTTCACTCATCTATCGAAAGTTTGTGTTTAAACTACTTCAGCCACTGTCTCAGTTAAGAGTATACGATAAACTAATTTATATGATATACGCGCTTATTGAACAGACAGAAAGACATTAAACATACACATGTATTTAGATCGCATAATTTATTTATCAAATATGTATATTTCATGTAACACGTAGATTTCTCTACAGGGTGTACAAGAATCGATTTTTTCCTTGTAAAATCCCATCGAGTCATAGCGCTAACGTATTTAGCACATTCAACCACGTGACCTCATGTCGGGAAAACCCTGAGTGTTATTGAGAGCTCATTGGTACTTTTTAGCTGCTTGACACGTGATAGCGGGTGTGGCTAAACTGTGAGTTTAATTGAGATTGCGGTAATTTACTGTATTTGGAGAAAAAAATCAAGTTATATTAAATCACTGACTAGTATGATTTTTTATTGTGTGATGTAGGTAAATTTTATTTTTTGATTTAACATCTTTGATGTATCCCTGTATTGTTTATACCTTTATCTACTTTTGTATTAAATGGGGATGAATATCAAAATATTTTCCAGCATATTACATCGAATTAAATTCTAGTATTTCACATCAAAATTAATGGATTTTACTGGGTTCGGTGGGTTTTGTGTTTTACCAAGTTTTCCAGCTTTTCCATATCTTGTATTTTCACCTGGTGTGATTGCTCGTAAATTTGCAAGGTGGTTGTCTTTCTTTATTTGAATTAATATGATCAACAACAAGACCTTTATTAATTATTCCATTAAAACACACACAAATAAACCTATGTGCGTAATACAATTTTTTTTTAACGCCGGGGATCGCAATACTAAATTATATGTAAATTGTATTGATGACTTTACCGATTGTTTTTTAATGCCACAATGCCTTAGAACTCCGGCTCTGCTTGCTTCATATTTATCGTAGATCAGATGACATCTAAATTCATCAAGATCAATCTCTTTCTCAATTGTTTCGATTTATATAAATTTCTCGTTCTCTAATATAACTTTATTTTACAGCAGAGGAATACTTCTCGAGATAAGTCTTTGCGTCTTTTATTCTGATGTCATCAGAAGCATTTTGTTTCTCGTAATATCGTTTAAGCGCACGATATTTTCGTTCGCCGCAAGACACACATAATATAACAGCCACCATTCGAACTAAAGTTGCATGATTTTATCAAAATGGCGAAGAACGAATTTATCATCGCTGGTGCTGCTCATGTTTTTCAACATTTAAGATAGATGGCGATGGAACATTTATTGATTCCACAATGGATGACAAACAAGCGGCTACTGTTATTAATAATTTTGCTGATGACAGCAAGTACATATTCAAAATAAAATTTATTGTCGAACATATTAGTGAAGATAGTCCGATTTGAATTATTCGTGATAAACTCGAACCTGTCTAGGCATTACGTTGACATAACAATGTCGTCACGTTAAAAATATAATTCTAAATCGGGTATTTTCACCGGAATCGACAAATCATACTATAATAATGCATATCCAGTGTTCGCACTTGTTTACGCAATTTATCGTTTAAATGAACAAGACATAGCTGTTCTTGCTCCGATGGAAACAGGCTAGCTAATTTGTGTTGCTTTTCAACTTAAAATGGAACATTTTGTGCTTGATTACAAACTAACAAACCAATAACCCTCTTTCGTACTTAGCGATCCAACAATTGAAATGGAATAAGAAAAATATAACAATTACCCAAAAGTTAACAGATATCCAACGTCATTCAACCTATTCACGAGCACTTCCTTCTGCTATATTTCTTTTAGGTCAGATAAATTTGTCGACCGCCGTTTTTTAAGTGGCCCCCTCTCTCCCTTACAAAAAAATAATCGGTAGCGTACTCTCATTGGCCTTTGGATAGTTTTTTGGGTCAACACTATTTGGCTAAAACAACATTTTTTTTCCTTCGTTTTTTAGCCCTCACTTTACAAAAAGGGGGTCTTGATGAGGGGTTTCCCCAAAAAATCGGTCGCCATATTTTTTTGGTCTGCTTCCCCCCTGATCAACGACTTAATAGTGCATAGCTTTAAATGACATATATATTTTAAAAACTACTGAGATACCTTTCTACAAGGTGAACTCTAATCAAAGACAGGACTACCCAAAGCGCACGTTGGACATTATATGAGTTGAAATTTCCAAGTCTTCTTAATTCAAGACGCGGCAGGTTTCACTTGAAATAGCGATAACTGTTAAAAAGTCTAGTTAATACTCATAACCTGAGCGGACTCGACTCATTACAAAAATACATAGAAATTGTTGCAACATTAGGCAAGAAAAGTAAGTCCTGTCATCTGGGGCACCCTTCCATCCACTTTCAAGACCCGGTTGACTCCTGACTTCTGTGCCCAAGTATAAAAAAATTACAAATATGAGTCTGTGTTACCTAAAGAGGAACCTATCCACCAAGTTTCATAACTGTACATTACTTAGAACTAAAGTTATCCTGCGGAAACGAAAGTATGGACGGGTGCACAGACACCAGACGGCTAACAGGTCACTATTTGGTAAATTAAGAGCCCCTTTATGTTTAAATGAATAGATGTTTGCCCTCTCGTCTTGAAAAGTTGCCCTCCCCCCCCCCCCGCCTTTCTATTTAGGAATATACAACCCCCGAAAATAAACGTAAGCTAATCATCTGTTTAATATAAAATTATTGTGATCTCCATTTATGGTCACGAAGAGAAATTTTTACTGATAATCAAGAGCATATTAACCCCCCCCCCCATTTCACCATGTCGATAGAAAAATCATATGTCAGCATCTTCAACATACAAGTAAGCCTTTAATCGCTATCAAACGTTTATTAATTCATAACAAGACTGAAAATGGATAGTGACCTCATAATGTCAATTTCCAACTGTACAGGTATTGTTATTTGGGTGTATGAATAGCTATTTTTGATCAAGCTTCTTATCCATTCATCAATTTATTCCGGTAAATATATTTATTCCGGTTAATCTAGTGACGCATGATTTGTAGTTTATTCTCATCCCGTGAACAGCTCCGTCTGCGGCATCATGCCCCAGTGCTAGACATCACTATAAACTGCCACACTGCAGACATCGTAGCGATATGACTGAAAAATTGTTAAAGCTACATTAAAAATCAAAATCACATCACATCACAACTCACCCCGTGCGCATGTCGCGATGATGTGATGGAGCGCTGAAGCGATGCGATTTAATTACAATCGCTCAATGGCAATCGCTTCATCGCTCCAGCGCCCGGTTTAACACATTACCCTTGGAGGTTTTTGTCATTTTCGCCTGAAAATCGAGTAGGAAACACATTTTGAAAGCCATTTCTGAATAGATCCGAAAACACCAAATCCCAGGTCATCTTTTTGAATAACATACTGCCTAGCTGTGTTAGAAGCATCGTTTTCCATTGGCTATTTGGCTCGCGCATCAGCAGAATGGTAAAAGTTAGAGTTTTTGTTTTAAATTTTTTTTTATTTTTTGCTAAATGGAGCCATTATTTTTGCGTCGAGACCACTCTTTATTCCAAATGCCCATCTTATCCTACTTTTTGCAAAGGTTCATCTGTCTGTTTGAAATTTATACCAGTTTGCCTTAGATCTGAGACCAAAAAGTCTAAAATTCAGACACATAATCGGATTTTGACCACGGGCGAATTTTGGGTAGAAAAAATCGGGTCTAAAAATTGAGGTTTTTTTTAAATCTGTATTTTGTAGTGAAACTAGATATTCCAGATTATTTGGTATCACTGTACTGCTAGATCTGTCTACCTTTTTATAATACCACCCATTTTAGTGTATCATGCGTGACCATGACGCTACAGAGCTCGGCAGTAGGCTACTACCTCATGCCACATTAACTCGTCGCTAGGGGTTAATGTGTTAACAAGGATTTTTAATTTTTTTTTTTTTTACAAATCGTCAAGGAATGGCTAAATTTGTAATTTATGTACAATGTCGATGCATAAGTGATTAGATACGAAAGGAATATTCAAATTTGGTGACGTCATCAAAATGCACCGTTGAACACATTAACTTCTGGAGGTTTTTGTCATTTTGGTGGCGCTCTACAGTTTCGTATTTTGCAGGGTTAGGATTTTAAAGAAAAAGAATTTCCCCGGCTTTCCTCACTGGTTATACTGGCTATTTAAAAAAGACCTTGTATATCTTAGGTATAATTCAAAGAACCTTTAATTCCCTTTTTTTTGATGTATGATTGATGGGTGTACTATGGGTTATAGAGTATACAGCTTGGCCTTACTTCAGATGTGCATCTTTCAAAAAAGTGCTAGCTCTACTTGGACATTTTCACTTCCTGAACTTCAGAGGTAAATTGTATAAAGACAAGCTGATAACTTTTTTTTACATTTTATATATTTGGTAATTCATTCATTGCACTTTCAGAAGTTGGTATTGTCTAGTCTGGCAAAATTCTTTTTCCTATTTTAAAAGCTGCTGTGTATAGTGTACTTTAGACTAATTCAGGCTGACTTTTTAACACAAGGGAGCAGTTATTTTAGTTAGCAGTGTGCTTAAATCATGCAAAATTTCCAAAAGTACAATATCCAAAGAAATATCATCCACATTAAATTAATGTAGCATAGAGGTATGCCAACATTCTCTCTATTGTGCATGTTTTAAATGCGAACTACTTCACCTTACATACGTCACTCTCTCAAAAGTACATATTAACGGGTGAGCGCCCCCTTTAGCCTGAAAATCGAGAAGGAAACACATTTTTAAAGCTATTTCTGAAAAGATCCGAAAACACCAAATCCCATGTGATATTTCAATAACATACTGCCTAGTTGTGTTAGAAACATAGTTTACCATTGGCTATTTGGCTTGCGCATGAGCAGAATGGTAAAAGTGGGATTTTTTGTTGCTAAACAGAGCCATTATTTTTGTATCGAGACCACTCTTTATTCCAAATGCCCATCTTATCCTACTTTTTTGCAAAGGTTCATCTGTCTGTTTGCAGTTTATACCGGTTTGTCGTAGATGTGAGACCAAAAGGTCTAAAATCCGGACACAAAATCGGATTTCGACTAACGGCGAATTTTGGGTAGAAAAAAATCGGGTCCAAGAAATGAATTTTTAAAACTCTATATTTTGTAGTGCAACTAGATATTCCAGATTATTTGGTATCATTGTAGAGCTACATCTGTCTACCTTTCTATAATATCACCTACTTTAGTGTATCCTGCATGACCATGACGCTACAGAGCTCGGCAGTAGGCTACTACCTCATGCCACATTAACTCGTCGCTAGGGGTTAATGTGTTAATACCACACGATGCAGCGGTGGCAAGATTGGCCCTTAGGTGGCAGGGTCCAGTTTCTAAATTGGCCCCTGGCAAATTTCTTAACTTAAGGCTATGGTGTGACTTTTTCAGCTATTATTGTTTAGTATTTATAGATATGGATATATTTGTGAAATAGGTGTTTCTGGCTTGTGTGGTTCTTGAAACTGATGTCAGGCATGTACACCTTCCATAGTTGCTCTGTAGTATGTTAATAGTGAAATACCAATAGTCGGCTAGGAAGAAGAGCTAGCCTCCCATTGCAATAGACACGTGGGTTCAAGGCAAGTGGAATATCTCAAAAACGGCTTGGATGACAACTATTCTGAATTGCATCAAGCTATTTAGTAGACAATGTCAACGCCGAAATATGACTGGCTCAAAAGGTTATACTTTAATGTACACTGTCATTAATTTAACACATTCAAATGATTCCTAACATGATCCGATCATGTTATTATTTTTGCCGGGATACAAATAGTCTTTATCGTGAAACGATTCTCTGAGCCATGGATGTTATTAAAGTATAACCTTTTGAGCCAATCATATTTTGCCGTTGACGTGTGTGCCACAGAGTTTACCTATTTTGAAAATAGAGTCGCATGTATACAATGTATGTGCAGTGAAGAAGACAATGTCTAATTCTTGCATGGAACAGGATTCCTAAAGTTGAATCGAGTTAATGGTAAGTGAAAACTTACTTTTTCATATACCACTGTTCTGTAATTCAAGAAGGTATGCACCACAGAGTTGAAAAGACGGTACATGTACGTCTTTTCACCGGTTTTCATATGTGCACGCACTTGTCCACAATCAAAAAATTCGCGAAAATCGCACGTATCGGAGCCCGTAACTTCAGTTTGGTACAACGCAGAAAAGTCAATGATGGCTTGATGGATAGAAAAATATCTCAGGAGTAAAACAAGCCATATAGTATGGTCGTGTGCTTTTAAAGACGGAAATAGCAGAAGGAAATCGAGGGTCATAGGTGGAACGAAGTATTTGGAAGTTCCGTACCTTCTCTCTTATATATTATGATAAAGAGGGTCCTATTTCAGAACGGCCATGGGGGTAATGTAAGGTATTTTTGTCGCTCTGGATGTTTTTTTCCTTTAGATCATTGTTTTTTTCTTGTCAACATCAAGCTCGCGTCGAGCACCTGTGATAAAAACTGGCCCCTGCTCCATTATGGGATTCCATACACTAACGACTTCTGCTTCGTTTGTGCGGACTTCCGCTGGGCATGGCAAAGTGTTTGGCGTCATCTCGTGCAAACTCCATGCCTGTTTTATTTCGATAGTTTACTCACAGGTATAACGGTACCAACTGCGCAAGTCCCGGTGGGTGGAGCTTAATGTGTAGGAACATTGTATTCAGAAATGAACAACAACACCAGCTGTGATTGCTGCATTATGTAAGAGTTGTACTTTCTGCTAGGCTTTAAAAAAAGTGGATCCTCTTGGCAACATGTGAGATAATCAGACTTTCTTTTTATTTATTTATTTTTTTGTTTGGTGTGGGGTCACAAGCTGGGCAGTAGTTAATTCATTGAGAATATCGTTTATCAAATCATCGATACTGTCCAGTGGGACTTGCGCTATTGTTCATTAATGGTAAAACTGGCCGACCAGCCAAGACTTCATTAGTCCTAAATCCGTCGTTATATTCACTTTGAGATATTACGCCTCATTCAGACGCCTGCTAGTAGATATAATGCTTAGGATGAACTGCATATAATTCACCCCAATTTTCTAAATAGATTCAAATGTATACCAGTAAATATAATGCATTGCTTATCAGTTAATCCAAATCCCTAAACGGATTTCAGTTTTACCTGTAGCTTGCAAATGGCTTTATTAATACGCCTCCTTAGTATATTCTCCACAATTGTTATATCTCTTTTAGTACGTCTGTCACCGCAGCTAGCACGTGTCATGTCATCGGACCCGGTTCTAGCACAGCAAGGTCAAAATAGTGCCTCTACCATGCCCCCAACCCCTTCTGTCTTCGTCACGATAAGCAGGACTGAGGAGGCAGGAGCTTCGGAGTTCACATGCCCTACTCTCAAAATTATATCTCAGGCTGGTAGACGACGGAGATTTTTGTGCATGATTTCCATGTTGGAGGTCAGATCGACGCCATTTTAAATTGGAACCTTGTGCATATTATAAGTCATTTTGTGAGAACATTATATGGATATGACCACATTCACAGAAGAAGTAGCGATACTAAGATGGTCATAATTACCACGATGGCAGTCATGTTTGAAGTCAACACCATTTTCATTTAGGACGAATTAGACCTCATCAAGAAAAAGTTGTATGTCTCTCTCTCTCTCTCTCTCTCTCTCTCAAACAGTTTAGGAGTATTAATAACAAATTTCTGCTAAGGGACAGACGTCAGATGAGGGACGATATGTCATCACATAAGTTTTGGTCAGAAACAAAACAGAAAATTTCAACGGTGACAGACAAAGCATTAGAAAAATATAAGGACTACTAGCAGACTAGACCAGCAAGTTGTTCTCCACCTGTTTTTTTTTCTTTGACTGGCGGCGGTCAAAGAAAAAAAAAAAAGGTGAACAACTTGCTGGTCTACTAGCAGACGTAATCCCAAATTCACTCCATGTATTATATGTCCAATTACATTTTTTACTGGTATAAAGGTTGGCCAGAAAAAAATATTCACAAATGTTATGGATCTGATTGAAAGTTTTGTACATTTAACCTTTTTACCACCGCGTCAAGACCCCCAGTCGTGAGGCCTAAGAAGTATATTCCATTTACCGATGGTGACCTATGCACGAGGTTCTGTGAATTTCTACCCATCGATTCTCAAAGAGACAGTTACGGACAGACCTTGCCCCCCCCCCCCCCAAAGTGTGGAGATAATTAATATTTTCATATTACTCTCTTCTATCAAAACTTAACAGTTACAATATGTTAAATAAGATTTCAAGAGAATTTTCAATTTCTTTCTCTGCATGTATATTAAATATTTGACACAGAGACATTCCCATATGAGTACTTATCTGAGATGAAATTTATTAAATAAGAAAAATGTACATCTTTTGCGATCCACGTAATGAGCCCAAATGAAGGATTGCATTTACCAGATAACATAAAATACTGATTTTATTTTGCGAAATCACATAAAAGTCTTGCAAATTAATTTTGAATACAGGGAAATAGGTTGTTCATAACGGCGTTGGCATTGGTGATATGATTTATGACTTACCGCCATATTTAGCAATGTCGGCCAGCAGATTTGATGGAGGAAGAGCCCCAAAAGAACCATGACCCATGGGAAACTAGTGGTAAGCTTTGTTTCACATACCCAAGCTGGTCGAGGAAAGACTCATGCCCACGAGGACAGAGCTGAGAAAGTAGTGACCTGTAAAACTACCAAGAAATAATAAGAATACTGCGTAATAATATCGTGTGCTTATTTGGACCAATCAAATTTATATAAACTGATCTGTTGATTTGTTGACATATCTAAAATTTAACTCGACAATACATACATAACCGAATAAATGAATCTATGAATAAAATGTATGTGACAGTGAATGACTGAGCAAACAGAGTTTTAAAATGGTTTATACATTATTGCCCTCAGTAATTTTAGCATAATTTAGTCAGCCATTCGACTGTCAAGGCCATATCTGGGAAAGAATATGAAAGCCGAAGAGGGAATGGATGACCATGGCTAAAGTAAACACTTTTGTTTTATTAAGCCAGATTGACACTCCCTCCCATCCTCTCTCCACAGACTAATTTGTTATTATTTTGTTATTTGTGATGACGATGCCATGGAGAGGATAATAATATCCTCATAAGATTACGTAGCTGGCTTTCCAACTTATCATCATCTTTTTGTTTCAATAAAACTCTCTAGTTATTTTATAGTTGTCATTCAGAGACACGGCGTCAAGGGAGAAAACTCCGCAGGGCTTACTGAGTTCACCGTATCCAGAATATTTTATTACTTAATTACTTTCGCATGTTCCATATTAGGACTAAAATCCTGACCAGAATATCCCCATAATTCGAAATAATAATAACAAATATAATAAAAGTAATAATAATAATCATAATAATAATAATAAAACTGATAATAATAATAACAATATCGATAACAAGAGTACCAACTTTCAAAGTGCAATCAATATATATATATATATATATATATATATATATATATATATATATATATATATATATATATATATATATATATATATATATATATATATAATGCATCTGTGTCTTTTGGGAAAGGCACTTATCTGCTAAAAGTGCCACTCAAACAAATAAATAAATAAAGAAACATAATGACATTCTTACGCTGTAAGGAATTAATATTTAATTCAACCCATTATGGCCAGGAGCTTTTCCTCATTTTCGCTTAAAATCAAAGTAGAAGAGAAATTCTTCATGTTATGTCCAATGAAATCCAAGCACACTTGATTCAGAGGGATTTTTAACCAGTTGCTGAGATATGTAAGAGAGGTTGTTTGCTATCGGACCAGAGCATGAGGTGATATGTGAAAAATCTGACATTTTTCTTCTTCTTCGTACTGGACCTATCACTTCTGCTCTCTGTTTCTCTTTAATACCAGGTTCCAAAGCTACCCATTTGTTTTTACAAACGTTCTTCTGTCTTTGTGTAGTTTGTTCAGGTCTGCTTTAGATCTTACGAGAGGACATTGAATCACCGGTCCTGCAAAGAAAATTGTGTCTCAAAGTTGAGCGTTTTCTCCCATTGTTTTTTATATGTGGTTATGAATGTCTATATTTTTCTCTAATACCACCCGCTTGCGTATATCGTGAACTGCGATGACATCACCTGCCCTGGAATAAGAGTACTACCTCATAACGCAAATTTGCGTCTCTCGACATTTAAGAGTTAAAAGGGAAACCTAAGTAGAAGAACAATATGATCCAGTAGCTGATATCGTTCACCTGACTGCCATGGACCTAACAGCCAAATGCATTAACAGTTATCTAACCGTCAAGAGGATAGAACGTGCTTAATAGAAAATGTATTTTTACTGGCTCTCTGTGACAAATATTTTTCCCGTGTTTTAGCATATAACTCAGTTTTCCTGTTTATTATAAGAATAGTGTGGCGAGTAAATTGGCGATTTGAGTGTCAGTATTTTCTATTTTTCAACAAGCTCTCTAACGTCAGTATAATGCCTTTTCATGGTGTCGGCTATAGTGTAAGCTTAATCATCCCACTTTAGTTGCAGGTTTTAGAATATAAGTTATGCAACTGTTAGCATACACATACCAAATTTATTTACTATTATGTAATTTCGGGAGGCGGGGCTGCAATTTTCTACCGAGGTGAGATATTTTCTTTTCTTTTTATCTTTCTTGAGATAAACTCAAAATAATTTTTTTCTTCAAATATGTAATTAATATTATATGCTATTGTTACTGTATTACAACCACAGTGGGGGTGCCTCGATTATTTAAACCATTTCATTAATTCCTAGGGCTCAACCTGTTTGTCAACAATATAATGTGGGCAAATTATGTTCTTTGATATAAGAGGTTATCTAACCCGAAATTTGCGTGTAAAAAAATTCGTATGCAATAAGAACTTAATAGTTCGAATTCTCGGTTCCAAATGGTATATACAAATTTCATACATAATCCTTAATTTTAAATGTTTTTATCTATTACCTCTCTCATTTTCAACATATGTTATTTTCTATTCTAAGTGCTCAATCTTTGAAAGTTCCACTGTATCTCTCCTGTCACTCTTTACCATCCACCCACTTCCATCGAACAGGGAAGTTGTTTATGTAAATTTGGCACGTGTAAATATTCAGGTAAACAAAACATGGATTGGTGGGCATTGCAATCGATTGGCCAATCCAAATCAACCATTACGTTGGAAAGTGACCTCAAGACTGTAATTTACTGTGTAGTAAACACACAAATCCTTGCTTCAATTCCTCTAAATTCACATATTAGAAGATATGATTCGTCATGACAAAACTACCCGAATATATAACTATCATCTTCGACTGTTTGTGCAGGTAATTTAATGTAACAATCCTGTATTGTTGTAAAAACAAGCGAACGCAACGAGCATTTTGATGTGCGAGGGGACATCTCAAAACGGATACTCTTATACAACAACATGGCTGTCTAAAATCTGCAAAACCGCAGGTACCCGGCGGTGATTAAAATTTTTCCCTAATTACATAATGCTTTAAAGCTCAACATTAGCAAACAAAATACAAAAAGTAAAAGCATTCTTAACATTATACGCCTTGTGCATGAGATTAATCTCTCTCTCAACAAATTTTGTCTGATATATCCAAACACTGATTTTAGTTAAAGTTTATAGAACTTTGATTGGACTTTGCTGGTAACTTAAATTTAGATGATACTAGTATGTATCTTCATAACAAAACCGTACATTTTCATTAGATTCATATGTATTATAACAATATAAAATGTCTGTGCATAAAACAAAACACATATTACAGTGAGAAGCAGGTGGGTTTGAATCCCACCAGGGTTTTATGCAGTCATGCATTGTATAGTTTTCAAAACCCAAAAATTGTTTTAGCTGAATTTTTAAAAAAAGAAAGTATTTGGAAAAAATCATTTGAAACTATTTAAGAATTATGATATAATGTTTTCCTATGAACTGAATACGGTTTTGATAATGATGCTTTTCACTTATAGTCTATTCCACACCAGTCACTTATATTCTATTCCACACCAATCACCTATAGTCTATTCCACAACAATCACTTATAGTTTATTCCACACCAATCACTTATATTCTATTCCACGCCAATCACCTATAGTCTATTCCACACCAATCACTTATAGTCTATTCCACACCAATCACTTATAGTCTATTCCACACCTGTCATTTATCATGAAATACCTGTATCAACAGTATGAAATGTATTTATAGATTTAGTTACATGGCTTGTGTTTATACTGAAATCATTCTTTACATGCTTTACATATATTATGGATATACTATTTCATGCTTACCTGCATGAAATTTTTTCATTAAAACATATCAAGAATATATTACATACTAACATTCTGTAATTATAATTGTAAATCTTATGGCTTAATGGACAAGTGTTCTATGTAAAGTTAGACTGATTCCAGAAGTTTATAGATTTTCAATTACTTATCCTTCTTCCGAAAAGTTCTGAATGTCACTTTTATAGGATTAATCCCAGGAAAAAGACATCCATGATGAATATTCACACTATGTATCATGGTGGGATAATGTGACTGGGTGGGACATCATGCTACATGTCTGTGGCATGATGCCCCAGTGCTAGACATCACTATAAACTGCCACATTGCAGACATCGTAGCGATATGACTGAAAAATTGTTAAAGCAATGTTAAAAATCAAAATCACATCACATCACATGTATCACGGTGAACTCCAAGATAGGAACCAGTTTTAATGTTTTCAACTGTTTTCATACATTAGTTTCATAGATGATATCCAGACTTCTGTTTCATTTTTCATTAGAATATCTATTTTCATTTCATCATTATCAAAGCAGTATTCAGTTCATAGGAAAACATTATACCACACTTCTTACTTAGTTTCAGATGCTAATCTCCAAATACTTTTTAAAAAAATTCAGCTAAAACAATTTTTTGGTTTTCAAAACTATACAATGCATGACTGCATAAAGCCCTGGTGGGATTCAAACCTACCTGCTTCTCACTGGAATATCACTCTGGAGAAGGTAGTAAGACAAGACCAGTACTTAAAAATAATATTATTCATGTAACTATTAGATTTTCAACTATTTTGAGTATTAATGATTTAGAAATGTTGTATTAATCTAACTTTCTAAATATTCAATGTTCCTATTTTTCACAAGTAGTATAAAAAATAAGATGTGTTAACTTATAATAGACTTTTAAAAAATATTATTTACACTAGTCAGTTAAACCATAGAGGTAAGCTTGCACCTTCATATAGCCTCAGTTTGTCATGGTGAACCACTTTTGGTCATTGTGTAGGTCCTTCTTTTATTCTGTGCAATACATTATTAACTTTATTCAGGATTTGATATGGACCTTTCCATGGTCTGGGCTTAACTCAATTTTTTTTTCTGATTGGATTGTAATACTGAACAGTATCACCTTCTTTGTATTTATTAAAATTTGTTTTTGTGTCATAATTTCTTTTCATACATTTACTAAACAAATTCAGTCTTTTTCTTGCCATCTCGTGTACTTCTCTGATTTTATTTTTGAGATTATTTGCATAGTCTGTTTTGTATCTTCATTCGTTATCATTCAGGTTTTCCAAGTACCATTTCAATGGGAAGAAGTATTTCTCGACCAGATTTCATCATACTGGGACTTATTCCAGATGATTCATGTACTGTTGATCTGTATGCCATCATCACCAAATCATACCAGTCATCTTGATGCGAGGACACAAATGCTGAAAGTATGTTCTGTCATCTTTTTAATTTTGTTCTCAGCAACATGCCTTTTAGCAAGTGGTATTCTGTTGGGATACTGTTTGACAGGGTTTGCATCTCTGACATCAATTTGATGTTTTATGAGTTGGCTTATATCACTTGAAAATGCAGAAAGGACACTGATTTTTTTATCAAAAATTGTTTTAAATGTTCCGTTTGTTCTTTACCCAGATTTTAGAAGACCTTAACAGTCATTTCAGTTTTCCGTTCGATAATTGATCTCAACCCCTTTTCTGGCTTATTGCACCAGCATGTGTACTGTGTACAACTTGAATTGGTTGTAATTCGGGAGTAACATTATTTTTATAAAACTGAACTGGTTTTTCTCTTAAATTTGCTATTCTCAGCAGAATGTATCCATTTTTAAGATGTACTAAAACATTTGCTATTAGTAGACCAGTTTTCTCCACAAATTTTGAGACTGCTCTGACCATGACCTCTCTGCTTGGACTATCAGTATTTTCCACATTTATTTATAAAACTATGGATTTGTTTGTACTTTTGATTTTGGTTTCTCTCTGTTCAAAAATTTGTTTTCAGTGTTATGTATATTGAATTTAATAGTTTGTTTGTTAGTTTTAAATGTTTTTAATTCCATTACATGCTATTGTAATGTAACTTTTGAGTTCAGTTCTGTCTAACCTATTTTTATTATTTCATTGATAAACAACTAATAATAGAAACACTGCATCTAGATGATGACCTTGTTTCAGAATCTGTGACAGTTTTGGTAAACAACCATTTTTTTATCTTTCTCAAGAGTAAGAATCATAAAGTTAAGTCAAGGTCATACCTGGATTACGTGATATGTAGTAACAAACTATTGTTTTTGATAGAAGTTAGGCAATTGGGCTCCAAACAACTGACACATTAAGTTGTTATTATGTTGTGACCAGTTTGGTTTGAAATTTTATTTTCTTCAAATTATTGGATTTAAGTGATTCTTTTCCCTGAAATACGTAAGTACTCTGACATAATTCTTGTACAAAAACATTCACTGGAATTTATACTGAATTCAGAACTGAAATAATATTTTCTGTGATTCAACAAGAGACTGTTGACACATCAGGACTTCACTGACCACAATATACATCATTGTCTTCCATTCTGGAATTTCACCGGGACTCAAACTCAGTTTCATTCAGGACTTTTTATTGCTAGGACATCTATTTTGTAAGTTTTGTATTATTTTGTGTATTTATTTCGTAAAACTAAGTTCCTTTTTCTCATTTTTCACTTGGTATTCTTAGGAAAAAAATTCTTTGTTAAATTTTACAAAGCTTGTTGCCTTCACTCTTTTCTGTTACTTGTTTTAAGAGCATAGATTTGTAACATCTGTTTGTACTGTTTGTAAAGTTTTCAAACCATCTTCCATTGTAATTTCTTTTGCGATCATTTCTTCTGACATTGTCATTCCTATCATCTTATTTTGTGTTTCTGATTGCAATTTTTCAAGTGTTTCATACAAATTTTCTAGCTTTTGTACAGTTTTTTCCAGCCTGCCTTCTGGGGCCCCGAGTGGCCGAGTGGTCTAAAGCGCTCACCGTTCCGGATCACTGCCATCTCACCTCTGTCTGCGTGGGTTTGAGTCCAAGGCTCGGCTAGCGTGGGTACGTGGGAAAGCCTGCCAGTAGCTTCTCGTGGGTCGGTGGTTCTTCCTTGGGTTTTCCAGGGTTCTTCCTCCACCAGTTATACTGGCCGCCATGTATAGCCTATCTTGTGCTGAAAAATGGCATTAAACCCTAGAACAACAACAACCAGCCTGCCTTCCTTATGTACAGTTTCTCTTTCAGAGACGGAGCTCACATTTTTCTGTCTCTTTTCATCAGCCACCTTGTTTGTGAGCTTCCGTTTTAACAGCTATCATTTCAGTCCTAATTAGCTCATTATTTGTTTTAGGACCATATTTTCTAAATCTCATTCTAGTTCCCGAGTCCAGCATGGCATCAATAAAATTGTCAAGGGATACAATTTAAATAATATCACCAGTTGCATAAGGATATTCCTGTCAGGTCAGTTTCATGATGCTTTGTACTAATTCAGAAATTGATTCTCCCTTTTTACAAACTCAAGATTTAAGTTCAGTCCTGTGTATTTAAGTTTTATATCTTCAATTTAGCACTTTAACCGAATTGCAATGTTTTGTTTGTTCTGGTTCAGTTTCATTAAGCAAAGAGTAAGATTGCTACTGCAAGGGAGAGTACTGTATCTTTAACTTACTGTATGTTGCTAAACAGTTGTTTTTGTAAATTACTCTCCAGTTTACCATAGGGACTTGAACCCTTTTATCTTATTACATCACTGTTATCGTCAGTGTCTGTTGTCGCACTCTCAGTTTCACTTTTAGCTTAAGATTTCCTATCTATGTCTTCCAAACTATAAAAAAAAAATCAGCATTTGCTCCATTTCCAAACCTCATCAGTCACATTTAGTAAAAACAAAATTATCTACTACTGCTCCTGGAATCAGATTTTTATTTCATTGTTTTCCTCTTTTTTAGGAAGATCAACTCGATTAGATTTTCAAGACAGAAGATAAGATTTTATTCATAAAATTTAAACACTGTGTTATGGCATTAGATAATTGTCATCCTACTTCTGACATCAAATCTTTTAATCTCAGTGGTCTGGAAAGTTAGTCACGAGTTTAGATTTTCCAGATCTTGAAGCTACAAGGGGTTCAACTGACTTTAGCTGATAGGGATGAAAAGCAATTATCAAAAAAACATAAAAGTTTAGAACAGATTTATTTAATATTTTCTCGTACAGTAGAACTTTCCTTATTCGGCACCCAATTAACCGTCATTCTCTGTTAACCGTCAGGTCATTGTATGTCAAAATATTAAAATAGGTACATGTACATATGTAGGTATTCTGATTTTTTATGACTTGGTCTATTGTATAATACTTTTAATGTACATATTTTATTATCTGTCTATTCTCATATCCATCATGGTCTTGGTCCTTTACTCTGATAGATAAATGAAGTTCTACTGTACTTATCTAGGATGATAGGTAAAGAAAATTACACTCATGACCGGTTTACATTTTCAATTTTAAATGCAGAAATATAACTATATTACAAACATAGTTGGGTTGCCTTGATTATTTCATAAATTCTTAAGGTTCAGCCTGTTTGCTAACAATATAATGTGGGCTATTTTTTTAATAAAAAATAAAGTTAGAATTAAAAAATATCCAACCCACAATTTGCATGTAAAAAATTTGTCTGCTTAATGAGAATTTATAGTTTGAATTCTTCATTCCAAACCGTTCATCAAGATTTAATGCAGGAACTGTTCTTTTTAAATGTTTTGATCTATTACATCTCTCATTTTCAATCTTATATTCTTCAATCTAGGTGCTGGATCTATAAGGGTCACACTCTATCCCTCCCATCTCTCTCCTCTAGCTTTCTACTATCTGTGCCCTTACTTTGAACGATGATGCTGTTTACATACAAGTTCAACATGTGTAAGTATTCTGGTAAATAAAACATGGATTGGTTGGCATTGCAATTGATTGGTCAATCCAAATCAACCATGCTGATGGAACATGACCTCATGACTGCAATACACACACAACTCCATGCTTCAGTTCCTTTAAATTCACATATTAGAAGATAAGATAAATCATGACAAACCTACCCGAATATATGACTGTCATCTTCTACTAATTAAGCAGGTGATTTAATTTAACAATCTTGTATTGTTGTACAAAATATGCGAATGGGTAACAAGCATTTTGATATCTGGAGAGACATCTAAAAATGGATATGCTCTACTACAGTAACATATTGTGACTAAAATCAGCTGATCTGATAAAACACAAACTGCTTAGCAGTATTGTGGTACGAGTAGAAGATTGTTGTATGTCATTGTGTGAAAGTTTTCATGGTACCTAACTAAAAAGCATCATGTATTTCATTTCCTGTTGTTATTTTTACATTTTAATCCAAGCGTATTTGAGAATATGTCTCTCACTGTCAAGATGTGTTTGTACACATCATTATACTTATAATGTCTCTGCATGTCAGCAATGTCTGCCTGCCACTCATCATTAACATGACTAACATAGACCCTTCAGTTTGGAAATCTTTTTTTCTCTAATTTGATTGTTTAATGTGTAAGCGGATTGCCCAGTTAACCATAATTTCAAATCAGTTTAGTTTTCTTGTATTATTTGTCCACATTTAAATTGTCCACACCATTTATTGATATTTGTGCAAGCAACTGTATTTCCAATATTTCAGTAAATCTTTAAGTGTTATCAGCAAGCCAACAGGACACTCATGGACTTGAAATTTTATTTTGAAACATCTGCAGAGTTATTGTAATCCTTTCAAATTCATGAGTGATTTCAGATTCATGTCAAATGTTTCCATTCCTGTGTCTGATTTAAAAATAGCTACTTAATATTCTGATTCCTTTATTGTGAATTCTGTTCATCTTTGTTAAACCTTTGTAGATTGATCATGCAAGGTTTATGAAAATTTCTATTCATATTGTACATTTAGCTGAAAACAATCAGCTTTGCACTCATAATTTAATCCAATTTCATGATGCAGTTTTTGTTGTTGTTTAACAAGCTATCGGAATTGACGGTTCTTACTTCCATGGTATTATCAATGAATGCTGTCTGTATCATTGCTGAATATCTATTTTGATGCTTCAAATTTACAAATCAATATTTCTAATCTCTTTGTGTCACACATATTACATTCAGACTTGTGAACTAATAGAAGTTACCTCTTGATTCTGAGACTGGTGCTTTTATGTGAAACTCCTGAATTATTTTAGATCATCCTTTTTTGAAAACTCGTGACTTTTTAATTATGCTGTGACAAAACCCTCTTACATTTATTTTTTTTCTCTTTGAACAGAATGATTGCCTGGCTTAATCTGGTTTAATCTTGTTAAGATTGTTCTGACCAGGTAACAATACGTACAGGATATCTACAATTTTTTAAAGTACATATATGGAAATATTTTACACGTGAAATGGAAACATTTTGATATCACTCATGAAATATTTCCTTATACTGTACATGTATTTACTTTTTATCATACATTTTACGATAAAATCCTTCAATTTTCATGGGCTTATTACTCCATTAACCGCTCTGGTGGCCTAGTGATTAGAGAGTCCGCCTTGGATGCATGAGGTCGTGGGTTCGATCCCCAGCTGACATATATCAAAGACTTACAAAAATGGTACTAACAGCTGCCTCGCTAGGCGCTCAGCGTTAAGAGGTTAGGGTTAGGACTGGTCGGCCTGCTGTCAGGATAATGTAACTGGGTGGGATGTTACATGTGTGTGGCATGATGCCCCAGTGCTAGACATCACTGTAAACTGACACACCGCAGACATTGTAGCGATATGACTGAATATTTTTTAAAGCTACGTTAAAAATCCAAATCACACACACATTACTCCATTCTGTGCCAGTAGGATACACAACTGCATTATTGCAATAATATAAGGAAGTTTGGAAACCTTACAATGTTTGGACAGCAGCATTTTACAAATTTAGATTGTATAAATAATACATCATATTGTCTATTTTGTCAAATCAATGACATTTTTCATGTGAAAATGAAAATTTTAATTTTCTTTAACACATTTCTTGTGTGGATTGATACACTGACAAATTTTGATGATCATGAGTTTACTTGTAGAAAATTTGGCTTCTATTTGTGTTTATTTCTGAATTTAAAACCCGAGATTTTGGTTGTTGGCAAGCTTGCTGTCAATTTCAGGAACACTGGTTGCACACTAATTCCTGTTTGAAATCTATGTTCATCAATGCATGAGTTATCCATCATTTTCAGATCTCATTATGATTGTTGTGACTGTTTAAATCGGTACTTTAGCAATTTTATTACTATATATAATCACAAGTTTTTCTTAAATATGTGTATCATTTCACCGAGTATAATAGGTATATGATACCGAATATTGAAAAAAAATAGATCATGTAAGGTCTTAGTAATGAACATGAAATCAAAATGTATGGATTAATGCAGTTTAGTTGGTTATGGATTATGGATTAATCCAGTTCAGGTGGTTATGGATTATGGATTAATGCAGTTCAGGTGGTTGTGGATTTTGGATTAATGCAGTTCAGGTGGTTGTGGATTTTGGATTAATGCAGTTCAGGTGGTTGTGGATTTTGGATTAATGCAGTTCAGGTGGTTGTGGATTTTGGATTACAGTTCAGGTGGTTATGGATTAATGCAGTTCAGGTGTTTATGGATTTTGGATTAATGCAGTTCAGGTGGTTATGGATTATGGATTAATGCAGTTCAGGTGTTTATGGATTATGGATTAATGCAGTTCAGGTGTTTATGGATTTTGGATTAATGCAGTTCAGGTGGTTATGGATTTTGGATTAATGCAGTTCAGGTGGTTATGGATTATGGATTAATGCAGTTCAGGTGGTTATGGATTTTGGATTAATGCAGTTCAGTTGGTTGTGGATTATGGATTAATGCATTTCAGGTGGTTATGGATTATAGATTAATGCAGTTCAGGTGGTTATGTTTCTGTGTTTGTGTGAGTGTATGTATATAACATTTACTGGAAACAAACATTCCATCATTTCTTACGAGCAAAATGTTCATGTAGCTGATCACACATATTTGTAACACTTCTGAACACATCACATGTCAGATGTGTAGCTTAAACAGGGTATTTAGCCTTCTTTAAATGTACATTACGCTTCCGTCAGTGCAACAACTGAAACACATTTTACTGTCAGGAAATGTTCTTTTAGAAATTAAATTAAAATATGTAGGAATTATCATTATATCATCAAATTGGAAGCTGGAAAAGCAAATCACAACAATTTTATTATGTCTCTTTCGGCATTCAGATACTTCAAACAATCTATCTTTAAAGGAGACTAGAAATCAAAATTTTCCTTTTACGTATGTAATTTTCTACAAATTTTAATTCGACTGCAATGTTTATAAATTAAATATCATAAGCGGGTAGTGATTATATTACGTGGAAGATACAACGATTCCGTAAATTGCCGAGTTTTTCCGAGTTTTGATGAGACGACAGATCACATGGTACCGTGACGCAATACTAGCCAAACATAAACATTGGCGAGCGAGGCAGACAAGAGGAGACCACATTTGGGTTGCACATTCAAAAGTTCAATCTGCAGTCTGATATAATAGTTTATGTACTGTACTGGTAAGTGCTAAAAGAAATTTGTTAGGCACAGGCCCCGGGCTGGTGACTTAAATAAACTAAAGTCCTGAATG
This sequence comes from Sinohyriopsis cumingii, assembly GCA_028554795.2. Taxonomy (NCBI): domain Eukaryota; kingdom Metazoa; phylum Mollusca; class Bivalvia; order Unionida; family Unionidae; genus Sinohyriopsis; species Sinohyriopsis cumingii. The sequence continues at coordinate 121,823,875 of CM068824.1, read as the reverse complement.
AAATTCCACAAGCCCGGACAGCTCATACCTGTCAACTCTCAAGCCGGGAGAAAAAACTCCCGATTTTGGGGATATTTCCTCATCTACCTCCCAATCTCGTAATATCTCTCAATTTTGCGCAGCGAAGTCCCGATTATTACATTATGTCTGTCAATTTTCATTTGTCATGAAAAAAAAAACAACCCCAAACCATTTATAAATAGATATAACGTATGCAATCAGTCTAAACTGCCACACTGCAGACATCGTAGCGATATGACTGAAAAATTGTTAAAGCTACGTTAAAAATTCAAATCACACGCACACACGTCTAAACCCGGCACTGGACGAAATAATTAATATCATACAACAGTTATTTTCTTCTTTTTTTTCTTCTTCAGTAAATAGAACGTGAAGATTAAACATTATTCAAGTAAATTCCAGATGTTTTTAAACAACTACAACAGTACTATACTAAAAAAAAAATGAAAAGAATAAAATTGTCACCAATTAGCTTAAATGAATGATCACTTTGAAATTTTCTATGCAAACAAAATCTCATCTCCGTTTCCGCCAAAGAAACTCGGCCAGTTAACACCTGACATTCCTCTACCGTATATGAAAAGTTTAATTACCATGAAGGAATAAATACAAGGAATAAAATAAAATATACCATGCAGTATATGTGGCCCTAAATAACTAATTCTGAATAAATATTTTATTCAGCAAACAGTGTTACATGCATTAATACTTAAACCTAAGAAGATAAGGTGGGGCATAAAACGTAAGAAAAACAGTTGCCACATGTACGTTAACTTGTGACTGCAGATTTGAACTGTTAAAATGAAGTCCATGGCATCGTAAGTAACAACAAAATAGGCATCGTTTATTTGGCAATCAGTTGCTGGTGCTTACACATACACACACTGTCGAACATGGTTTCTTTGAAGTATGTCCGAAGGGCAGTCCTTTTCACAAAAATGCAAGGATAAGGATTATATTTGTTAGTCACACCGGCTTTATTGTTTACGTACTTAAATCAAAACTTTAGCAATTTTGCAATTTAGCCAGAACTGACCAGAATATGCAAAAGGGGCTTGTCATGGGGGAATAATAAGGCGTATCACAGGGAGAAAAGGCACGTCAAATGGGCGGTCGCACATTGGGGCAAGGGGGAGGGTAAATAGTCCCCCCCCCCCAGTTCTATTATCAGACAGTTAATGTGAAACTTTGACCTCTTTTCTTTTAATCGCTGCTTTTTAAACTGACCAAGGAATAGTTTTATATCAGTTCCAATTATTACAGATTACCGTTTATGCATACTACATGTATACAATGCATTTTTTGTTAAAAAGATTTAATTTTTATAAGATTACTGAAAATTGTGTTGTCTCGAAACACGACAGGTTTAGAATCTTATTTTTAGCAAAGCTTCCATTTGATTAAAATCAAATCTAAATTTCACCTAGGACAGTGGTGATTTGATTTAGATTGTGCCGTGTTAAGGCATGTATGTCAACATCTTGAAAATACATTTACTCATTTCACCAGCGTGATCAAAGTTTCCTCAGGCAAACAATTTTTGTTTCGACAAGCCTGACGGGCACCTCACTTTGAATACAGGATGGGCCGGAACTAAAACTAGAAGGGGCCCAGGGTGTCGGGCTATCAGATTTGTTTTTAGCACTGCTGTTTTAGATAAAAGATATGTGGATTGGTTGTTGCATTTTGTGGTCACTTAATCGTCCTTCTGCCTATTTTCGTAACTCACACGTTTAACACTTTTCCCAGGATTTAAAATGTCCAAAGGTATGTCTGGAAGAGTGCCAACTTTTAGTCTAGGCCTAGCATTTGCGTATCTTTGAGCTGCCATTTTTTCATGATCCCTCTCGTAACATTCCTTTGAGAAATTTAACGAGCACATAGTGCTGTATGGTGTTGCTTTGAAATCGACTCGTTTGTAATAATGTACCTATTCTTTCATTATACCTTTATCTTTCGGAAAAGAAAAAAAAAATATGTCCACAGGCTTTTCTTAATGTTCTATTACACCCGTAAGCAACGCAAAACGGTATTGTGTTTTACTCTGGCAACTCCCACTTGAGCTGCTGGAGTCGCTACTATGACGTCACATCCCGAAAGTAACCGAATAGGCGCGGAAATTTTGCATACGAGGTCACGGAAATTCAGCTCCTAGAAGATGGGCCAATATTTAAATATTGGCATTACGGTCTCAGATGATACTTCAGAATAAGGTTTTCTGCTATAGTACTTTTATTATTATTGTATATTTCCATTGGTTTCTGGTCTCCTTTAATGTTCTTTTTTTTAATTAGAAAAATGTGAAGAGGCTCTAAAAGCCCAATTCCACTTGAGGAGAAGAGAGTTAATCAAATCTGAAAGTCATACTTAGAGGGACAAAACGTGAACAGAGATGGAAAGGGAAAATTCCAAGAACACGAGTAGTTTGGACACACAATCAGTGGGGGATTTCTGTATAACCTGACAAAAGTGGGAATGATAAACAAGAGACATACCCAGTATTCAAAACATTTCTGGTATTGTTCCCATTATACAAGTTAAGGACAGGACATCAATGTTTCCAAAAAATTGAGAACCAGATTCTTGATGATTCTTATATTCCATTCCAGAAGACAGATCGAAAACCCACTATTCTTGTCAAAACCGATGTACTGGGAATGGAACACACAGCTGTCCAAGTCTCTGCATATGGGCTGGACAGCCAGAGTCATTTTGAATTCATGCTACTCGACCATCATACATTTTCAGAGTGGAAAACTCCAGTAAAAACCAGTAGAAAGAACTTTACAATTATGCTTCACAATTTGGAACTGGTATATTCATTTATGCGAATTCCAGATAGAACCAGAGCTGCCAACCCTCCCGACATGCAATTAGTGAAAAGTGGGATAAAAAATTAGTGAATTTTGAACATAATTAGTGAAAAATTATATCATGACACTAACTACATCCACTTCAGCGTCAGTACTGCATTATATGAAAATCCCCCCAAAAAGTAAAACATATTATTTACACTGATTAGATGTACTACTTTATTTGCAGCCAAATTTACTGATATACACAAACTTCACACTATTAGTCATGATATAATGCTGTGGCAGTCTTGAACTTTCTCATTCAGGTAATGGTAAATTTGTTTTCAGAACAGTTCAGACTTCTTGCCTGCTGGTTAATCTTGGTGACTAAAATTGATGCAGATTTTCAGCACCTAAGGAGGCACTAAAGTTTGTCTTATTTTTCCTCACAACAGGAAATCATCTTTCACTGTCACTGTAGCTGATCTCCAACGGAGAAAGACAGGTTATGTTCAACAAGAAAGCTCACAAACAATGCTTTAGCACTGGTACCATGCAGGACTTGAGTAGGTGGCTTAAAGTACTCCAAAACTGAAATTTGCTGGGGGTGCTATAGCAGTGTGCTTTTTCACATCATTCTGCCACATGCCCACAAGGGCTCGTATCATTGCCTACAAATTATCTGTCATACATGTGCTATATAATAATATTACTACATGGTACATGTATAACAGGTAAATTGTAAGCAACAATACCAGCCCTTGTGCACATTTCCATTTGTAAAATTCGTGGCACACTACTATGCAAAAAGCATAATGTTCATCAATGTCTGATGGCTGAACGCTAGGCCAGATTTTGGCGTACTCCAATCTATACTTCACTTTTTGTTGAAGACAAATCTTTTTCCTTGGCGGTGAAAACATTTTAACTGCAGTGTAGCTTAATTACGAAATGGTATTAATACAGAAGATGAAACATCGGATGGTGAACGTTTAGTGGTGTCGATGCTTGCGCAAAAAACTCAAGCAAATTACGACATATGCTAATCTGTCAATCTAAAAAATTTCAACACTCAAAAAAGCTGTATTCTTGTGGTTTCCCAACATCTATAAACTTTTAGCTACCAATGTGCTTCCTCACGTCATCTGTGCCACCATGTCCAATGCTAAAATTTGTGGCATACTATATGCAAAAAGCATGATATATATATCGGTATTTGATGGCTGTATGCACGGCAAATTTTTGGTATATTCCAAACTAAACTTCATTTTTTGTGCAATACATTTCTTTTTCTTTGGTCGCGAAGATGTTTTCAAGATGCGATGCCAAACGGTAATTCAAATCAGTGTTGGCGGCGATTATGCAGAGAAAAATTCCGGTTAGGTCCAGTTTCTTACAAAAGCATTTGTAAAACTACTCTTTTATATATATATATATATATATATATATATATATATATATATATATATATATAATTAAGCTAAAATGCTTGCTACCAGTCCAACTGTACGAATCGGCTATATTTCTGCTAATATCTTGGCTAGGAGAACAGGACCATTTTGGCAATTGCCAACATCATGACTAGCACTTAACGGGAAAATTTAAAATAACTGAGAACTGGGGAATTCTTGATTTTTTGCATGTGGCGTGAATCCATGAATCGCTGTAGAAAGTCATGAAATTCACGCCAAATTCGTGAGGATTGGAAGCTATGTAGAACTAGTGAAGGAAATCTTGCTTCCAGAATCACTAGCCATAGAGGTTTGAGAATGGGTTGTTTTGTAACCCCTCATGTTAAATGTGGAGGCAACAAACCAGCTGACATGCAGCAGAACACCATATTTGTTCTTATGGATGTTGTTAAAAGTTTTGGTGCTGGAAAACAGTGCTATGCTTTGGGCATTCAATGTTGCTTCATTTGAAGAGGGGTCTTAATGTGGATCAGGCATCGAATGTTGCTGTTTGCAGAGGGGTGTTAATTTGGATCAGGCATTGAATGTTTCTGTTTGTAGAGGGGTGTTATGCGTTTGGCATTCAATGTTGCTCAATTTGAAGAGGGGTGTTAATTTCGGATCGGGCATCCAATGTCGCTCCATTTGAAAAGGGTATTAATGTGGATCTTTGTTACTATGATGATTAAATTATTAACATTTGTATCAGAGGCACTACCTTCTATCATGTGTGTGGAAGATGCATGGAAGTGTGTTGTCATGTTTATATTCAGACAAACGAAGAAAGCATGGCTAAACTTATTTTTAAAATCTTTCATATCTAACAAGTTATTATAAATTCTCTATGGTCTTAACCTCAGGAACAGGAAAAGCAAACCAACAAGTTTAGTAAATTTCAACAAATAATTTAATTCTCTAAGTCAGAAAATGAAAATTTAAGAGAAACTTGCAGTGTTTTGAATTAAATTGCAAATAATCTAAATGTTCTGTCACAAGTCCAAACTGAAGTGTTCCAAATGAATTCCAGTGGTGTTCTGAGTGAATTCCAATCATGAATGTGATAATGTGCTAACAGTTTTGATGTATTAAAATATTATTCAAAATGTTTTTAAATGCATCTCAAATTTTAATTGAACACTAAAACACTGATATTAAGATAGGAATAGGAAAGACTAACTGTTTACTTCCTCCTTCTTACATACATTTCTATCACTCTGTGTCGCAGATTGTTAAGGTCTTTGTAAAAAAATTAGGTTTAAAGAACTGCACAGCGTTCAGACATTCATGCACACAAATAATAGCATACTCATCAATTTTACATTATTTTTAATAATATGAATTTATGTTTAAAGAACTGCACAGTGTTCAGACTTTCATGCACACAAATAATAACATACTCATCACTTTTACATTATTTTTAATAATATGACTTAAACTTCTTTTCCAAATCCTTAGCAGCTTATTAATAAGAACAGCATCACAACAACTGATATTAAACTTTCTCTTGCTTACCAATGCATGATTCTCTTCAATTTAGCCTCTGCTTTTGCTTTACTATTTAAAATGATAGCAGGATCAAGATATGCCATGTCTTTCATTAAACCATAGTGAAGTGGAGATTTTGCGAGGAATTTGTCAGCAAAACAAACAATAATACTTTGGCATGCATCCTTAAATTCTAAGATTTGAAGTTCACTCACTTTTTTGCCTTTTTTAGTTCATTAATTATAGACTGCTACAAGGCCAACAGCAACATTCTTTCTGGTTACATGATTTAATGGGTCAGTCACTTGAAATGTAACCATGTCTTTTGTTGTTCTGATTTCCTCATTCTTTTCTGGGATAACAAACCTCTTCAGAAGGCCTATGTCAACATCATTCAGATCATGATGAGCAAACTGTAGCATCGGTGGATCAGTTTGGTATTCTGAAAGGTAGGGCTCAACATACTTAGAAAGTGAAATAAAGAATGCCAACTTAGGTGCCAAAAATTCATCCTTCAAAAGGGTTTCTTTCACAGTCTTAAAGGACTTGGTCTTCAGGTCAGAAACACTTGATTTCATTACTCACTAACATATTTTCTTAAAGGTTCCATCAGATTTAAAGCCCTCTGAGCAACGGTTGTGTTCTCTAACCCCCTGTGTTTGCAGAACTGAAGAGGAAAGGTTGAAGTACCAATAACATTTACATCTTTTCTTGCAGGTGTGTCATGAAAAAGCTGGAAAAGGGATCTCAGAATTTTATCTAATTTCCAATTAACAGCATCCATTGCTGTCTTGCATGCACCATGGACCTTGTGAAGTGAACAACTTCCTGCATTTAACATTTACCCCATCCATAGCTAACGGAATCAAATTGTTCAAATTCAGGTTTGCTGTCACAGATTAAAATGCTTAGACCATATCTGAGGCAGTACAATGACCAAGGAAGTTCTATGTTAAATACTTGGTCTTGACTGTGCACTGATCCCAAAAACAAACAAGGAAATCCATTTGTTTAGTTTGAAGGACAGCATTCATGCTCTCATCAAAGAGAAAAACAAACTCTTCACATTTTATCAGATCCTCCAAAAGAGATGTAAAATCTGGAGCCAATCCAGATAAAGCCACTGCTTTTAATGTGTCTTTTGCTACATGATCTTGAGAGATGCTGAGTTAGTAGACACTACCGAACAGGATGGTCGAGAATTCACATTTTGTGGTAACAGTACTTTTCCTAAATCAGGCTGTTGGTGCTAGAAAAAGAAAAGAAACAACTTAAGTTTTACATTTATATATTGTTAAGAATATATTAAATATTATTTTACTGTAATTTAATTCTGCCTTTTTCATGCCATAATTTTTATACTGTTGGTACTTTCTAAGCATTCAGTGTACCTCAATGTATAGCTTGTTGGAAGAGTTTCAACACAACTTCTATTTACTTTTCTAACTTGATTTAGTTTTGTCATTATTAATTTAAATTGAGCCCACCGTAAAAGTAATAAAAGATAAACACCTTGAATAATTAGATATAAATTGTCAATTTGAAATCAGAGGAGGTAAACCTACTGTTACAGTTATGACAGTTGTTTCCTTTTTAATACCCTTATAAATACTTAAGTCATAGATAATAATGATGATAAAGCAAAATTATGCAAAAGTAAAGAGTAATTAAAATGAATATATATCCTAAAAAATACTAAATTAGTGAATATTTTGGAAAATTAAACCCTTTCACTAGTTTTTATTTTTGCTCCCAGTATTTTCTTTTGTTCCGGTCATTAGTTTGACCGGCTTCAAATTCAATGTGATTTCTGCAAAATTATTTTTGACGCTATATTTCAGACACAAAGATGATGCATATTTTTACTCACAGTCAAGACTTTCTTCAAGTCGAATGTGGAGGATATGCTGTCTTGTTCGCTTGATGTTTTATTCCTTTTGCGTGTATTTGTAAGACACTTTCACCCAATCTCATAATACTGAACAATTTATTTACACAATCTACATCTAGCAGAAAACACATTTTTATATTTTTTCAATCAAGGAGTGTACTGCGGTTTGGACAGCCAACTCATTTTGAAAACGTGTCTTGCTCGCCATTACTGCAAGCCAGGATAAACCAGATATGCAAGTTACTGACAACCTGGATGTATGACAAATGTAGTTTTTTTTCTTGATCATGCAGTGCCGACTTTTCATATAAAAAACTTTTATTTAACTTTTTACTGCTGATTCAGGTTGAATAATTTTAGCTTTTTTTAATTTAGAAGGTATCTTATAAACTTTTTCGGGATTGTTTAGATCTTTTAGGTTAAAATAAAATCATTGGCTTTTTTTAGAAAGGTTTTTAGGCTCCCTATGAACCCTGTACATCCCCACCTGAATTGTGTCATAATGTAACTCAATCATCCTAATGGAAAATTACTCCAAACTGTAACCTCTTTTTTCAGAATGGTCATGATAAAAGGTTTGATCTGAACTCAAACCCAAATAAAGAACCTATTTATAGCATACAAATCATCATTACCCTAAAATATAATGTAAAATCATTGACAAAAATTAGCTATGTAATATTACAAATGATCATTACAATCTACATTCATGGATAAAAGTTAAACACAATATTGACACAAATAATACATGTCAAGATTTCCTCTAATATTGTGATATGGTTGAAGAATGTTGCAAAGGAACAGTAAATAATGAAACAAAAGCAATGAAATCTGCAAAGTTTAAAGTATTCTTATTCTCTACTGTATATTGCACAAGGAAATTAAAGGTTGATAATATTGGCATGTACAAGGATGAATTAAACTTGCTGATTTGACAGAGCCATGTGCTATAAATGAGATGTGTACAAAGAATATTAATATTATGATCCTTTGTATGCTCTTACTTCTCTGTGTAGTCTCCAATACAACAGCTACAATTTTTTGTCCTTTTCTTTTGCTTGAGTTCAATCTTGGTAGAACACCTATGCAAGAATACAGAAAATGAATGGAATGTTTTGAAAAAATCTGGTCCAAAATGTACCTCAAAAACAAAATAGTACAGGCTGTCAAAATATAGCATTTACAAATTAAGTGAAGGTGAAAACATGTTCTGTAATATGTTGAATGAGATTGTCACTGAATCAGAACAAGCTAATATCAGATACAAACAGAATAAATGTGCACCTGATTTATCAAATCCTAATTCTGAGAAAATTGACTCAAATAAATGATGTGTGTAATTCCCAAAGTAGTAATGTTACATTAGTTGATCTGGAGAACGTAGACCTAGAAAATCCTACAATTACAAGCTCCAATTTTAAAAACTGTACTTGAATGGTTGAAAAATATGAATAAACATGGCTGGGCTGATATTGCTAAATATGACATAAAGATTAGTACTTCTGGTACAATGTGCAAGAAAAATGCCTCAAAAGAAAACAAAGTCCCCCCCCCCCCTTTAAAGAATACAATACGGGATTACACATGGAAAGAACAGCAATTGATTGTATGGGTCCTTTACCAAAAAGAAAACTAGGCAAAACATATCAAATATTGAAGCACAGAATGTAGCTAAAGCTTTGATTGGAAACTTTATATCCAGATCTGAGCTACCATTGCTCATACACACTGATCAGGGATCTAATTTTTAAAGTAATTTATTTCAAGAAATATGTCAGGTTCTGGGTATTAAGAAAACCCAAACTACTACTGCAAGGCCCAATCAGATGGCGTGGGTGACAAAGCCAATGACACAATGAATTTTCTGTCAGCTTTTGTGTTTGATTATCAGAGAGATTGAAATGAACATATACCTTTAGTAATGATGGCCTACAGATTTGCAGTTCATGAATCCACTGGACAAACCATCTTTAAAGACCTTTGGAAGGGAGATAATTCTGCACATAGACCTCATCGTTGGACCCCCACAAAAACAGCCGTCTGAAAGTCAGAAATATAAAAACAGACCTTATTATGTGCTCTTTTTTGTCTCTGTTAAGTTTACATTGTCAGAATCGTGCATTATTTTGTGATACTGCACTCATGTGAACTTCATAAAGCACATGTGTGCACGACGTGTGCCCAATAGTGTATTAGGAACTACTTTGTGAATAAGTCATGTACACTCAAATAGTAGACACTTTACGTTTTGGTTGATTAAATTTGTTCTGAATGAACTAAAGCAAATGTTTCATTGACTGCCACATACCAGGTGCTTTGCCACATTCTGCGTTAACTTTTTTGATACAACGTTTCCGATTTAGGCTCGCGATAGATGCCAGACAGGTCATAAAATTGCTGGGAACCTACACATAACATGCAAGTGACAAGGCATAAACTGTCTTCTTTAGCTGGTAATAAGAATGCCAAAAATATATACTTACAGTTTTACATTCTTTATTTCCTCAAAATGTAGTTTCTTAGCTCTGCATATCTGAATTACATGAGCCATGTCATGGGTTCTAAAGCTTGATTATACATTTCGAGACTGTCCTGTAATTTCGACTACATTCCAAGTGCAATTACATCCTCTTTACTGCACTCAAAATAAAATGGACATTATATTCCAAAGCATCTTTTTGATAATTGCAACAGAAAGACTTCATATTTTCCCACATTATGATTCCAAACATTCAATGACAGGAAAAGAAACACACTTGCAGATGTCAACATGCTGCTCCCTCGCTGCTGAAATCTGATGTACTCCATGTTGAATTGGCACAGATAAATCCAGCCCATAATCACAAAATTTTGTAGAATTAAAAAAAATATAAAAATCTATTCATTCCAGATCAAATGGAAACGTTGCTCAACATGCATTCATTCACATTATGACTTTAATTTTCAATTTTAAGTAGACCAAAATGCCATTTTCTTTAGAAAGTGATGTCAACTAAGTTCAAATTTATCTGGTTGGAGTTCTGTTCTTGTGTACTGATGAATCTGCACTTGTGTATTTAGTTTGGAATATGACATAAATTCAGTTACTTTGTTTCCTGTAGTGTATTTTTGTTTATTAAATTAAGCCTTATGTAGCATAAGAAAATGAGCATATAATAAAAAGGTTACTGCATTTGTATGTGAAAATATATACTTGCAAGGTCGTGCAGTATATCCATCCGAGAAACATGTTCATATTTTCCCATATAAATGCAGTAACCAATATTTGCAAATGAGCTGCCATTTTCTGGTGAAAACATAACAAAGAAGCATGACATAAGAGTCAATCTCCATAACTACCATACAGGTTAACAAGTATGATATTTGTATCTCCCAAAAATAAGATTGAATCCAAAATTACAATGACTCTGGATAGGTCCATTTAAAATAATTTAAAAAACTTAATAAAGTACAATTCAGAATACAAGAAAGGCTACATATCATGACCAACTCCAATCATTTCCTGGCGAAGTTATTTCCCCTTGGCTGAATATAGCTTTGTTGTGTTGCTGTTGTGGGGTTTAACGCCATTTTTCAGCACACGATAGGCTATACATGGCGTCAAAATTAATGGTGGAGGAAGAACCTGTTAAAACACCGGAAAGAACCACCGACCCACGAGAAGCTACTGGCAAACTTTCTCACATACCCACATTGGCTGAATCCTAGACTCGAACTGCCGCAGACAGAGGTGAGATGGCAGTGATCCGTAACGAAGAGCGCTTTAGACCACTCGGCCACTAGAATATAGCTAACTACTGTGAAAATTGAAGTGCTTTAAGGCCTACAATATCTTACTGCTGACACTGATAGTTTATACTGCTTCTGTTACTACAAGAAATTGATTTCCTTTTTTACTTTTAAATGTCTGAAGGAAGTTTATTTAAAAGAAATTGTTTTGGAATTGAATGAATGCAAATTGAGTATATTTAGCTTGTGCTGAATTGAGAATTTGTTTAAAATTGGTGAAATGGTTGGATTGTGTTCTGGAAACTGGAAAGGTGAAATTACAAAGACCTCTTGGCCTAAAGTATACTACAGAATACCATTCAGATACATCCATAGAAAGAGCTTATTAGCAAATGTATAAAAACTCAATACATGATCTCAATGTACATTTAAAAAAAATGTATAAATTTTACTGAGAATTTTAGTTATGAATATTTACCTATTTAATGCAAAAGAATGTACATGAATGTTATAAGCTGTTGATTTCCTGATGTTTGTTTTCTATTCCATGACTTTTCTTCATGTTTCTCCAAATAAAGTCATCTAATTTCTCTGAAATAAAATGTAAGGCTATATGTATTACATATTCAACAAATGTGTTAACGTAATCGGTGTAAAATATGTGTTATCTTTAAAAATGTGTCATGTTTAAAGGATACAACTTTTATTGCCTGATGTATGAAATATCTTCAAACTGCCTTCAAAGCAGTGTTGAATGTACATACAATATTAGATGAATTAAGTTTTAGGCTTGATTTCAATGTCAAAATAGATTTGTGTTAGAATTTACGTGTTATGAAAACAAATGAAATTTTGAATTTACTTGTTTTACCTTCATGATATAAATTAATATTACTATGAACGGGTGAAGAAACATGATGGTAGTGATCTAAGGAGAATTGGGTGGGTTCCAATCCCATAGGGGCTGACCTGTCAATCATGGTAGTACGAACACAGGAGTTGTTTATATTATAATAAAAAATTGTTCTTGTACAATTCTCATACTTTTTAAGTAAGAATATGATGTATATAGTCTTGTTGACATTCTTTTCTCACTGAAATATTAATTAATTCAATCCTAATGTAATTTGTGAACACCTACTGTGTATTGGTTAATGTATTCATGTAAACAAAATTGAGAGATTATAGTAGCACTGGAAAATTAAAATTATTTTATTTGTCAATCTATATATATTATGACACTAACCTCTTTCTCACTAATTGGGGACCAATTCCTAATGGTTGGTGGCTAGGTCAAATTATAACCCTTTTAGACCTTAGGCAGCCTAAATCAACAATATATTTAAAAGAAAGCTCAATCAAAAGTTACACGTAGTGCTATTACAAAAAATCATTAAAAAGTTTAGTTTATTGAAATGTGTCTGAAATTGTATTTTTTTGTGAAATTTTTATTTCTGGTCAAAACCCAGCATCAAATACTTTATATTCATCTGGTGTAGTAATAAAAACAAAAAGATGGCTGCTGTTGCAGGCAGAGGTCAGATTGGCATGATCTCCAAACATGATAAATGACAATGACCTTAAAATTGGATCATAAGTAATTTATGTGACATGACCTTATGTCATGATGCATGAATAAACAATTTCATCTCGTAATACTAGAGCCGTGACACAGAAATATATAAAAATTGAAATTATCAACAAGAATCAATGACACATTCAGAAGTTACGATTGAAACACAAGTTTCATTAAAGTACCTTCAGTGAATGTTGAGCTACAGTCCTAAAAAAGTTACTTTCATTTTACTGATAGGATTATGCTATTAATACATAAAATAGGTACAGCTGACTTGTCGATTCCGAATCAGTTTTTTGGGGGCACATATGCTCTGTATGTTTCTTATTCCTTTTTTTTATTTAATGATGGTAATTAATGCTTATATATATATATATATATATATATATATATATATAGTACATTAATGCCAGGTGTTGACTTGTGTAAGTTTCAGTTGTGGGAAGGGATATCCAAGTTTGCAGCTCAATTATAAAATGACACAAAAGTATAAAAAAGGCAGAATTACCTTTGCCAGGCTTAAATGTGCTGGCTTAAAATTGCCTTGATGCAACTCACATATAAAATGACACAAAAGTAAAAAAGGCAGTATTACCTTTGCCAGGCATAAATGTGTGCTGTATTCCAAATCCTATATGTAACCCAAATGTCTAAAGTTGCCATATAAGTCTGATACACACGAAACTGTAAAATAAATAATTTTATTTTTCCTCTGGAGATCAGAGGCAAAGTCAGAATTATTTCATTTTCATTTTCATATACAAGTATTGGTATAATTGTTGGTTGACAGAGATGTGAAAACAAACATTGATAATGATAATAGCACCTGGGCAAAGTATGTCACAGTGACTTATTCCAGACATTATGATGTGTGCTGCTCTAGATGCATGCTCTAATCAAGTTTCCTCACTATGCAAACAAAGTGATCTATAAAAAAAACAATTTAAGCAGTGCAAGTTATTAAAAGTAAGCTGCATAAATTATTGAGGTGTGGATTTCAAGATATGACTTTAAAATATTATTTCATATCCCAATAGAGAAGGCAACTGCAAAACTAAACAAACAAAAATGAAAGCTTTAAATAATGAACAAAATTTGAAAAAGTATGTCTAAGTGATTCACCTGTCTTTACAGATGACTCAGACTTGCAGTAGACATTAGGCTTTGTTAATAAGGTGCAGTTAACACCAACATTATAGGCAAACACAGGGCACATGAAATGTGGAATCGAGTGATGGTGCAGTTGTATTCCATGCTTGGTGGGAAACATCTTTATGCTGTAACAGTAGTCTGTTCAAATTTTACAGTTACAGGGGCATGAGAAGTCATTGCAAGCTTCAGTCATTGACCCTGGTGATAACAGAGTTGTATTCCCTGGGAACTGGGAAATGGGGGGGGGGGGGGGGCAGATAGTACTATGAGTCACAGGAGCATGAAAAGTCGACACAAGCTTAAGAGTTGAAAATATGGTCTCATACAAGCATTTCTCACCAAGGAACTGAAAACAGTTGGAGGCTTATCAACTGTGTGTTACTATCACCTACTTGGGGTATGGAAGAAAAGTATTCCTTTGGGTGGATACACGTGTATTTTTGCAAAGTGACTACATATACAAGGCAGCAGGATGCAAACATATCCACACATGCAAAACCAACCTTTAAATAAATAGTTTTAAAAAAACAAAAAAATTTGCATCAATGGCTTGAAATTTTAATCTGATCATCTAAATATATGTATTATAAATATGCCAACTAAATTTAATTCGTCTACCTCAAGTGATTATAGCTTGATCTTCCTAACATGATTTATGTCAAAGAGATTTAAGTCTGCAATGTTTACAAATGTGTACAAGATGAAAATTACCAAAAGTCATGCTAATTAGGCTAGATTAATGTAATATAAATATGCCTATCAAATTCCATGTCAACCTGAAGTGATTTGTCACAAGGGTTTTGCAAAAATGTCAGAGACCAAAAAAAATAAATCGGAAAGACAAATTGTACAAAGGATTTTAAAAACAGGTCATCTAATGGAACCAAATTGGGTTCTGGAATCGTCTCAAAATACATGACTCTGTGCTCTGGTTTTTTTGACTTAATAAGTGTGTCATATCAACTTTGTCCTGACTGGAAGTGGGAAATATTAAAATTCTAGTTGCCTCGCTTGATGCTCAGCATTAAGAGGTTAGTGTTAGGACTGGTCTGCCTGGTGTCAGGATAATGTGACTGGCTGGGACATCATGCTATATGTCTGCAGCATGATGCCCCATTGCTAGACTTCACTATAAACTGCAACACTGCAGATATCATAGTGATATGACTGACAAATTGTTAAAGCTACATACACAATCCAAATCAAACACACAATTAGTCCAAACATACAAACAAAAAATGTATGACAGTAACATGTTCCTCTGTTTTGATTATAGGTGGCACTGAAATCTGTATTTAGAATGTGTTATCTGCAAGGAACTGTAATATATTTTTTTAAAAACAGTTATAAATGGGAGGTGGGATTCATTAGATGGTGCTCTTCTTTGCTAAAAATTGTGCAAATGTAGCACCATATAGTACATAAAAAAATGACAGACACTAATCCTTAATCTTCCACCAATGAGACAGCACTGGTTTGAATACTGATCCACACAAAAATATGAACAAAGATTAGGGTGGAAAATGCTCTATATAAACCCATATGAAGTATGGTTCAGCTTCCAGTGCTAAAGGTAGTTCATCATATTGTGTATTCAAGAAATATGGAGAAACATTCTTCAACATGTACAAGAAAAAAATTCAAATTATAAAATGCAAGAATGGAGGTCGGGCCCCGAGTGGTCTAAAGCGCTCTCCGTTACGGATCACTGCCATCTCACCACTGTCTGAGTGGGTTCGAATCTCACATTCGGCCATTGTGGTCGGTGCTTCTTTAACGGGATTTCCCGGCCGCCATGTCTATCCTGTCGTGTGCCAAAACGTGGCTTTACCTGGCGATAAATCCCTCCCTTCTATAAGCAAGAAAACTATTTCTCCAAGCAGGTGAGACTCATCACTTGGTTGGAATCGGACAGGAATTACCGAACAATCCACTACCGCTGTCGGATAGAATTACCCAACAATCGACTACCGCTGGGTCTTTTCGACAAAACTCATCCATAACATGCTACTATCCCCTACAACTCTCCTCTACAACCCTGCCAAATCCTTATCACTTACTTCTCCCATACAGCTTTGCAAAACCGACCTAACACTCCTTTATCAGTCGGATAGAATTACCGAACAACCCACTACTGCTAGGGGTTACAAAACTCCTGCATAACTTACTACTCTCCCCTACAACTCTCGAACAATCCACTACCGCTAGGGGTTTTCGACAAAACTCCTGCATAACTTACTACTCTCCCCTACAACTCTCATCTACCACCCTGCCAAATCCTTATCACTTACTTCTTCCTAACAGCTTTGGAAAACAGTCCTAAAACAAAATCGACTCCTTGTCACTGACTTATACATCCAAAGCAACCACCAACGACAGTAAGTAACACTAACTATACTTCTATCTACTTTTAATATGTTGGGAACATTTTTGCTTCTTGCTACCTGTTGTACTGCCCATCCAAACTACATCTCTATTTTTTTCAGTATTTCTACTAATATCAGAAAATAAGCAATATTGATACACAGGATGTAAAGGAGACATTACACATTTAACTCAACCATTGAGGGCAAGTAATGTGTTCTTATCATACTGAGAAAAATCATAAGTCATGTTACCTACCTTTATTCCCCTTAATATTTTCATTTGCTTCTTATTGTATTGTCTAGAATTACTACACGACAGAAATGTTTGGCGAGTGTAACTCTACTGCCTGCATCATCTTTTGCATCATCTTTCAGTACCAAACAAACTGGATACATGTCTATTTATAATTACATAAGGTTTCATTTTCAATGATCTTTTACCCCATTTTCTAATTATATTTGGTATCAATGTAAAGAAGACAAAAATATGATCATAATTAAGTTTGATCTTGCACAGGTGATTATACAGGTAAGTGAAAACTTTGCAGTCAATGAAAAATGTTAAATAAAACATTTAATGAGTAATATCTGGTCTGTTCATCCAACGTCATGTTCTTACAAATCAAGGCCTGAATAAATGCAATATTACATCACATTTCAGGGAAAGCCACACGCATGTAATGATATTTCTACAGGTGTTAAAAATCTTAAATAAGTAAGTTTAAATGAAAATGTAGTTTTTGCACTAGATCATTTTAACAAAAGTTTAAGACAGTTTTTTTGGGCAAGGAAATCACTTCTTGTGTCAAAAGGTTTCCTCTGAATTTTCTCATCCCATTTTTGAGGTACATCGATAACTCGCTTTAAGAAAAATTGTCCCACGGAGAAGTGGTGTCTGTGATTGTATATATATATATATATATATATATATATATATATATATATAACCACTTTCCTACACAATGATACATCATTTCTGTAAACACTGAATGATTAGATCATATGTTATTTTTGGTGAAAAATCCAATTTGTATCAAGAAAGAACAACCATCCTTTAATTTAGGTAAGTAATATTCATAAAATGTACAAAAAGACCCCATATTTCTATTCTAAATGCATATGTACATGTGATTTCTCACTGTCAATATGAAGACCCATGACCTTCAACTTGTAACCCAAAAAACATATTATTTACCATTTAGAATCATCCAGATAAATACATTATTTAAAAGATAGAAATGTTTAGCTCAGAACAATACTGCATCTTAATCCAAGTTTCTAATTTTGCAAGAAGTTGTCCCACAACTACTTTATTGTCAACTTGCTGCTCAAGCGAGATCGTCAAGAAATTCCCAGGTGTGTATTCTGTTTCAAATTTTGCAATAATTTGAATCTGTCATAAAGGATATGGTATAAACACACTAGATCTATTCATTGTTGTTTCTCTTCAACTTAATAACTTATTAAATTTATAAAATGCTGAACTTATCAAATTTTTAAAATCGTTTTTTGTGCTTACTATCTGCCATTTAGTGGTGTTGTTACACTAAATTTTCTAAAACTAACTGTAAAAACCTGACCTAGTTCCTTAGTTGATATGTTGAAAGAATGAGTCCAAAGTAATGAATTCCATTACTATAACCTGACACATAAAAATTACATCTTTTCAAAGCCATGCACAGAATAGGCAGACATATTGTGAGTGATGAAAACAAAGGGTTAGTATCATGTCTGTACTTTTAACAGAATGTTCCCTTGCAAATAGCGAGTTTCAAATTGTAAGCATTGTTGTATTTTATTTTAATTAATTCTTAACCAAAGTTAATTAGGGCTTTCTCTGGCTTTTACAACTCTTTAAGCATTTGACCTATTTGATTTGGTGGGGGGGAGGGGGGTACATCAGCAAAGTTAATGGATGAACAGATGAAGTGAACCTGATCAGATAATCCCCACATAACTAAGTTATTCTTACCCAAGTTTGTTTCTATTAAAAAGGGTATTTGGAGATACAGTTTTGATATTATTACAATAAGAAGCAAAGATTAAATTCAACTGAAAATAATGAGGTTCATTTAAAATAAACAGTTACAATGAAAGGTCTGTTTTTGAAGGAATGAAGCAAAATCTTTTGTGGGAAATTAGAAACTATAAAATAATCTGATATATGATGTAATAAATGGAGCTATACTGAATTTATTACCATCTTGGACACCAAACAGATGACATATCATCTCGCTTTTGGTAAACAAGTCTGATATAATGCCTCATAATGGTGACAGTACTAAAAAGCATTAACAACACCAAACAGTGATTCTGCGATGACTGATAATAATGGTCTGACATAAATGGCCTAAGCAAACACTTGCTATAGAAAAAGAAGAGGGTGGGGGTATATTCACATTTTAGTGAGAATGTTAATCACGATGAATTATAATCTCAATTACATAATACAATAATTCATGAGGCACTATAATAAAGGGGTAATCACCATTACATGACATACCTAAATTAGTATCACCAACTTCTCATGAGACCTGGGATGAGTTCTCCAAAGAGGCAACTTTTCCAAGGGATGAGTTCTTCATGGGGCAAGTTAATCTTGCCTTGGGATGCTGCTGCTGTCCGTGCATGTCTTGGCAAGTTAAAAAAGGGGTCAACAACCGAATGGATACAAAGATGTTCTGTTCTGACTGGGATTGATAATACAAAAGTGAGTGTTTTGAAGGATTTAAATTAAGGCCATCGGTCAAAATACGAGGCATTTCACCTAAATGTCCGCATACAAAGGTCAGTCGAAATAAATGTATTAATTACTTGTGAGTGGCTGATAGTCGCAGCTGAAAGGATGCTGAAAGCTTCATCCCAAATTGTGTCCCACGCTTCTGGTCCCCTCCCCATCAGTAATGTTAGAGAAAAAAAGGCAGAGAAACTACTTGTTGGGGTACCTGGACGTTTCGACCCAAGACATTCGCCCCACTTCAGTGGACATTTCACCCCACATGGTACATGGACGTTTCATCCCATGGACGTTTCGGCCCAGGACATTTTGCCCCACATTAATGGAAATAATGGACATTTATAGAAATTCATCAGCATTACACCACGTTCTTCATTTTACTTTAAAATGTTCAAAAATATAATTAAGTGTCCAATGTGATCTGAATTCTTTGGCATTATTTTAAATAGTTAAAGAGATGGCCTGCTCCAGTCAGGAGAAGTACAATTAAAAAAAGTATGAACTCTCACTCGAGTACAGCCTGTTTCAGTATAATGGTAATGCAAGAAACGACACACATCATCAATCATACAAAACAATATGGTGTATTTGTCGTTTAAATATAATACACCATTTATTCGCCCAAATTCCAATTAAATTTAAAATAAAAATCCCAAATTAAATTTAAAATAATGAAACAATGAAAAATTATCATTGTATGGATTGTATCCAATAAGAAAATATAATAATAAAACATGGATAATTTGATTTAGTGGCTGTCCTTCCTCTAGCCAAGGTCAACTTGAAATTATGGGGAGGGATTTCGAGTAAGTGAAAAAAACCAGACGAGGATGAACAACCCTATAGATTACACTAGGGAAATACATAAATACCCCGACAAAATTTTGAAATTTTTTGTTCAAAAATCTTTTATAAAGTAAACAAACGACATACCTTTGGAGAAAACATACACATGTAAAACAACTTTATTTTTTTTATAAGTAGGGGCGCATCTGTCTGGTGTCATAAAGAGAAAAAAAATGTTCTGGCGTTCACTATTGCTTCCAGCAAGTGTTAAAAGGACTTAATTACAGCCAGGCAACGTCTCTGATCTTCATATTTAAATAATCTACTAAATGTGGTATCAAGTTAATTAAGCTGCAGCCAGGGTTTTGAGTAAGTCGTGTAAGCTTTTATGAAAAGGAAATTACAATTTAGCACAGATGTTAAGGTGTTCACTAATAACAAAAACAATGACATATAAATAAACGTTTGATCTTAGTATATCAAAATCTGAGTTTTAGGATAAAAATTATGATTCTTCAAGTGCATTGTCCGACAGATCGTTTGGTATAGAAGCTCGTGCACGTGTTTGCATGGAAATTTATCAGTGGCTCTATAAATTAGAGTCTTTTTTTCTTCTTGGTACTAGTTGTTTTAATATCAGGTAAATCAATAGACTGAACAATGTCTTCGTGCATTTACTGCAGAAAACCAGTTACCCGTCGTCAGCAAGCCATAGATTGGTGTAATGCTTGTGAATTTCTATAAATGTCCGATATTTCCATTGATGTGGGGCGAAATGTCCTGGGCCGAAACGTCCATATACCATGTAGGGCGAAATGTCCATTGAAACGGGGCGAAATGTCCATTGAAGTGGGGCGAAATTTCCTGGGCCGAAACATCCATGGCGAAATGTCCATAATCCCGCATTGAAATTCACTCTCTGCTTATTGGATCTTGTTTTCTTCAAGTTGCTGCAACATTTACTGATTTCCCGTCGTTGTTTTCAAAATAAATATTTTGAGAAGTTTGTGTTCTTTTACCTTTCTATAAAGATTACACGACTTTCAGTTATGTGTTCGATTTGTTTTCCTACAGCAACAATAGAAATGGTTTATTGTTGATAGCACGTGACTATATGACCTCTGCTGCCACTGACATATAGCTTGAGAAATTTATATAGTCATGTGACTCGGAATGCATAGCGAGATCCAGGTCAAATGTCAGTAACGACGCACTTCCGTCTCGTCTGTCAGCGGATTAAAGAGATGACGAATGCTATGCTCTCGATTTTTGAGAAAATAAATCATATTCCTATCGATTTCATGCAGGTATATCTCGATGAAAACTTGTTCAATTTTTCTAGGCCGGCTAGAAAGCGTCTACCCTATGCCGACACCAAATGGTGTCGGCGAACTCCAACGTTTCGATAGGTAATTGACTCTGACCCTACATGCCAACATAATTGTCCAGATATCCCCCCCCCCCCGAAAAAAAAGGGGGTGGAGGTACAGGCAAGGGTCAGAGAAAACTCTGTCAACGTATTTATAGATAGATAGACTAATCAGACAAGAAGTGAGCCATTTTAAATACGCTTAAGTGACGGTCAAATTTTGTTTACATTTATTGATGGAAAATCCTAACTTTCTTGTTAGCAACCTACTTTAAATCCTGAATGTATCCAAATAGTAAGCGAATGATTACTGCTACAAAATAACTTAGCCTTACTCCCACCCACTTATAGAGGCCAGTCACAGGCACGTATTAGTTTCCACAGAATCAAGTGCCTGTGCTATAGGTGTGGAATTGAAAGCACATGTTTCAAACACATACAGGTCCAGAAAATGCCGCGGCTCGTATCCTTTCCTCTACACAGAAGCTGACATCCAGGTTTCATCGTTACTGATAAAGATACGTTTGATCATGAGCACTCGAAAATGTTAAGTTATTGAATTTTTAATATCATGGTGTTTGCACAGGTTTACTATTGGAACTTAATTAGTACCGTGAGTTTTATAGCGACCACTCTCTCTCTCTATCGAGTTTTTAATATCTGTAGAGCGCCCCCATGAGATTACGGTCTGCATGCAAGATTTGCTTGCCTCCGAAATTTAAGAGCTTGACAACATGTGAATCTATGCACCTTCGAAGCTAAAGATTAGACAATGGACGTGCTCCAAAAAGCATGAGCAATATTAAGTTTTACAAAAACATGTGCAAAGACATCATTACAAAGAATTTTACTTCCCTGAAATTATAATCAAGGCATATATCAGAAGGACCTTAGTAAGCCAGGAAAATGAACCAAGTAGTTGGACCAAGTGTTTGGAACTATTTTGTTACTCTTAACATACAGACTTACAGCTAGTCGTCGTAGGGATAATATCCAAAATTGAATAGTAAATCGACATTTATTTAGCGACTATGACGCAGAGCGCAGAGCGACCAGTCTATAGTCTGGTACCCTGGCCTCACTTGAAGCTCCGCACATGACCAGGGTACCGGTCCAAGGGCCGTTCTACATAAAATCTGAACTTTTGTGAGAATGGCGGGTGTGAAGTAAAGTTGTGTACATTTGTAACAGGCAGAATGGAGAAAATGTTGTTACTTTCATGTACTGTGGCTGAAATTTCTTTTGGATAATGTACTTGTGGAAATTGTACATGATCTAAGCACACAGATAACTAAAATAACTGCTAAGTTGTGCAGAAAAAAATCAGCCTGAATTAGTTTAACGTGCACTATCTTTAGCAGTTTTTAAAATAGGGAATCAATAATTATTTATAATACAGTATTTCATTATATATATATAAACTCTTAGGGGGCAGGGGACAGTTTTTATCCACAAATTTAATGTTGCATACACCTACCTAATGTAAAAATTCATAAAATATAAAATACATGAGTGAGATAAAAAAGTCCATATTTTTGGATAGGTATAATAAACAATACATAAGAAGATCATTCACTTGATCTAACAAGTCAATGGAATTTCATAGAATAAAAGTTTTTGCACCCAACCCCCAAATGTATACATGCATTTTTCATGCCCGATGACCATATCTGGGAACAAGTGGTGCTCACAGTGCAAACACAAGCCATTTTCTGGTTGATAATTTTGAAAAACATTATGTACTTTATAGCTTGGTGCAATTCAAAATAGTTTTCATCCAATCAGTTTTTGATATATTCTACTTGCCTCGAACCAACGTGTCTACTGCTATAAGTAGCTAACTCTGCTTCCTAGCCGACTATTGGTATTTCACTGGCTACATATTGGGCAGTGACTACATGAGGTGTACATGCCTAACATCAGTTTCAAGAACAACACTACCTGGTTACACCAAATTCATAAATATGTCCATATCTTTAATTATTACACAATAATAGCAGAAAAGGTGACATCATACCCTTAAGGTAAGAAATCTGACAGGGGCCAATATGCAAAAATGTGTACTGCCACCTTATAGCAAAAAGGAAATAACGTTTTATGGCAATTGATTGATAGTAACGGCAATTAGTTTCTTTGTTAACATTCTGAAGGCTGGATTACTGACAGCATATAACAAGAAATTAATCTCGTTCCCGGACTCTATGGGGCTACCGCCCATATATGGTGGCACTCTACAGTTTAGTATTTTGCAATGACTTACATTTTTAAAGAAAAATAGTTTCGCTAGTTTTCCTCGAGGGTTATACTGACTATAGAGGTATTGTATATCTTATGTATTGTTAACATAACTTGTACTCCCCTTTATTTTGGTTTTTGATTGACAGGTGTAATTTGGGTTATAAAGTGTACAGCTTGGCCTTACTTTAGATATGCAACCCTTCCCCCCCCACAAACAAACTGCATCAACAAATATCCATGCTAATTACGCCAGCTACACTATGTATCCCCGGACACCCGTCTTCGTCTCTAACACCCCATGATAAGTTATCCCGCACAGCCCACATATATTTGATCACATTTTTGTTGAGGGGTCCTGGAGGTGTCAACACACACGTGACACGAGTGAGTCAGCCATGAGGGTTAGAGTCCCCTACGGCTGTCCTTAACTCTATAGGCTATTGAAAAAGGTCAAACAGTCGAACTTTCGTACTAATTGAGAGTGAGTGAGTGAGTGATGATATACTCAGACATGCAAGTCTATGACAGCGATTAATACATACACGCAGTGTGAAGATTTTTTTCTTACTCGATTTTTATTGTCAATAACTCGGATTCTTATTTGTGGTTGGAGTTGTCTGTGATGTTTCGTTTCAGCCAGAACGGTCTCAAACTCGGCCGCATTGATTAATTTATACTCGATTGCGACCGAGTACAGTATACTGATCGTACTGAGACTCCTTTGTGTGTCAGCCAGCTATTCGGAATAGATGCGTAATCAGTAATGCTGTGGCATCGAAATTAATTTGCTCGCGCCATCAGAGACACCGGCAACTATATAGCCCCGAGAACAATACTGATTGGTGCACATACAACGGTGAATGTGGTCGTGATTCCAGTCACACCAAAACCCACAGTGGTTGCCGCAGCAAACCCACAGATAGCACGTATATGATCAAACACGCGCTTTTGTAATTTACAATCAACGCAGTTCTCTTGGTAATCTCATCTCGCAGCTGTTGTTTTGCTTCAATAAATTTTTTGCACGCCGGTAAGACTATGGGTCTGTCAAAGGTCTCTTATTAATAAGACAATCGCGTATTTGAGGGGGCGCTTGCCAGTTATTATGTACTTTTGAGAGAGTGACGTATGTAAGGTCAAGTTCTTTACATATGAAACATGCGCAGTGAAGAGAATAGTGACATATCTCTATGCTACTTTGATGTAATTTGGCTGACATTTCTTTGAATATTGTACTTATGGAAATTGTACATGATCTAAGCACACTGCTAAATAAAATGAATGCTCCCTTGTTCTGAAAAGTATCACCCTGAATTAGCCTATAGTACAGTATCTTTAGCACCTATTACAATAGGGAAAATTAATCTAATCCAACTAGAGAATACCAGCTTCTAAAAGGGCATTGGACGAATTACTAAATATATAGAATGTAAAAACAGTTATCGGCTCTCTCTTTTTTAACAATTTGTCTCTGAAGTTCAGGAAGGGAGAATGATCAAGTGGAGCTAGCAGATTTTTGAAAGGTGCATATCTGGAGTAACGCCAAGCTGTATACTCTATAACCCATATTACACCTATCAACCATATACCAAAATAATGGGAATTGAAGGTTCTTTAAACAGTGTCTTAGATATACGACGTCTTTTTTAAATAGCCAGTATAACCAGTGCGGAAACCACGGGAAATTATTTTCTATAAAATTCTAACCTATCGAAAATACAAAACTGTAAGAGCGCCACCTTAAAATGCACGGTAGTCAGAACGTATCCCGTCTCCTCAGGCTCATGCGCAATACGCACGCGCACTTCTTACCAATTCTTATTTTCGACTGGCACATGCAGTTATAAAAGATCTCTGTCACGAGATTTCTTAAATCTTCGGTTCTGGTGGTTTGACACTCCTCTCATTCAAAAACACACCGATTACTCTAGAACCTTTGACATCTAACGATTCTCTTTGTCCAATAACTGTCACACGTCCTTGTCGAATAACAGTCGAGATATTTTTCTTCTCAGTTCGGTCAATGTTGGTTTAAAATATTCGTTGGTGCAAATTCACGGGTGTGGATATAACAGTGAATGACACTTCGCTATTGCAGAAATAATCCTGGAGTGATGATTCCAAGCTGACTTTGTGTTGGTAGTGGCACATCAGGCTGATTCCTAATGTCAGTTTCTACTTGACCCTTAGCAAAAATATTAAAATAGTTCATACAAGGGTTTGGTAACACTACCTTTAGGCAGATATTCTTCGACAAGTGGAGCGAAACTATTGATCTTAACATCCGCGCTGACAACTGAGCCAGCACACTGTCTGTAAATTTCGCAACCACGTCACTGCGGTCAGAGTCCATTATGTATATATTAATGCAAAATCTAATCTACATAAACGCCAAAGAGGTTAACCATCCGTCCGGATAAATATTGATTTCTTCGAACTGAATTTCATCTCCGGTGATAAATAATACTGATAATGCGAATGTGTAAAAATTTAAATTATCACCGGGCGGCATGCTGTTATGTAATAGTAGTGATACATAACCAAGATGACGCTTGTCATTTATTAATTCGACCCCACGCATCTTTACTTCCAGATATGATAAACAGATCTGTTCCGAACCTTTACAATATGAGGTTTAGATCTCTCCAAACTATTTACAGCATAACGGAAAACAAGTCGGCCATTTGCTAAAGTTGCCGTTTCAATTGGGTTTTCTCCTTCTCTGACTAATATTCCCATAAGTTGGCACCATGAAATTACTGTGCGTCGTGATGAGGTCACTTTAGAGATCTGCTGATCCACGTATTGCCTTGTTGTAGTTTTAGTATCAACATAGTCTTTGATATGAGCAGATGACAAACCAGTATCATTTTTTGTCAGTGGGCTCAACCAGTTTCTTTACCTCAAAGTAGCCATGCATCTTGACAATAATATCCTAACGTCCACATTTGACGCTTTTCAGTGCCAGATTTATCTTCAAAAATCAGAAGCCCCCCTCCCCCCGATTGACACCAACAGCAAGACTACTCATAAACTCATTCAAATCCGCACTGGTGGCAGATTGGCTCAGATCGATATCAGTACCGTTTCGTCGAGCAGAGGAAGGTCGTAAATGTTGATATACATGGTTGTATAATACTATCACACATACTTTAATGTGATATCAATAAGTGTTTGCGGGGTCTCTGAGCTCTGCAGTGCACGCAACGCTTCAGCAAGAAGATTACCACTTATGGGGACCATCCAACCGTGCTTGTACCGGAGTAGTCAAATGATACGGACGCTCCCATGTCGAAGGCTATATCAAATACCTCTTTGAACTGGGGGATTGCAAAATTATAGATCATTGGGTTTCCGTGCTAATCCAGTTCCCATGGCCATATTTGCAATTGCTGAATCTGACAATCGCTGTTTAGCTTCTTCGTTAATGATTGATTCGGTCGATGGCAATGTCAATGGGGCAGTTTTTGGTGCTCGTTTTATTAATCTCCGCATTCGATCTCGATCTGCCTGATTTCCCAGTTGTTTCAATTGATCCATAGCGGCACTTTTAACACAATCCACAACTCGCATGGCAACTTCATTATCGATGGGTACTTCGAGCACTTTTCGCACGCCTACAAACAATCCACGAACAACGTCACCGAACACAGTTATCTAAGAGGTAATGTACACGGGTTTCTCCGCGTTAACAGCGCGAACGGGTTACACTACTGCCATTGTTTATTCTTATACTTGTTAAATGTCAGGCCGATCTATAATGCAGAGTTGTATCGTTAGTACTTCACTCCACAGATTTATCACGTGCCATCCGATGCTGGCACAGATTTTGCGGACGTAATCGAGATCAAGTTACCTAGTTCAACGATGGGTGAAAACCAAGACAAAATATAACCCTGTACAACTACGTTTTGTCGTGTCGGAGCTGCTTTCGTAACTGCCACTGACGGTGCCACACGGTAAATTAACTTGTGTTGTTGAGGTAATTCTCACAATGTAGGGTGCGATGTGATATCTCACACAGGATTTGTTTTCCTCAAGAATGTGGCCAGGCCAAACTAATACTGACCTTATGGACGACCATGTAATATCTACCGCGTACGTTTGAGATTCAACGGCAATGACATAACTGACTGTGGGCTCATGGGCATGTATTGAAATTTTGGAGTCCCTTGCCAGTTCCCACTGAAATTCTTCGTCGAATTTCTTCATTGACTGATTGGTCCTGTGTCGTGGGCACCTGAATAAACTTTTATAGTATGCCAGTTGGTGCCAGTGTCTGCGGAAAACATAAATGAATCGTTCATGGTCAAACCACGAAATAGTTCATATCGGGTATTAGGCCAACTGTAATACATTCACTGCAAGGCTATTACGATTTCAAGTGTGCGTGAGTCCACAGCGGTCAAAGGTGCAGAAACGTTACACTGAATTCTGGTGTTGTGGATAACATCTCGATCATCGAGGTTATTTTTGGTCTGTATTTACAACCATCTGTTGCATTGATGCATGAATTTTACGTTAGACGCGGAGCGGATCCACACACATTGCTTCAACCGTGTCAGAATTCATTTTTTGTGTTGTATTTATATGTCGTGGATATCTTCAATAAGTTCTTGCATCAGCGCACCAGATCATTAGTGACAAACCACTCACAAATCGATGTGGCTTCATTGATAACTTTGGGGGCATAATAGTCCTCAGCAATTAATCCCACGAATATTTCCAATCGGTCAATCGCACTGATCCCAAGGGTATTTTCAATCGGTCAGCGAGGTCGTTAGGGTCATACAGTATCCACGGGGTGCAAGCACCCTCAAGGCCATCTCCTTTCTTTCCTTGTTCTGATAGATATTCTTAATAGAACTCGACTCTGTGGTCTTAAAATAATTAATAGAAGAGAATTTGAAGATTGGTAAAAGTCAACAAATAATTTATTTCCCTAGCATACAAAGTGAAAATGTAAAAGAAGAAAGAACGTACGGTAGTGCGAATTAAATTCCAAAATAATCCCAGAATTACAGACACAAGACCTAATAATTTTAATAATTTAAATACTGAATAAACTTTCTTGGAAATCCAAATTAAATCAAACGCTGAAAGTCCTGATGTGCGTGTGGTGTCCGTATAATGTTAATGTG
The DNA here is from genome assembly GCA_028554795.2 of Sinohyriopsis cumingii. Taxonomy (NCBI): domain Eukaryota; kingdom Metazoa; phylum Mollusca; class Bivalvia; order Unionida; family Unionidae; genus Sinohyriopsis; species Sinohyriopsis cumingii. Next base: position 121,795,138 of record CM068824.1, on the reverse strand, counting down.
CCAACAGTCTTTTGTTGGATCACAATAATCCATACTTGAAATGTCATTATAAATTCAAGTCTTTATTTCCAAGAATGTTATTTTTGTAGAGCAGTCTGTATTTCCTGTTAATAAATAATTTGAATAAAGATAATTTCAGACCAAATGAACTTTTGGACAGAACACTAATACAATTGATTTTGCTAAGATCTTAAACCCCAAATCAATATTTTTTCCAGTGACAAGATTAGTCCCCTACTTGACCTCATATGGTAAATAACATTTTCTAATTAAACCTAATGGAAAATTACATCTGGAAGGTTCCAGAGGTTTACAATATAAAATGGTAATTATGATTAGAAGTTATATTACTAAAATTATAATGTAGGATATGGAATATGTCAGGTAGGCCAGGTATATTTATTGGGGAATTTCAATAACCTCTACCCAGACCTAAATAAATATGTTTACTTCTATTTATATGATCATAATGTTAAACCCATACACATAGATAATATTTAGCCATGTATTAATTGTTTACAGAATGATACAAAATCTTTAATTCAGGCAAACTAGAAAATGTACTTTATTTTGGACAAGTCTAAGTCCAACGTACAATGCAAAAGCATACAATGGACCGCCAAACAAATCTATCGTGAGAAAAATATAAGGGTTCGATGCAATCCGCGCAAACATGTCACGAAATTCATATCATGTGTGGTCCGCTGCACATCAAGTCCAATGCATCAATGCCACGAAATCTCATCAGCATGTTGCAGTTGTCACGGATCACTTTTGACACATGGGCGTATTCCTGTATCCAATAAATTAAGTCCGTATTTTTTGTAGGCCTCCTGAAAATAGTTGTTTGGGATTGACTTAATTTTCAAGCGTCATATCGTCGTAAACAACCAGATTGTTTTTGTTTGTGTCCAAATTGTCAATGATAGGGCCGTAACAGATGGTAGAAAAGAAATCGATTGTGAACGACAAAATTGTCTTGGTGCTATTACCACTTCTTAACGCTGCTTGGACATCTTTGAACACATTATAACACGTTTGATTATCAGCTGATTTCGCAAACACGTACAACTGATTCCAAGTTACCATGGTAAAACCATATTCAACAACAATCGAGTTTTACCTTATCCAGCACGGCCAATGGCCAGTGCAGGAACTGAGTTTGGAAACACATCACCGATGCTATGTTTCGACACTTTAGGTGTTGCTTGTGCGGAGAAATAGATGACAGAAACAAATTTTGATTTTTCCAAAGTCATCTGCAAATTTTCTTATGAGTGACGCCACTGAATAATTGTCCGTCGGTTTAATACGATCATATCTTCATATTGCTTGAGATGCCATGCCAAGCACGTACCCAAAATTCAATTCGAGTCCTAACACGTAATGGACCTAGAAGCGCTTACAGGGACTTGTGCTCGATGTGGAACAAAAACGTTCACGTTTCTTGTAACTTCCAGTTTCATTGGGAACAACCGTGGACGCACAGGGTCCAGTTTTTAAAACATTAATGGTGACGGTGATATCGCGGCTGCATTAATGAAGTTACCAGAGACACAACGGAGTAAATATCCGAGCGAAAAGCATCTTTTGGCTACAGTTAATGTTGGCTTTGTACGCGCTTTGATCTACGACTAGATTCTCACATCAAGCCAAGGTTCGCGTTGATGCTGCGTGTTATCGACATGGCCTTGCTTGTAAAGTATCCAATGATATCCATAAACATCAACGCACCGACTTAGATCTCATGCATGACCTGAATGCGATTAATCCAACACTGGGAGAACGAATCGCACGATGGGTTGTCAAAGGAGGTGTGAAAGCCAAGATTGCATTGGGTGGTGGTGGACAGAGTCCATTTGAAGCAGACCAAAGTAAACCAGTATCATCAATGGACACAAATAACCGCATGTTATCAAAATATACTACAGTCCGCGTGGATATTTGAGCGGTGAAGCTGCCGTGGAGCAGTTAGCCATTGTGGCCAAGATTATTCATGGGATTGCTCGATCATGGTTGGACAAGCAAGCGCTATGGCAAATTTATTTATTTATTTGCCCGTAGCTACAAAGATTTCACAAGGTTGGTTAGATATACAAACACCAAATGAAGTTCATGTGGCAGATTCGTTTTTTCTTACACGTTATCATGTTTGTGATTAACAAAGGATGTTACGCACCTACAAATGCGCTCCCATCATTATGGCCAGCCAATACAACAAAAACGAAGCCTTTGACGTCCAAATATTCTGCCAGTGTCGCATATGCACTCGAGTACATTTATGCACACGGACCATTCACATGACCACGATTGTTACAAGTGGATCCTGACAAAGGATTTCTTGGATCTGTGGTTTCCGTTGTTAACCAAACACCGTGTGCGTGTATGTGGCGGGCATGTCAGTGTGGATCGTGACCAGAGAGTTGTGGAACATTTCAATCGTACACTTGGGGAACTGTTATTTGGTCACCAGTACGCACAAAAATTGTTGATAAAAAGAATGGTCTCAGGAATAGGTAACCCTATTTCCATTGATCATGACAGCCTTGAACAACTAAGTCACACGCACGACGGGATTAAAACAGTCAATACGATTCGACGAAAAACCGTCACGGTTACTCAAAAAATTATTTCGCAGCCGGCACCTTTACAACCGATCGGAGACAAGCTTGTTCTTTATTTGTATCTCCTGGAGAACTGGAAGTCAGACGACAAAGGCGCGCTACTGAACCAGCATGACCCATAGACGTGTTTACCATTGCGCAACGGATTGAAACTACAAAACAACCAACACATTACCGCTTGGGACCATCACCACGCGGTGGACCTTGTCCTCCCATTTTTCTACTTGTGCGAGAGGAATTGCAAGTCGTTCTAGCCACGGAAGTGACACTAGGATTTGTTTTGGCACGTCACTATCTAGTATTAATCGCAATAGCAGGATGACCAAACGTGTAAGTGGTGATGCCATCATCGAGAACCCAACACTTGGTATCCAGTGGGAACAAGCTCGCTTTGGTATATCGGTATATGCCCATGTGATGGTTCTTGGATTTGATCATATTTGTCTTATGTGCGAATTTACGACGGTCTCGATAGAATTACAAACACGGCTCATGTCTGAGATCTTTCTACATAGTCAACCGTGTAGAACTTTGGACTTTTTGATGTTTATGTAGCATATCACCATCTAGTACATTTTGGGCCGCAGACTCACATACTCTCCGATCGGTTTTACTTGAGCATTTGTTTTTAAACTTGCCAACCACCTTCTTGTTGGTGTTACTAAACAACGGATGTTCTTTTGGATAATCGCTGGTATTAAATTCGGTGACCAAACTAGATCGTGTCATTTCCGTGTACTCATCATCGCTGGTGATGTGCATCAACGGTGAGTCAGTGTCGGTGTACAGCAACCTAGCCAAATCCTGGTAAAACAGTTTGATCTTGTCATTGTAAAACTCGTACATGTGCATCTTCAACAAGTCCAACACGGACGATCAGATATAGATTTTTTTTGTCAGTTTTAGTTTTGTTTTATTTTAGTGTGAACGGCAACAAGTCCACCATCACAAATTGTTCTTCCGGACTTTTTCCGGGTCCTCAATGAGCCTTTTATGTTTGTCCTTGTCGTTGTTTTCACGGTTCAAGATTGACGGGTATTCGTTTGCGCAGAATTCAGGCATTACATATCCGCGTAGATGATATACGGGACTTTCTTATTTCGCTGCGATGCAATACATTTGACATTGTTTTCTTTACCAGGCTCAGACATGATTGTTTGCTGTTGATTTTCACTGATACCTCCGCAGTAATTGTAGTCACTGGTGTGCACTTCTTGAGTGTAAAATACATGCATGAAAGGTCTGCACGGATATTTATTGCTCTGATGCTTGCTGTGCTGGTTAAGCAGCCGACCAAGATTTTTATATATACGTAGTGTGGTACCGATCCTGATTCTTTTTTTCTTTAACTCAACAACAACAAATTAATTTGGGTTTGGCCGTTCTGTCCATGGAGAGATAGTACCAGTGGATAAAAACTTTTGTCATAAGCAAACACATTAACAGCGATATATGGGTTAAGTGTTTCAGATTTCTTCATTGTGGTTTTGGTCACTTGAGTAGAACTCTAAAACTTTCATCGTATATTTGTGTCGCCTCTCTTTTGCAGCTTGGTAATGTGCTCTGTAAAATAAATAGAGTTGGGGTACCATTCACAAAACTTTTTGCCCCATATGTCTAATTAGCCTGCTTTGAAACATCGTCACTGACCTCATCAAAAACGTCAGGTAATAGTGGGCGAGTTATCATGTTTCTTTTGAGGGTGTACTCTTTCGTTCACGATATTCTGAAGTTCCTTTTTATTTTTATTTGCCTCAAAAAACTGCCCAAGTTTGTTTCGTTCTATTTCTAAGGTGACTCCCAGATTCACTAACATATCAATGCGCCCTGAATTTGTTTCGGAAACTTCGTAAATCTTTTGCGCCTCTTTTATGAAACGATCTCAATATGCCTGACACGCTTTTGATATTCCATTCTTTTGGAAGCAGTACGCCGCCCTTTGTAACCTCCATGAATTTTCAGTATACTTTATAAATCAATAATTTCCTCCCGACTAATTATTTGTGTATAAAAAAATGATAAATGTTTATATACTTCAGAAGCTATATAACCCACTGTAAAGAAAATCAATATACAGCAGAACTGATATATATATATATATATATATATATATATATATATATATATATATATATATATATATATATATATATATATATTAATAAAGCAGGCTTCGTTCCGCATGTGTTCATCGCATCCATAGACTTGCCTGTTTGATTATATCATCACTCACTCTCAATAGTGTATTTTTAAACTACTTTAGTCATTTTGGTCAGCTATGTGCTTAAATCGTGTGCAATTAATTAGAAGCAAAGTATATATATTGTTCAAAGGAACTTTAAATTCCCTTTATATTGGTCTATGATTGATGGCGTAATCTGGGTTATAAAGTAACTTCATCTTGCTTCAGATGTGCATCTGTAAAAAAAATCTGCTAACGCTGCTGGGTCTTTCTCACTTCCTGGATTTCAGAGGTAAATTGTAAAAACAGGAAAAATGATATTTTTCACATTTTATATATTTAATAATTCATGATTGAACTTTCAGAAACTTGCACTGTCTAGTTTGGTAAAATTCATCTCCCCTATTTTAATAAGTACTGAATTTTAGACTAATTCAGGCTGATTTCTTGAACACACGGCAGCAGCCATTTTAGTCATCTGTGTGCTTAGATCATGTAAAATTTTGATAGGTAAAAATATCCAATGATATTTCAGCCCCATGACATGAAATTAAAATAGAAGTATGCCAACATTCTGTCTGTCGTGCATGTTGAAAATGCAAACAAATTCACCTTACAGATGCCACTTTCTCAGAAGTTCATAATATCTTTAGAGTGCCCCCATAAAGTCCACATTGGTATTAATATTGTATTATTTAATTTTCGTTGTATAGGTGAAATGTATAAGTCACAAGCATCAAAATAGTCCTTTTGAAAAATTCTAATGTTTTCTCCCCACAGAGAAGTGTTCATTAGTAGCAAAGTCCCTTACAATCCCACCCCCACCCCATGATGAAAGTGAGTTATTTTAAAAATGCACATTGCATTTTGTCAATAGAGCAGCTAATGCTATGCTGAAAGACAAGAACAGGAAACTTGCCACAGTTATTCGAGATCATATTAATAAATTTTACTGTGAAAATGAATGTGTCAGATTAGGTTCATGGAGATCAAAGGTCAATGGGTAAAATATTTGCTTATTTTTCAAACTCTGGAATGTGGAAGAAAGCAAATTTGCTTTGTCATCGTTTATTTCTTGATTTCATTTTAAATGGAAACATTGTCAATATATATATATATATTATATTCTTTCTTTAGCTCAATGCAACAGTTTTTCAGTTTTTAATTTAAGTTGACTACTCTCTTGTGTTATAAGGCTTCTCATTTCACCATAATTAAGGCCATTGCATGCATATGACTGCCAGTGGACTATTTGGTAGGTAGAGCAAAATAAGGATAATTAGCATGTTGTCATGCATAACATCAATGTCACTGTAGCCTTTTGTTGAGAACGTCATACACGATTATACAAAAATACGAAAATTAATTGTACAAATGTTCATATTTGCTGTAAGATGGCTCTCTACAGTTTTATATTTTGCATAGGGTTAAATTGCTTAAGAAAGAGTTTACCCAGCTTTTCGTCACTGGTTATGCTGGATAATTATTAAAGACCTTGTATATCCTTTGGTATTGTTAAAAGAACTTTAAATTCCTTTTATTGTGGTTTGATGATTAATGGCTGTAATTTGGGTTATAGAGTGTAAAGCTTGGCCTTACATGGGATTTGCGCTTATCAAAACACTGCTAAATCTCCTTGGTCATTTTCACTTCCTGGACTTCAGAGATAAATTGTAAAAAATTCTAAAACTATTTTTACATTTTTTGTATTTGGTAATTCATTGATTGTACTTTCGGAAACTTGTACTGTTATGTCTGGCAACATTCTTTTCCCCTACTGATGAAGAGTGTATTTTACATTACTTCAGGCTAATTTCTTTAGACCATAAGTGAGCTATGTGCTTAGATCATGTACAATTTCCATCATTACAATATCCAATGAAATTTCAGCCAAAGTTCATGAACGTAACATAAAAGTATGCCAACATTCTCTCAAATGTGCACGTTACAAATGCAAAGAGTTTCACCCTACACCTGTCACTCTTTCAGGAGTTCATAATATCTGTAGAAGCCCCTCCCCCCCCATAATAGTCGAGATTTTCTTAAACTCATTATAGGATTTAACGATACATTTCGAGGTTATCCAAACTAATTTTGTTAAAATCGCATGTAATCTCAGATTCATTGTGATTTAATAATAATCTCACGGGCTGTCCGAAATTTGTGAATTAATTGAACGGTAAAAGTCTGTTCATATCCGAATTATATTTAACGATAAAATCAGAGGTTATCCCAAATATGTCAGAACCAAATATGACGGATATTTAAGTTTGACTTTACGATAAAATCCGTTGGTATTACTAAATAATGAGGGCGGTAAAAGGGGCGCTCTACAAATATTATGAACTTTTGAGATACGGGCAGTTGTAAGGTGAAATTATTTGAATTTGCATAATGTGGATTTGAGAAAATGCTGGAATACCTTTATGTTACTTTCATGTACTGTTGCTGAAATTTCGTTAGATCTTGTAATTGTAGAAACTGCACCTGCTCTATCCACACAGCTGACCAAAAGGAATGCTCCGATATGCTAGAAAGATCATCCTGAACTAGTCTAAAATACTCTAAGAAGTTATTAAAAAAGGGAAAATGAATATTTTAAGACTGGACAAAATCAGCTTCTAAAAGTGCAAAGAATGGATCACCAAATTTATCAAATGCTAAAAAAGGTTACTGGCTCTTTTTGATTTTACATTTTAACTATGAAGTCCAAGAAGTGACAATGACCCAGCGGATGTAGCAGTGTTTTTTTTAAAATTATTTTATAAGTGCTCATCTGAAGTAAGGCCTAGCTGAATATTCAATAACCGAAATTACACCCGTCAATCCTGACCGAAATAAAGGAGTTATGTTAGCCATATATCCCTGACACACGTGATCCCTTGCTTGATCCAGTGCGCTTGAATGGACTGTTATTCGCCATATGATTTTTATTCTTTATATATATATATATATATATATATATATATATATATATATATATATATATATATATATATATATATATATAAGGTCTTTCTTTAGATAGCCAGGATAACTTGTGAGGAAAACATGGGATATTCCTTTTGTTTAAAAATCTAGCCTTATGCACAACACGAAACTGTAGACCGCCACTAAAATCTCGGCGGAAGGATAAGTCCAAAGCGGCCTCAATAGAATTCCTAAATTATATTTTTCGAAAATTCGCATGTACTTCCCGAGCAAACATGGTAAATCCGTGATCTCGAAGGAACCTGATATCAAATTAAATTAAAATATATAAATCCGGGAAGGTTAGGTGAAGGCAATAATTTCAATAAAAATTGTTCTAAACTAAATTCATATTTTTATTTAAGATTTCTGTATGCTCAAATTTTTGTAGATCCATGAAACAATTACGATTGCTAATATTCTCATATAACATGATATAATTGTAGTGAACCCCAGCCCCGTAGAATTAAATTGCATCCCGCATGCCTAGAACGATCTTTTATAAATTTGAAGGGATCTTGCCTTTATGCTAGTGAATTTAGAACCAACACTGAAGGCAATATTTCGAGTTGCATAGGTTCAGTATACAGGTTGACTACAATCGTGTACAAGCATAACCTTTTAATTTGGATAATATATTGATGTATTCAGCATATCGATTATAACTTAAATTCAGCAAATCGGGATGTAACATTGTTGTATCCATAACTGTTAACTGCTGTTTGAAATATAACTTCAGAGGTTAAAGTGTTCAACAACACAGATAGTATTTGTCATGAACTGGATAGACCACACTATTTCTTATGGAGACATTCTATTATAATATAACTTTACTTTTGTTGTTCAGGAAACAGCATATGCACGAATGCAGCCTTGTTGCGTGTCGGCAACTACACAGTAACAAATTTGCATCATACAACTTAAGGAGAGAAACTGAAACCCATGACTGAAAGTTTGTTCATTTTTATTTCTTTTTAATGAACTTTCCTGCAACATGGACTTACTCTTCAAACATGTCCTTAGTTTAGTTTTCCTTCACTTCCCTTCCTGTAACAAGGTTTGTTTTCTTCCAATCATTCATGCTCTGGTTTCTTTATCATTAATTATTTTTATGATTGTGTAAACCAAAGTTGTGGGGTCCTCTGTCATCATTCCACTAGTTATTATCCAAGATACACATATGTTACATTCATTCTGTCAAAGCCTATAATGTTTTCATCTTGATCTTTTATACTGATATTTAACTTGTTATGTTCCCTTCGTAATAGCTCGTAATGATCATTAACAATGTATGAAACAGATTCACTATGACAGACACTAACCAGTCAGAGACTCCAAACAACACGAACAATAGCCATAAGATTAATGTTTTGAGGCTCTTTGTCTAATGGCGGAAAGGAGTACATTATCAGGTTTCAAAACTCACAAACAACAGATTCCTTCATGCTCTCTGGCCGTCGCAGTTGTGATATACATTATTTAATTATTACTCGGAGTGACTTAATTACTTTCTCCACTTTCATCATTTGCAGCCATTTCAACTTTAACTATTTTTATGTGCATTTCAAAGTTTATGGATCATTAAGAGATCTTGCGAGGCAATACCACGAGATATCTTCAACACGTTATTGTTGTTACGGCTTACTTTAGCATAAGGATGTAAATTTGAGTAAATAAAGGACATATTTGTTTCTATGCCGACCTCGTGAAAATATTTGCGTGAGATTGATTTGATTTTGAAACATCACATCATCATACACTGCAAGATTATTATGAATCATGTCAACCATCCTAAAATCATATTTAAGAACAGTTGAGTTCTCCATGATCCAGCTGGACCAGTAACCATTGCATCAACTGAGCTTGGAAAGATGGATTAGTTCCATCACCGTGCTTGAGTGGTCTGGGCTTTGTCTGCGTGGAAATTCAATGACAGAAAATTCAATGAATTGTTTTTTCTAGTGATGTATAATACAATTGTTGTTTAACACAATTAAGACTTGTTATTGTATGCGATGTCACATAAAAAGGAACACCATCAATCCAACTCGAGTTCAAACACGTAATGAAAGACCCGCATTCAAGGCAACTTGTGCTCGATGTGGAACAAATAAGTTTACACTTATTAGACCTTCCAGTTCCATTGAGATAAGCCGTTGACGCAAACACAAGAACACAAAGGACAGCGGTGAGGTCACTGCTGCATTATTAAAATTGCCAGGAACAAAGTTAAATAAGTATCCGGATGAAGAACATATTCCCGGATACAATTACATTATCCCTGGTACACGGCTTGCTATATGACTTGATTCTAACAACCAGATAAACCTGGCGAAACACCAGTAAATCGTGTTGATACCGTATGTTGCAGACATGACCTTGCGTACCAAGCATCAAAATATTTCCGTGTACGTCAACGCGTCGGCGTTATCTCATTCTTTACTTAAATTGATTCCGGGACCAGGTACCAGAGAACTAATCGCAAGATGGCTCATCAAATGAGTTATGAACGTTAAGACTGTTTTGGCTAGTGGACAATAAAAGTAAATATATTAATACAAAAACATGGATCTAAAAGTCGAACATTATTAAAAATATACTAAAGTCCGCGTGGGTATTTGAAAGATTGGGAAAATCTGGCATCCGTGGGAAGGTTGCAAACGTGGAAAAAAGTCACCCATGTGGCTGCTTTAGCATGGTTCACTAAAACAGCTTCGTGGAAAATTTATCTACCAGTGCCAGGAAAATTTCACGTGGTTGGTTTGGTTCTCAAATACCAAAATGAGATTCATTAGGCTGATCTCGTATTTCTTCAACATAATTGACAAGTTCGTGGACACAGCGCATAATCAAGCAAATACAAATGGTCGATGTTTCAAGCAGATGCAAAGAAGTGAAGGTAGTGTCTTCAAAAGTTTCAGCAATTATGGTTGATGCACTCTAACTCATTTATGCACGTTCACCATTAGCATAACCACGATTATTACAAGTCGTAAAGAATTTCTCTGATCTGTTACTGCACTGTTGTCAAAACAGAGACTACAAGTATGTGTTGTGCATGTTAGTATACATTGTGACAAAGTTATTGTAGAACGATTTAATAGTGTACCTGCTGAACGATTATTATGACATCATTACGCGCAGGAGTTATTAATGTGATCATAAATGCATGGGACAAGCCTCTCAAGCGCTCCCACGTGGATCGTACTAGGTAACTGTTCTTCCATTAGCAATATAAGCATTAAATATGAAATCACACCTGTAACTGGTTTCGAACTAGCTAATGCGATTGTACAAACGAAAATCATGGTTACTCAGAAAATGATTTCACAACCACCATTGCTAGCACCACTCGGAAATAGTTTAGTTTAGCATCTGTATGCGCTACTGACCCAGTCTGATCCATTGCCGTATTTACCATTTCGGAAGGAATTGATACTCCAAGACTAAAACACATTACCGTTTGGCACATATTAGTGAAAAAGCTGACCAACCGTGGGAGGTAAAGCCTCCTAGTAGAGCATTCGTTCGAGAGTAATTGCAAGTTTTCCCAGCAAATACGGAATTACCACCAATACATATCTTATTACATTAATTTACGGGTACAATATTGGACTCCCTTGAACGTTAATCAATGTGCATGAATCGGCAGGTGATTCCCTCGCTTTGTCACTGTGGTAATATTGCAAATAGATAAAGCCTTTGGCCGAAGTAAGCTAGCTTATTAGCAGCGATACCTGGGGTAAGTATTGCAGATTTGTTCAGTGTGACCTAGGTAGCCTACACCGGAAATTCTGTGTCACCGAACTCAAGTCCACCCAGATGCTGTAGGTATTTTCGATGCTGGACTTAAATATCATTATGGTATATAGCGCGGACAAAATGGCCAATTCAAAGCATCTATCATCACAACGTTTTTACATTTAGCACTGAATGTGGCAGAACATACTCTGATGTTGGAAGATAACTCGAGGATATAGGGAGATATGCACCTCAGTTTGCCTGCATCTGACAAGAGTCCATCCTGATCTCTAATTGGTATATTTTTCCAACATCCTTGTCTGGTGATTGTCAATTAAGTGGCATAATTAAATGCGCACTAACTCTTGAGGTACCCGAGTGTTGTAACACTGATATAATTCAAGAAATCGTATTTGATAACAGTTGTTGAACGTCTTTAAATAACTTGTATGTGTGTGGGATAATTGCCACCTGACTCTCTAGTTCACACCTGCATTTCTGAAAGGTAAATATAGGTACTTGTAATCGTTGTAGATTTTCAATTACATCCTCAGTTGCAATACGACAGCTTTTCTTCATCCTCAAACAGAACTTATAATACAAGTATATGGGTTTATATTGCAATTCTTGGTATTCGTATATTATGCTCACGTCCAAATTGTTTTGGTTGTTGTACCGTTGTAATATTAGCAACAGATAATGGACTATCTGGTACAGCAAGCTGATCCAGTGCACCTATGGGTATCAGTATTTCAAAGTATGCCAGCTTTCCGCATACTACTTGTAATTCGCATTCCAAGCTGGCGTGTGACCTGACTTAGCTGATGACGGCTGGCATGCATATATAAGGAAATGCTTTCTTTAATTTAGGATTAAGTCAATAACGTGCTTTTTTCGTCTACCAAGATTAGAAACTGAAATAGCCTCAATGCTAGCTATTTTATCGTTTATGTCTGTATCTGTTTCAACAGCATGAGATGTTTGTACAGTTACGCGTGTTTGTGCACAGGGCACGGATATTTGTGCAGTCACATGTATTGGTGTAATCATATATGTTTGTGTTAAACTTTGTCTACGCGCGCGATAATATTCACGAATAAATTCATATGACCGGAAAAGATGATTATGTAATTGGACTCCGACGCCAAACTTAAGACATAGTCAAGTACATGTGCCAATTCGAAATGCCATAAAATGTGATTTACAGTATTCATAATGGCATGTTCTGCTGCATAGTTTATATTTTCCCATGCATACACATCTACAATTATTGCGTCAAAATTGTCAATGAACTTTTGATATATAAAAAAGTTTATTTAATTAGGCGTAAACACAAGAGAGACAGATTTTCATTTATCTTCGTTTAAGATACTACAGGAGGGTCTTGTAAATATACAGTCTAGATAATCAGTGACAAAATAAATCAATAAACGTATGGAGAATGTGCCTTAAGTCGATGTCGACCCAGTCTAATTTACATAATCCATCGCTTGGCACAGCGCCAACATGCACTCTGCATTTTGGAGCTTCAAAGTCAATAATTTAAAAACTTTTGCATTGTTTGTATTCTCATGTATAGGCCTTGCATTATTGGACGTAATAAAATCTCATGAATTAGTGAGTGTCGTTGATTTTGCAGACAGGAGTCGGCCCATATAACATCAAATGACCCTTTACTGGATATGACGCCAACACAAATTTTGTCAGACTGACGTATGCACTTAATAATGTCAAACACATTTTAAATTCCCACAATATATTTGGGGGTATTTGTGTTTGACAATTGCTGTGCTCGTGCTGATGTCCTTTTTCATTGTTGTCTTTTATTGCGTAAAACATATACTGTTGATTAGTAACTGTAGATAATGGCACTGTTAGATAGATGCCAAAACATTTGTTTGATTTGCTCTGGGATATCTACATTACTATTAAAATATTCGCTCTTAGTCAGAGAATTCACTCGTGTGACTCTTCAGATCTACAGGGTGATCTAGTCAACGTCCGAAATTTCATTTTTTTTTTTTGACCAAGCATGAATCGTTGCTATTTTAAGATAATTTCTAATTTAATTTTCTTATCGATATGTTGCGGATATTTTTTGAACTTCTTTGATAAATCTGTATGATGCATTCAAGCGAAACATATTTAAGATTTACGGTATAAAAAAATTATATAGCATTCCTACTATATTTATTATATAATAAAATTTGGCAGTACAAAAAGTATTCACTGATAAAAAAATATATTCCCTGCAACACTGTATAGTGAAAATCAGTAACAATGTTTCTGTAGCATTTCATAAAATATTTTTGTAGTATCATTTAATGATAGCTGTTCCAACTAATGGACCAGTTGTTCTTCTCTTACTTTGAAGTTCATGAGCCAACGCAGACTACTGTGACACTTTGAATTTTTTGCCGTAAAGTTAGGTCTTGAAATATCGAATACAATGTATGACGATCAACAACTCACGAAGTATGACACAATATGGCGTTCCGTCTTGCCCAGGCACCATCTAGCTTAAGATATCACCTTCTCTTTTTCTGGCAAAAGCTTAATCCTATGTCTTCACTGATAGCATCTGTATATGGTATAAAAGAATGCTACAAGTTGGTTATAGCGAACACTGGTGCTGAGGCAAGTTTACGTACCTCTTCGAATGTCGCCTGATGCTCATCTGTCCAGAAGAAAACGACAGTCGTTTCGTAAGCTGATGTGTGTTGCTCACAATTTCAGCAAAGTGACCTACGATCCGGCGATAATATTTACAAAACTCCAAGCAACTCCATACATCAGTAGCTATTTTTTGGGGCGGAGCATTTCTTTACATGTACTGTTTTGTATCGGTGACAACCTCTGTAACTGATAACATATTACCAAGATACCGTACCTCTCTTGCACAAAACGTACATTTGCTTGAGCGCTGTTTCGAACCAGCTCTCTGAAGATACGTGTTATTGTCCCTTAACTATTCAAATATGCTTTCAAACACTACCACGACGTCGAGATCGATGAAGCAATCTTCATATTTAGCATGGATAGGACGGCTTCTATCAGAAATTCAAATGTCCCGGGTACGATGTATAAACCGAAAGACATTACTTTGACTTGATATTCTTGTTGCGAACTTAGTCTTAGGTTGATCATCTTGCTCACTTTTCCAGTTGTCAGTACTCCGACATCACATCTAATGTTTAGAACAAGCTCACAGCCTATAGCAAACAAAGACTATCGTTCTCGGTAACGGAGTTCATAGCTCTATAGTTCATTGCTGGAATAACTCACACAAATATGAAAGTGGATTGCTGTTCGAATACTTGGTGGAGCAAGGGACATTTTGTGTTAGTAATACTAAGGGCACGAAACACCAGTCTGCAAATTTGCTACATATTTAGTAGAATTCAATTTACTTATTGGCAATGTTCTTTCTGTCGCTTTAACAGCTGCTGGCGTAACGAGTATCTTCCTTTCATCATAAAATGGTGATAGAGGCTTTACTAACGACTTTCCAGAAACTGCCAACATTCAGTATCTACCATCGTCCCTGCATTATTAGTTTATATTCATTCTTTGTAGTGTATTATTTGTATTTCAAAAATGTAAATCAAATTTCTACACGATATCTCACTTTATATAAACAATTAAACTACATGGCCGATTCGATTAACTCCTTCACCTCAGCTGCAAGTTGTTTCCTTGCTACAACATCTTCTTCTTATCAAACATAAAATAAAATTATTGACTTAGTCGAGAAAGTAAAAATTACCGTATACTAGATATGTACCTGTATAGATGGTGGGATTAATGGGTGGGTAAATACTAGATGTTTTACGTTGAAAGCACTCCACATTTTTCGTATTTATACGGTACACCTGCTGAAAGTAATTAAACCATTGTCTGATAATAATGTCAGAAATGATTTGGTTACTATTGCTAATGACGTTTTTATTATCGCTGCAGGTTACGGTGTCATTCTGGTCAGAACTTGCCTGATTATCTGGACCATTTGTAAGTAGTGAGATCCGCAAAGGTCAATGACTAACTTAGAGTTACCTTAATATGCCTTATTGAAAGAATTTATTTATTTTTGTTATGCAAATATAAAATATATCATAATTAATAGGTTATAAGACCCTGATTATATAGGTAATTTGATTTGAAATATCATAATTTTTCTATACATAAAACACGTGACAACACCTCATAATAAGATGTCATAGCGTCCTTTAAAGCAACGTCACAATGAAGAAAACATCTGCTTGTATTCAAGGTCACTTCATTTCACATTTCTGCATCTTTGTCGAATTAAATCAATATTCCATGTTATCTGATAGACAGAAACCTTCACTGGTGTTCACTTCAAATAAAATATATGAAATTCGTCGAATACTTTCAATTATTTGCTAGACAAGGCCCTCGACAGAAATAAAATATTATACTCGCTTCATGAATTTGATTTTGAATAAGCACTCATGTATTATCCTCTGTATGTTGATAATATTGATGGTATAGATAAGGAATTTGAATTCCCATTGAATTTTATGTAACAAAATGTAATATCAAGAAGGTATTTTTAATGTAAAGTTTGGCAAAAGGAAACAATAAAACAACACGAATAATCGTGGGAGGGGGAAGTGACCTGGTCTCATTAGACGTCAGGGTCACTTCAAAGGTCCAAACTATTATTTGGTATAGAGACTCCTATGCTTTATTAAAACCTTTCGGACATTGTTTTAATGGAGGAATCTTGAGAAAGATTTTTTAGATGGAAGTCATTCATACTAGCAGCGACCATTGCATTGTGGATATTATATGCAAGCAATTAAGTCAAGATAAGTCTTCCCACTGAAGATAAGAGGGGGCTTAAATGAAAAGGTCTTTTATGCAATTATTTCTGTTTGGAGTGGATAGTTTCATTTATGGAACAAGTCAATGTAATCAAAGAATATAGTCCTGTTAAACATTTTTCGGCGACAGTCTAATCCGCGTTGGATTTCATTGTTTTGTAAAATGAAAGAGGATGGACCTTTTAGTTTAAATCTTTTTGATAAAGGTTTGCTACAACTCTGCTTTTATGAAATTTGTTAAGCTATGAAGGTGTTGAAGAATGCACTAACCTGCCCAGCTAGCTAGTTATCTGGATATCTTGAGAGTTAAGCCAGTTACGCGCGTATTCACGCACGTACGAACACATACATAAATACATACATACATACACACACACATACATGCATGCATGCATACATACATACATACATACATACATACATACATTTACGGTTAGATGTATAGGTTGATGGATGGATGGACGTTAGATACCTAGACATGAAGAAACTACCATTCGTACCAGCAGTAGTAATTGTGTTAGGATTCGTTTGATTTGGAAATACGGGAACCACTAAATTAGTTTTACAATGTCTATTAAACATACCGTGTACACTGTCAAGATTTTAATGCCTTATCTTTAGTGGAATTAGAAATAAGAAAAGGAGCTCGAATACATTTTTACTTCACGCGCACCTACATGCACATATTCATAGTTAAATTGAAAATGGAGCTTCACCTTTCGTGCATGATTTCCTTTAACTTTGTCTTAGAAATTGAACGTGACGTAGCCAGTAATTATATCAAAAGCAAGAAAAAATAATTTCTGTTCAAACTTATTATCGTTTATTTTTATATCCATACTTATTCGTGGATATATTGCGCAGGTCATGACCGCCCATCCGACATTCTTCTCCTTGTAACCTAATTTCCATCGACATCGATTGAGGGACAGCAATCGTAATTGATGTGATGCTTGTGGAGGATGGGTATATGAAAACGAAAGTTTTCTGTCTCGGATATAATCTGCATGGGAATCGGGGATAAGGAACCTCGATAGTTTCTTGGCAGGTTATATTCTCGTCCGTATCTGCAATGTCCATATGCCTGTCAGGGAAAATAGGTTCCAGTAATGTTTTATGCAATTGATTTATGGAAACCATCAGTAGTTCGATGCGACTACTTATATCATCATTGAGAGTGTTTATGCATAATTTTTCTGATATTTAGCGGTGTATCAAACTCCAGGCAGGCATAAATCAGCTCCCTATGAACTAAACAAAATACTAGTACATTGAAGCATTCTACATGTGACCTAAACTGCCATTTTGGACGAAGATGCTCTTTATAACATTGATATAATATCTTGTAGAATATGAATACTTTTTATATTTGTATATTCGTATAATTTTTGTTCTGCAGAAACAAACTGAAGAAACAGTGGATGACTAAAGTTCATATTCGATTCGTCCTGACAAGAAGAGACAGACACCGTGTGGACGCCCTCTAACAATTTATGCTTTGCTACAAGGATATATAACTATGGATTTTATTGTTGCATGTAGTTGGAGATAAAGTGGGAATTTTGCGTGGGTTTGTGTGTGTGTATGTGTGCGTGTGATTGCATGTGATTGCATCTATGTATGCATGTACATGTGTGTGCATATTCATAGTTATATGTATATTGATATATATAGTAAAGGTGTACGCATGCATGTACGAGTGTGCCGTGGAATATGGGCATGTAGTCGTAAATATGACTTTTTAATTGACTGAGTGTTTGTAGATATGCTAAACTTGTTTTATTTATCGTTGCTTGGTGAAGTTTTAGAAGATAGAATAGATTAAATTGCTTGTTAAATGGTACAACATATTTTTGTTATTACGATATTGTAATCTTGTTAAAAATGATTTCACTGTATAGTTTTAATCATGTGCTCATTGGAAGTCATCTGGCCAGGATACATGGTGTAATGGCCATAAATGGCACATAAACCTCGCATTAAACATTCCTGATACACTTGGCCAGACTATTTACTGTTAGAAAATACTGTAGTAAGCTTATTGCTTCGTGAATCACGCAGAAATGTTCCATGTACCAGTTCGGTAAGAGTAATATTTTTTTAAACATTTTGTTATCGGTTTCAACGGTTGTCATTTTTGTAACAGTCTCAGCTACCCGTGTGATTTACGTTATATGTAAAACCATTTATTGTACTATCGCGAGAGGTGCGCACGAATTAATCGTCCATGTAACTGAACTAATCTCACTCTCGGCTGTGAGTGTTACACGTGTTACAAACAGCTCTGTGGTGAGAGGTGTGCATGAATTAACTGTATGTAACTGACCTATTAATCTTTATCATGGTATAAAAGGACGAATCCTGTCTGATCTTATAACCTTGTTTAAAGTGGTGAAAAATATCTTCAAAAATCATATATTCTTAACTATTATTTAGCATTTTTGTCGTGCACAAAAATATTTGTTAATTTAAAATTGGTAAACTCTCTCCTGACACATTATTAGTTTTTAGATTAAAAGAACTTATAGCTTCATAATATCTTCTACAAATGTATGTATTTGTTTAATGTTCTCCTTATTCTCATTCATTTCCTGAACATTCTCGTATTATCCTCCCTTCTGACTACCGGGCGATTTTTTAAAAATAATTCAGCTTCATGTAAAACGGTGTAAATGCAGGAGGAAATGTCCGATCACTACAGTACAACAGCTCTTGTGATATTTTACTCGCACTGGTTATATTTTGACCTTCCACCTACTGTCTGTATTGTATGATATACGTACGTCACAGGAATAGCTATATGTTATATATACTACAAGTTTTAGTTACTAACTTCTGTTTATTTGCTTTGACCTTTTGACACGTGATTGAATTTTGCAAATGAGTACCGTGCTCACGGATGTGAATTGCTCTTTCGCCGCCAGTGTCGTAAGGCGTGGTGCCCTTGGGATGTACACATTATCTGCCCTCCGTCCAGCCTATTTCTTTATGACAATCCTGCAGATTTTCATCGTTCTGTTTCAGATATGTAGCTTTGAATTGGTTATAATATAATCCTTGTGTTATTCTAACGCATGACTGTGATAGCTCTTCATTATTTGTTGTGCATTGCATGCCCAATGTAATATTGTACAATAATTTCATGTGAAAGATGTCCTTCTGTTTGTAATGAACTATTGCTTTGATATAAGTTTTGTATGTAATACATTTTGTATATGCATATATTCATTTATACATTTAAATGTACGTATTCATTAGGTATACATATTCATTGGGTGTCCATATCATTAATGAAGGTATGTTCTTATAGATAAGGTATTGTATGGACTTATCGTCAGCGCCTTTCCAGACGATTTTGTTATGACAATCTTACTAAACAGCCTCTTTATATTTTTCAGGCAACAATTGTACATAAATAACCTTTTATTCATATCGTCGCCTTGTCATTTATTGGTCCCCGTGACTTGTCAGAACCTTTATATTGAATATTATTTAATAATTAAACTTGCATGCCAGCTACCCTGGAATTTTGCCTAAATTCAGGAAACAGATGGTACAAAAGACTGTTCGCATTATCAATGTGGAGGTCGTGTTTCCTATCATATATTTGTTACGGATGTTTCGTTTTCTCATCTTGTCAGGGAACACTGAGATATATCCTGGTCCAATATTTCCGTCAGTTTCGTTTAGCCCGATAATTCCAATAGCTCACTTAGATCGGCTAATGGTAGCACTTTGCTATTTGTTTATTTGGACATAAAACCTGTACCACATAAGATAGCTTATATTTCGACAAAATTTGAAATTTTTTGATATAATTGCATTAACTGAGCCAGACATAAATTACAGTAATAATGACTCTCTAAGGACTCAAGACTATAATAAGTCTATTAGGTGTGATCGAAATAGCCATCGACAGTGTGTAATGGTCTATATTTCAGGTGAACTATTCTTTAAACATTGTTATTACTTACTTGCGCTTGATCTCGAAGACTGAGTAGTATTAATATTTGCTTGAAATTTGAAAGAACTTTTACCGCCCACCGTCCGCACCATTAATACTCTGGGATTTATCAAGTTTCATCCACGAGCGAGCATAATACATTTCTCATAGCATTGTAATTTTGTTTTTAACGAGAACTTGCTCAGCGCTGAATATAAAATCTCAGAGATGTTATTATCCTGAAAGTGTATAAAATAACTAACAAACAACAAATCCAAAAGAAAACGTCATGCGAAAATTTGAGATCACTGACCATTTGGTAAAGAACTCGAGAGACTATGTAGACGCCAATGTGTAAAGAGGAATATCACAACACGATTCCAACACTATTGTGTAACAGTGAAGCCAAATCTAATTTGTATTGCCTTTTCTGAGGGTGAAACAGCCGACTGCTTTTTCAGACAAGTAACAACTGCTGATGATACTATTGTTAAAGTACCAGATTTATAACCTAGAATGCATGAAACCTTGGCTAATGTTTTAATCAATGAACAATTAATTTGTGATGCAATTCATATCTTTCCCATACACAATGTTAGTGGACCAGAAAAGACACAAGGTCTCAGAATCTCAAAGAAACCGCCATACAGGTAGTCAAGTCACTGTGTCCTCTACATGTCTCTAGGTACGAAATCATATCCGACCTTGTGGAAAATAGTAAAAGTAATGCCTGTGTACACCAATGGTTGTGCAAGTAATGCCTGTATACAAAAAGGGTTTGGCAGGTAATGTCTGTGTACCAAGTGTTTGGAAAGTAATGCCTGTATACAAAAAGGGTCGGGCAAGTGATGCCTGTGTACAAAAAGGGTTGGGCAAGTATTGCCTGTATACATAAAGGGTTTGGCAAGTGATCCTTCTAATCAGACCCCCATCTCGTTAATAAGCTCTGTTGGGAAAGTGATCGAAGGAATTATTATATTTCTAATAGCAGATGCAATAGTAATTGGTTTAATATAATGTTTACTGCAGAATTTGCTTCCGGTACTGTTGGTAGCAAATGAAATTAACGAATACAAATTTATCCTGGTTTCTCTAGTTTATATGTATTCATCATTATTAAGCCAGGCAGTCATTTTATGTAAAGAAATAAAATAAATCTGAAAATTTTTTGTCACAAAATAAACAATAAGATAAAGCCAAAAATATGTGAATTCTTCAGAGAGGTGGTATATGTTGCACCTGTTTCACATAAAGCAGCATATTCAGAGACAAAAATTAAAGAAATCTTAAAAATTGTTGAAATAAATAATTTCCAGTCATCGATGGATGGTCTGCTGGTTTGCTGATAACGCTTAAAGACATTTGGTCAAGTATTGGATATTCCCTGGATGTTGTTATACTTTTAATAAATGGCTGACGTTATGGACTGTACAGAGTAATAGAAAGAAACCAATTTAACACATCATTGCTACAATAATAAAAGTACAGATGCTTACAAAAATATCAATAAATTTTCTGAACACATTAAACAGGTTATAAACAAATATAAGAAAACGTATACTGGACTGACATAATGGTTACCTGAACAATCTCCTTACATTTAACACAAACACGTTGGAACAAAAAAGATTCCATACGGAAGTATCTATGCTATCGATGTTACTCACATTGATGACCAGTGACTTGCTGACTTTGATGAAATCCAAAGGTTTGAAACAAATAACTGTGCAAACAAATACATCTTAATAGTGATAGATGTCTTCGCAATATACGCTTGGGTTAAAAATGCAAGAATAATAAGCGGATATGACATACATGGTGCTTTTAGATAAATCTAAACAGAATGAAAAGAACTTCTTCGATAGCAAGGTTAAAGATTTGTTGAAAAAGGTAAACATTTATTATTTTTCAACTCACTCATACAGAAAAGCGTCTAATGTGGAAAGGTTCAAAAGAACCTTGAAGCACAGATTGCGGATGCATTTTAGTCAAACGTTTGTCACTATGAAAACAAACTGATCACATAATGACAAGAAATTATAACAAAAGCAAAGTAACTGTGCAATGTTGGTATCAATATCTGACTGTTAATGCATTTTATAGACAAAACTTTACCAGAGGTAGTCAAATCAATATCCAAATTTCGTGTTTATTTCCCGATGATAGAACTGATGTCTGATAGTAAAATACTTTTATCCGACGACGGTGCATTCCAATTGATTAACACTACAATTGGTATGGAACAATTTCATTATCTCTGCAGCAGTAATATAATTTAACCACATATGGATATACCTCAAGGAAAAACAATAATTTATGGATGATAATATCTGTTGGAAAAAGGGCATGATGTAATAGAACACAATTATAACACAGTCGGTAAAGTAATTAGACTAATGATTGTGGTATGTCAACATTAAATAACCTCACCCTATGACGTACCCTATTATGTAGGGTAAACTTGGAGAGATGGTAGTGTGAACGTAAGTAATCGCAGGGTGAACTGAAGTACTCGTGTGGTGAGCTGAAGTAATCGTAGCGTGAGCAGCAGAAATCATTGCCGATGGAACGATTCCGTTTGGATTTTAGCTTAGTCTCCCGTTATGCGATATTTGAATGAACCTGTCTCCTTCAATAAATAATTATCGAGATAAATTAAATTGACGACTTCCTGATAAACCTCGATTCTTGTCTATAAAATATTAATAGATTTTATTTTACAAAAAACTCACGAGCACCATTTTCACTAGTATTTCTTGAAGACCAATAGGGCTACTGACACCAACAAATCATTGGATCATTTGATGAAAATTATTTCTTGTTCATGTTGGCATTGGTTATTGCCCTCTATCAAATACAGATTTTATTAATCATACAAGCGTAACAATGGGCACTCAATTTTTGTGTTATCTGGACAAAACTTTGAAGTGTGCAATAAATATACCTCAGTAAACACGGTAAAACAAATTTACTATAAATATTTTCACTAATATTGAACATCTTCTTACTGTGAATTACTGACAAAAATTAAATTGTCATTTACTGGTCCAGCTACAGCTGTGATAGCTGTACATGTTCATCAAATTGTTACATAATATTGTCTGCACAGATGTAGAGAAGATTTATATTTGTCATTATGCTGTAGTGTGTCACTTTTTTCAGATCAAAATGTAAGACATGTATATGCTGATGTCGCTGGTGAGAAGAACTACACGTAAATGGTTCCTTTTCTCTTCAAGCTCCTAATTCTGAAAAGTACCTGATGAAACTTCCTGGCATGCATTTAATCTTTATGAAGGGGAGAATTGCTCTTTTTAATAAAAAAGAATCAAACGCTATTGGATGAGGGATGGTGGAGGTCAACGCTTACTCAGGATATTTTTTCATATCCTGATAGAACTGAATACACATTTGCAATGATGCATTTGTTTATACTTGGAATTAATTTTTGTGAATGTTGCACAAGAAGAACAATTTTTCATATGAAAACAACAACCATTAATCTCACCAACATACCTGTATCTGTCCTTGCCCCCTGGGTCATAACTTGGAAACCATTGAGATATCCACCCCATAAAAAGATATAGAGCACTCTTTCCACTTACCATTTGTGATAAAGTTGGGGTAAATCCTTAAAACATGTTTATATATAAATGATACAGCAAATAGTCAAACACATGTATTTGAATATTCAACCATTTGTTTGAGCACTATAAAATGTTTGTTATATAAAATATTATACCGTGTACAAAAAAGTGTCACTTTGCTCTGAAAGTTTGGTGTCTTTGTTTTTTACCATTTATTCAGTGGAAAGGCATTTAGTATTGCCAATACTTTCATGTTTGGAAAAGAACATAAATCAGTGCTAGGTTACTGTGATCAATGTTTCATACATTTCAGACATTTTGTTTGCTGGCAGTGCTCATGGTGACTTGAAATCTGATGATTGGCTGTATCTCATAAGACATTCACCTTGAGTAGGTCTTTGTGGCCTTTATTTTACACTTCACAGACTTTTGGCCAGTTTATGTGTTAAATTGGATTTTTAGGTGCTATTCGTGGTTGAATCATGGAAACTTTGAGAGTGATGCAACAATGATAATTAATTTATTTCCGCTTGAGTTTATCACCATGACCTTCATTACACACTCCACTGAATTTTGTTTATTTTTTTCTTTAAAGTCATTTCATGGCATTTGCTCTGGTATGATTATACAGTCTTTTGATTGTATGCATATAAGTATGAACAAAACTCTTGTGTATAAGATTAGTTCTATGTAACCTCAATTTTTTTCTTAACATATTTTTGTTTTACAATTAAGGTCATTTCCCTGGTATTTTTATTGTACAGTTGTTTGTGCTTGGATGCATCGTAGTAAGTACACTTACTACCTAGACTAGAGATTTTAAACTTAACTATACATTTGAATTTTTGTTTAATTTCTTGTTCTTAAAGTCATAAAACTTATAAATTGTATGCAGCCCTGATTTTGACAAGACAATATACAGAAAGAAGTTAGCACAAAGCCTTAGTTCATGATTCACAATTTTGTTGCTTTTTGTGTATTCTGAAAAGATATGGTGCCATGGTGTTAAATGTCTTAGTAACCTGAATGTTAAATAGAAACTTTAATTAATGATACAAATATAATGATGATACTTTTGGATTAAAATCACGATTTCTTGAAATCTTGGAAATTCTTTTCGCAGAGTAAAGCATCAGTCTCTTTGAAGAGCTTTTGTTTTTGTCTGCATCTCCAGTTTTAATTTCTACTTGATGAGTATTTGCTGTCAGATTTGCTGAATACGTGCATGAGTATTCATGTTTATAGAATTGGGTCAAATGCATTGCGCATTCATTTTAGCTCTTCTGGTCATTGACCACAAATACTTATAAGATGGTCTTTTTCTGTTGTCCAACATCTGTCCGTTTGCACAAGTGTGTTTTCACAAGTCTTCATAAACTAGTAGAGGATTACTATAAAAGATAAAAACGTACATACATTCATCCCATGTTCAAGTTGGTCTTAAATGAATATTGTGCCACTCAACAATCCAATATGGCCACCAAAGCTGCCATCTTGAAAATCTTGTCACTACTATTTCGTAATGGATGGTCTTTTGAATTATGGGTTTCACTAAATAGACTTTTTGTGATGTCTAGTTCGTCATTTATACCATGACAAACATCTTAAAAACCTTGTTATCACTATATCTTCAAACCAGAAAGTCATATCAACATCGAGTTTATATTAGATTTGTTATGATGTTTTGTTTGTCTAAGTTAAAAACATTGTCAATCTAACATTCAATGTGACCACCACAACAGCTTGCTATTATTCTAATGAATATCATAGATGGTTTCAACTGTTAGCAGTTACGAAAATAATTGTCTTAAATTCATGGACATATTTGTATCAGTAAGCAGCGTGTCATTCCCTTTGAGGACCTTTTGTTTAAAGCTATAATATTGATGACAATAATTTATTTATTACAGTGAGCACCATTTAAACCACTATATACAACAAAAAAAAAATCATGTTATCAGCCATGTTTTTTCTTAATTTGTATACAGGCTAGAGCTATGATTTATCCAGGTCTTATAATCATTTCACCTTAAATTGCAAATTTGATTGATCCTACACAAAATTAAATATTACTGTTATACACCTTATTACTTTCATAAAGTTTTCATATGTAATTTAAAGTTGCTTTTTATCTTAAAAAAACAATTTAATTCATCATGAGAGGACTGTAGTAATTAAAGAATTGCCATACATAACTTAACAATTTAATTCAAGTTGATTTTAAAATGTATATTGTTACATATATCTGATTTAATTTATACTTATTTTAATTTATTTGTTTTATACTATTATGTGATATTATAATGTAAATTTAATCACTGGAGATGATATTTTTCCAGAAAATCGGTTGACCTAAATCATTCTTTCGTAATCACCAGGTGTTGATCTAAATGCCGACCTTGTTTTAGAATTTGTATCTATCTTCGTAAACAAATTCTATTTTATTTTATTTTAAAATGATTGGTTTTCCTCAGGGTCATTTTTGGTGTACGTGGCATAAACACGATCACCTGACCCCTTTCGATTTCGCAATTCTGGTTTTTCCATTACTGCGCATTTGTTAGCTTTAATAGAGAAGCGTAGAAAGAGATTTCTCAGTTTTGGGCTTTGTACACTGATGTCAAGTTATTTTGTTGTAGCCAGATTTAGAGTTATAATTTTCTATAGATCAGTTGGATTTCAAAAGGGTTCTTTTTTTCTCTAAAATTATTTTGAGGATTGCTCACACAGAAATTTTAGAAAGACATTGCTTACAAATTTAATTTGGATTTCCAACATCGGAGTGCCATTATTTGTATCTCTATAAGGCACTGTAAAATACAACACAGAATAGACTAAAGCATACGACATCGTCATCCATCTTGGATTTTCCATCAGGATTCGAGCTTGAAATTATTAGAACATTTATTGCTAGGACTTTTGCAATTGAATTCGTGGAATATTCTTGGTTTATTCTTAGATTATTTTTGGATTGGATTCTTGAAACTGTAAGCTCTTCTTCTTTTGTCATTTTTACAAACTTTTTCCAGGGAAATAAATTATTTGTTAAATGTTAAAAGCTTGTTGTTTTCACACTTTCTGTGTTACTGTTTATTCGAGCCTAAACATGTAACATAGAAATATATACAGTTGTTTTCAAAGGAATGCATGCACTATTTAACAAGATTTATGAGCAAAGATATACATGTACAGTGAGTATGGGTATTGTTTCTTCATCAACAACGTTGGCGATTGACCATAGAAACCAGTCTATTTTCACACACCTTTTATAAGAGACCACCTATCCCGAGAGACTGTTTTTTGTTGGCAGAAGGGGTGGCCTCTCATAACAGATCTTTGCTGTATAAACATTAATATGTTGTTTCTGTTTTGGGGTTTAACACCTTTTCTCAGTGCACGAATCTATGTATTTACTCTCTCTCCCCTTCTCTCTCTCTCTCTCTCCTCTCTCTCTCTCTGTGTATATATGTGTGTGTGTGTGTGTGTGTGTGTGTGTGTGTGTGTGTGTGTGTGCGTATGTATGTATTACTCTCTATATAAATAAACCCATCCTTGACTGCTTTGGCGGCCTAAGTAGTTAGTCAGAGTGTCTGGTATTTACAGCTGCCTGGCTTGGTGACAGCATTAAGAAGTTAGTGTTTGGACTGGTCGGCATGGTGTCTGGATAACATGACTGGGTGGGACATGTTGATGCATGTCTGCGGCATGATACTCCAGTGCTAGACATCACTATTAACTGACTAGAAAAATTGTTAAAGGTACATTAAATATTCAAATCACACACACAGAGACACACACACACAAAGACATACAGGCTGCATGTTCTTCTGCTTACATATGGTTGTTTAGCACATAACTTAGTAACAGGTGCAGAGATTTTAATGAAACTTTGTCCATCATTATTATGGGACAGAGTGTCATTGAACACAGACAGACCTCTTGTCACAAGGCCTGGTACACAGCAAAGTGAGAGAAAGTGTAATTATGAGATTTGAATATGTCTAGAGGATAACCTTCAAACTCCTAAAAATATTTGAATTAAATTTTAACCAATATATATATCATCCAGAGAGTGAGTCATATATCATAGCCGAGTCTTCAGTCCCAAGGTTAAGGTCACATCCAGGGAAAATATGTCATTGATTTATATTCATGCATGATAGTGTCTTAACTTATTTATAGTCATACCCTCTGCCCAACTATTAAGGTAACAAAAAAGTCTGTAGCCTATTTTGCTTATCCAGGCTGTCACTTTTTAATCACTTAAAATAGTTTGGTGACATTTTACCCAGTTATAAACCTTATCAATCAGTTGTCAAGTTTCAAGCATAAAGGTCAATGCCGCTTGGAAAATGTCATGAGATGGACATATAATGTGTTGTTATAAAGCCTCAAGTTCATGTCACATTTTATTGTTTTGGTATCACCCATAATATTGGTAGTGTATATGCTTTTACCATTAATCCATGTGATACTGATATATAATTTGTTGGTGTTTTAAACTGTGCATCGTATCGGTTTGGGGGTAAGTGTCCCCCACTTGCCCATATGCGCAGACACCCATGGATGTGGGATCAAAATGCATAAAATGAAAGCTCATGGAGACATGTTGCTTTTCGGAGTATTCTGTTTCAATGTAACCTTCTGTTGGGTTCAATTTGCAAGGCCAGGGAAATATAATAATGTGATTTGGAACATGTCTAGAGAATAACTTTTAAACTCCTTAAAATATTCTAATTAAAGTTTAACCACCTATATATCACAACTAGAGGGTGAGTGATATATCATAGCCATTTCTTCAGTCACAAGATTGAGGTCACAGCAGGAAAAATATAAATCATTGATTTCTATCAGTGTACAAATACAACATCTGAACCAATGAATATGTCTTCATGAAACTTTAAATGAGCCTGTCATATATCTGAATATGATAGTGTCTTCAGTTATTTAGTCATTCCCTCTGCCCTAATGTTAAGGTAAAAACAAGGTCTAGCTTTCATTATCCCTTATCCAGGCTGTCAGTTTTAGCCCCTTCAGATACTTTGATGAAATTGTACCCAGTTCCACACCTTATCTCTCAGCTGGCACGGTTCAAGCTTAAAGGTCGATGTCACTGGTGGGAAAATGTAAAAATAAAATAATTCTTTCCAGTAATTATAAGGCGGATGTTTGGATTTTTCCTTCAAATTAGATTGTTTATTTTCTTTACCTCAAGACAATTTTTGTCAAATGGGAATATTAAATTCTTTTTGTCTGTGAATCACCGCACATAAATATTTATTTTCAGGCTAAATGGGGCATATAGTTTTTAAATATGTCATGCCCCCATCCCACCTCCACTTAAAAGACCAGTTCCTAAATTAAGTAGAACATTGGCGTATTATGCTTACTTGATTTTTAAAATAATATGTTTCATTAACCCTTATATAATTCGCTACATTTCTTTGTAATGGAGACAACCATTGAATAATTAGCAATTAGTAACTAATTGAATCCTTTTCAAATATTTCCTTTTATACTTTCATACAGACAAGAGGGCAGTATACATAATTTTCTTGGTTCACGCTATAATTCCTTTACTTCACAACTTATTAACATTTAACCTGCACTTTCTGGGAACTTGGGTTGAGTATGTGAAGTGCACAAAATTGGGTCACTGTAAACTAATTTCCTTGATTGATGGAAAACCTAAATAATGGTCAAAAATGTTGTCCTGCGCTCCAAGTACACTACCTTTTTGCCTATTGACATCTTGATTACCAGAGCTTGATTGCAGTGATTAGTTTCCAGGACATATTAAAATTACTTAAAATATTTTTCAGTTATCCTGTTTGGGATGTAACTACTGTATTTATAGGTTACAGCATTTGAATGGGAAAATATGAACGAGTTTTTCGGATGGATATACTGCACGACCTTGGGAGTGCAGTATATCCATCCGAAAAAACGAGTTCATATTTTCGCATGCAAATTCAGTAAACCTTTTATTATATGCTCATTTTCTTATTCTTCCTAAGGCTTAATTATATAAACAAAAATACACTTCAAGAAACAAAGTACCTGAAGTTATGTCGTATTCCAAACTAAATGCACAAACGCAGATTCATCAGTTCACAACAACAACATTATTAATGCGCACATAACTCCGCCGAGATAAATTTGAACTTAGTCACGCGATAGACCTCACTTTCGAAGGAAAAGGGCGTTTTGGTCTACTTAAAATTGAAATTTAGATTCATATTGTGAATGAATGCACATTGCAACAACTTGTCCATTTAGTCTGGAATGAATAGATTTTGATGTT
This sequence comes from Sinohyriopsis cumingii, assembly GCA_028554795.2. Taxonomy (NCBI): domain Eukaryota; kingdom Metazoa; phylum Mollusca; class Bivalvia; order Unionida; family Unionidae; genus Sinohyriopsis; species Sinohyriopsis cumingii. Next base: position 121,764,940 of record CM068824.1, on the reverse strand, counting down.
TTTGTCGATTCTGCTAAATTTCGTGACAATTGTTGGATTTCTCTGTGTCAATTCTGCATGAAGTACATCTGATTTCGACAGCGAGGGAGCAGCGTGATGACATCTGCAAGTGTGTTTCTGTTCTATCATTGAATGTCTGAAATCACAATGTGGGGAAAATATGAAGTCTTTCAATTGCAATTATCAATAAGACGCTATGGAATATAATGTTTATTTCATTTTGAGCGCAGTAAGGGGGATGCAATTGCACTTGGAATATAGTAAAATTTACAGTACAATTTCGAAATGTGTAATCAAGCTTGAGAACCCATGACATGGCTCGTGTAAGTCGGATTTGCAGAACTACGAAAGTACATTTGAGGAAATTCGTGATGCAAAACTGTAAGTATATTTTTTGCCATTCTTATTACCAGCTAAAGAAGACAGTTTATGCCTTCTCACTTGCATGTATTTTGAAGGGACACATCAATTTTATGACCTGTTTGGCATCTATCGCTAACCTAAATCCGAATTATTGTATCAAAAACGTTAAGCGGAAATGTGGCAAAGCACCTGGTATGTGGCAGTCCATGAAACATCTGCTTTAGTACATTCAGAAACAAATTTAATCAACCAAAACGTAAAGCATCTAATACGTGAGTATACATGTTTGTTTATAAAGTAGTTCCTAATACACTATTGGGCAGACATGAGTGCAATATGAAGTACACGTGAGTGCAATATCGTAAAATACTGCACGATTCTGACAATGTAAAGTTAACGGAGAAAAATGAGCATATAACAGATTAAAATATATTCACATAAGCTTGTACTGTATGTACATACTGTGATAAACATATGTTACACAGAAAATACAGAACACTTTAACCCTTCTTTTCCGAATTTATTAACAACTGCTGATTTTTCTCGCTAATGCTGTAATGCTAAAAATGTATTGTAACTAAACCTCTGCTGAGAGTCAAACTTAGGATGGGCATGTTTAAATAAAATTGTACCACTGTAACATTTTATTTATGATTTATTGAAGAATTCCTCACTTAGTGAGCTGCAATTATAGGCCTTTGCATATACTGATACTAAACTTGCCCTTTTTGTGTATTTACAGATGGGATGGACTTTGTAATTCACCAATTCTGGTTCACCATGACCTGTTTAGTACAATGAAGTAATGACAGTTATTTCTTGACTCTAATTTCAATACCTTTTCACCAAGTACTAGAATACCCGTAAGAACTTATCATATAATTAAATAATTTCACATTTCCAGGAGTAATAACACTATTTAGATATGATTACCACGTGTTCAAACTATAACACCTTTTCACTCAGCTGCTACACTAAGAGTGCATCTTAGAATAAAAGCATATCACATTCAAACTGGGTCACTGTGACCTCTTCCAGGATTTTGAACACTACATAGAAAAAGTGCATGTGTTAAAGTTTTAACACCATTTCATTAGTATCACCAAACATGCATGTCAGGTGAATGTGGAAAATCAGTCACGTCATATATCAAAGCTGGGTTGTTGAGACCTACATTCTGCATTTAGTTATGCACTCACAAAGATAGTGACAGAAATCATGGAAGAAGAGGTGAACTCCTATTCAACAACAACTTTAGTTCACTATTTCAACTCGAGCTTTTTACGAGTAACACATAACAATAGAGGAGGTGTAACCAGTGGGCACCATCACATCTTACCCCGATTTATTTTGTGAATTAAAGGAGAAAAAAGTCTGGGCTGTCTAGAGCTCTTTGCTAAAATGATTCCCTTCAGATTTTAAAATATTTAATATTTTGATTTTAGAGATGAAGGCACTTTAACTATTTTGACATAAATTCATCAAAGAATTAAAACTTGCATTTCAGAACCAATCTTAATGGGATAATACATTTCATGACCAATATATCATATTGTATGTCAGGTTTAACTCAGTCTCTAATTTCTGGAATTTCTAGAATTTTCGTGGAATGAAATTAAGTCACTTAAAAGTTTGATTCAGTTTCTATAAGGAGGGTTTACTTGTGTCAGGAACTTATTAAAAATGGCCTGAAAAGTAATGAGTATAATACTTGGTAAAAACTGGCATGTGTATTCTTTTCCTTTAAAATGTGTATTTCTAGAATTATTCTTGACACATGAAGTACAACTCTATTGGATTTGAACAAATTTATTTTCCATAGCAAAGGCTGATACGCTTTACAGATTTTAGTTTTGGGACCCTTGTCTTTTGTATGTTGAAAACTATCATTTTTCTTCTAATATAGATTAAACAAAAAGTTATCCCTTTGTGATATCTTTTTCAGGCAATATTATCAAAACTACGTTCAATATACATCTATGTCAGTCCCCAAACCATCTTTACCATGAAATAACTAGACGGAAGTCTTATCCTTTTATTACATTATTTTACGTTTTGTGGGGTTATAACGTAATATGTGTGTGTGATTTGGACTTTTTAACGTAGCTTTAACAATTTTTCAGTCATATCGCTACGATGTCTGCAGTGTGGCAGTTTAGAGTGATGTCTAGCACTGGGGCATCATGCCGCAGACATGTAGCATGATGTCCCACCAAGTCACATTATCCTGACACCAGACCGACCAGTCCTAACACTAACTTCTTAATGCTGAGCGCCAAGCGATGTAACTGTTAGTACAACTTTTGTAAGTCTTTGGTATGACTCAGCAGGGGATCGAACCCACGACCTCCTGCATCCGAAGCGGACGGTCTAACCACTAGGCCACCGGAGCGGTTGGTTCTAACGTAAACGTCCGCTCAGTCTGTAACAGTTTTAAATGACAAATATGATCCCATCACATGAAAAATGGTTTGCCTTACGTATGCTCTAAAAGGGGATTTAAAAATCTACTTCAAAAGGGAGTAAATTTCAATATATGACAACTATTTAACCCCATTGGCGACATAAGTAGGCTCTGTGTGTGTGTGTGTGTGTGATTTGGATTTTTAACATAGCTTTTAACACATTTCAGTCATATCGTTATGATGTTTGCATGTGTGACAGTTTACAGTGATGTCTAGCACTGGGGCATCATGTCGCATGTAATTTAATTGCTTGTTAGCTTTATTTTTTTTATTATTCTATTACATGTTATTGTAATGTAATATTGTTTACTGGATTGGATATTGTCCAGAATAGAGTTCAGTTCTGTTTGACCTGACTGAATGTTTTTATTTTCGACGAAAACAACTAATAATAGAACCATTGTATCTTGTTGCTGACCTTGTTTTAATATCAGTGACAGTTTTAGTAAACATCTATTTTAATTTTTTTAAAATTTTTTCTCAGAGTAAGAATCATTAAGGGTAATGAATGTCATACCTGGACTACGTGATAATATTTATGTAACAAACTTCAATTTTTTCCAGAACAATGAACTCTTGACCCCCATTCAAGAACCTATTTTCCGTTTTAGCTAGTCTTATAACCGATGCTAGGATAAGAACTGTATCAGTCGTGCCTTAACACTTGAGACGTCAACTTGTGTCCAGTTTGGGCTGAGCTTTTATTTTCTTCAAACTATTGAATTTCAAGTGATTCGTTTATCTGGAAATACAAAAGGGGTTTAATAATTCTCGGACAAAGACATTTACTGGAATTTATATGAAATTCAAAAAATGGAATAATATTTTCTGTGATTCGACAGGAGACTGTTGACACATCAGTACAACGCTGACTAGTACAGACGTTATCGTCTTTCTTTTCGGATTTTCATCGGGATTTGAACTGTAATTCACTTAGAACTTTTCATTGAGTGGACTTGTGTTTTATATTTCTTGGATTATTTTTGGATTTAATTCCTAAAACCGTAAGTTCTTTTTGTTGATTTTTCACTTTTTATTCTTGGGAAATAAATTATTTGTTAAATATTACAAAGATTGTTGTCTTCACTCTTTTCTATTACTTCTTTTAAAAGCATAGACTCGTAACAACATGAAGTATGATTTCCCACCCCGTCACATTATCCATACACCAGGCTGGCCAGTCCTAACACAAACTCTTAATGCTGAGCGCCTAGCAAGGCAACTGTTAGTACCATTTTTATAAGTTTTTGGTATGACTTGACCGCGTCTCGAACCACTAGACCACCGGAGTGGTCACACAAGTAGGCACTCTTTTATTATGACAAATTAATGCGACATTAGCAGCATAGGCTCTCATCTATCAATAGATTGATTCAGAACATGACAATATTACGCTAACTAGCATTAATTGATAGGAAACACCTACTTACATGGAAGAAGTTTGGCTGTCCTGAAACGCGACTTATAGCCTTTTCACATTGAGCATACGCTTAATTTATTTCACAATTTTTCGACATTCTGAATCACACAGAAACACTAAACCGATGGCCTGAATTTTGCAGCCCCAAGAGTGCTAAACTACATCTAAGAAGGCTGAGAGTTTCTTTCAGACCGAATTATGTCTCAAAGAATTATTCGTGCCTTGTTATCATAATTTTATGTTAACCGTACAACATCAGATTTAACCTTCATATATTGTATGCAACCAACCCGAGCTAGAAATATCCTCAGGTACAAAGAAAACTTTTTCGCTTGTGCGATTCGAACCTGGATTGTCTCGATCAAGGGCATGACACGCTAAGCAATTAGGTCACCAATAACTCTTAATGTGTAAAAGGAAAAATGTATATAAATTTAATAGTGCTAGCAAGAAACAATGCATTACAGCTCCCACATAATAGTCAATATTAATAGCAAAATTTATTTAAAATTATTATACCATCTCTTGTAATTTTCAATAGTGTACATATCGCATTCGTGGTCCCACGCGTTTTATCGCACATACGGCTCCTCATGTTTATCATAGCTGCCATCTCATTTTATCAATGTTATGTAGTAACATATGTTCGTCATAATGATGTAGTTATTTCTATGTCTCAAATTATTAGCTTCCACTTCCACTAATAATAATTTGATATGTCTTTTTTATATGGACAGTAGATAAGACAGCTTAAGTCTAAAACAATTACGTTCCCTTTTGAGAATTAAATGCAACATAGAGCATTCCATTTCTTGACTTAAGCTATCTAATGCAATGACAGAATATCGCCAGCTTTTACACACTATACCGCGATCAATAATAGCAGTGTTGTGGTACCTCTGTGTGTGTGTTTGTGTGTGTGTGTGCGCGCGTGTGTGTGTGTGTGATTTGGATTTTTAACGTAGCTTTAACACTTTTTCGGTCATATCGCTACGACGTCTGCAGTGTGACAGTTTATAGTGATGTCTAGCACTGGGGCATCATGCTGCATTATCCTGACACCAGGCTGATCAGTCCTAACACTGACCTCTTAATGCTGAGCGCCAAGCGAGGCAACTGTTAATGCCATTTTTGTAAGTCTTTGGTATGCCTCGACCGGGAATCGAACCAAATACTTCCTACATCCGAGGCGGATTCTCTAACCACTAGGCCACAGGAGCGGTCTTGCGGTACCTATAGTAGTGTGTTGATCTGCCTTGGGTGCCTCAAGGAGACTTCGTTTGATGGCGCAACAAGGTTACGTTTACGCACGCACATGTACAGAAATCCTCAAAGGGGAACATCATGGATGTATTAGAAGGGGTTTATTTATCTGAAGCCGTAACCGGCCGGACACTCTCAAATCGCTTTAGTGACACTTCTCCAACTAGGACTAGGTTCTGCTGAAAGCAACACAAAATAACTGTACATTATTGTGCATATTTTAAATTTATTAAAGCTCAGATAAAAAATAGTTTTGATAATCTGTTTTTAATTGTGATGGAAGAAATGTAAAACATAGCAAGCAGATGCATGAAAATGCACAGTGGGACAGGATTATAGGCTACACACACACACTAGGAAGACACATACATACACACATACATCAATCCATCCATCCATACATACATACATACATACATACATACATGCATACATACATACATACATACAGTGTCCATCAAGTCGGTGAGGACCACTTTAGTCATCCAGTGTTGTAGCGGGAACGAATGGTCTGTGGGTGCGGAGATGGCTGATGAGACCGATGTGCGCCCTAAATGTTATGTGGCATTGTGGACAGGGGATGGTAACAACGCAGATCGTGGGGTTACTTGCTCGGAATTTCCTGGCCAGCCTCCTTTGTTCTGCAGCGGATGTCTTATTGTCCTTGCAAACTGCAGCACCTTCACTGATGGTGGAGCGCCATTCGACCCTGTCTTGGGCAGTCTGCTCCCACGTTTCATAGCCAACGCCCAAGTTCTTCATGTCCTTACATACATACATACGTACATACATACATACATACATACATGCATACATACATTATAAATTCTTTCTCCCTTTTCAAGGCGTGCTTATAGGTCTACCTAGTCCAATAAATCAAGCCCTCAACTCTGTGTTGATACTGATGGACGATATGTGAATTTGATGTCACATGTTCATTAAAATGTGCAATTTGTCCACATATTTCCGGAAAAACCTGCGTACAATTTAAAGACATACCGGTAATTGGTAACAGCCATATCCAGCGCGAAATTCAAATTGGCCACAGGACACTTGTAAATTCCACCTAGATTTACAAATCATCACAGACAGGATATACGTCGGGATGATTATTTTACGAAAGATATGTATCCGTAGACGTAAACTTTTATGAAATGGATTTTTTTCGTAAACTCTTAAGTCAAGCTGTTTCCAAAACCCAACGGAGAGAGAGAGAGAGAGAGAGAGAGAGAGAGAAAGACGATGTTCAATCATCTTGAAAGAATTGTCACTTGATGATGAAGATGTGGCTACATTCTTGGGGAATTGAAGGTACTCGGATCGACTGTAAAAACAAAAGCCTGTTTGAGCTTCTGGCCAGCAAAACTTTATTGAAATACACAACATATAAAATTACATTCCAATATCAAACTACACAAGCTTACATTACAGATATAAGAGATACATATAAAACTACGATATTCTTTCAAAACCAACATCATACATTGTATAATATCTGCCGTTTAGAATATCATACAGATAATTAAATATCGAATAAATTCAGGATAGCAAAAGAATCTAAAATTCAATATTTCAGAAAAATATCGTGATTGAAATATATATTATTGAATTCATTCTAAAATGCCAACATATTAAACTCTATTATTTAAAGAGTGTTTTATTTCTAAATTAACTATTACTGAGTATGAAGTTTGTAGCGAACGTTGCTTTTTACTATAATCAATAATATAATTACAAGCAAATACAAGTTCTTCAAATAAATTAACTTTCTAATACGTTATGTTAAATAATAGTAAAGAAATATTTTAAAATGATCTAATGATTAAACGTACTGATGTTAGATTAACATCTTAGCACTAAAAATTCTTATAACACTAAAAAGTCTTATACTATGAAAAGTTGTACATAGATCATAATCTTACCTGTAAAAACAAGAGCCTGTTTGAGCTTCTGGGCAGCAAAACTGGTGTCAGCCCGTGGCTGGGGCTTTATATACCAGTTTCTTAGGTCAAAGCCAAATATGGACATGTGCCTAATCCTTGTGTTCACCAGAATCTCAAAGTGAGGCTTCGTAGTCTCTTACAGGTTATTGTCTAGGTCTATGTACATTATTACGTAGCTACGTCTGCAAGATCAGCGCATTTGCCCTCTAGAGGAATCGTTGGAATCTGTCTAGTTCATCTATTTACGTAACCTAGTGAATGTACTTTTTGCTGAGTCTGAGATACAGGCAATGTGTGTATAAGACGGTTCTTACTTGATCATAAGAGCGTAATCGTTGTTAAATAGTAGTATATAATTGTAATAATTAATAAATGGATTCAATCTCAATATATTTTAATAGAAAATTACTTTCAATATAATTTATCAACTTACTTTTAATACAGTTTAGAAAATATTTCAATCTTGTTACTTGTACTAAAAAATTATGTCTTAATAATAATACGGATGTCACCAAAAGAACCCGTCAGACGACGGCAGCTCCACAGCCGCGAGAAATACTGGTAAGTATATAAAATGTACACCGATGCGTGCAAACAAAATTGACTGCAGATTGTTGCAGCTTTTTTTTTAACAAATAAGTGATATCCACTGAGTTACACAGGTACTTGTGTATCGATTGTTTCACTTTATTTTTTACCTTTGGGGTGGGTATACTGAAAAGTTTAATTTCAATTAATTCTTTTCTCCTGGTTTTACCTTACAGAAAACTATTTTCACTTTTTCTGGCACATTTCCTTGGAACGTAGATTATGCACAAGTGCACAGTTTTTATTCTAGAAATGGACAGTTTACTTCGAATACCTACACGTAATGTATACTTTTCTTGTAAATAAATATGTGTAATAGGTATAGAATTTGGAAACATTGAAAATTATGAAGATGAGTGACTGAAAATTCCGATTTTTCTTTAAATGCAGAATTATTTCGTACCTGTGTGTGTGTGTGTGTGTGAGCACGCGTGTGCGCGCGTGTGTGTGTGTATTTTTCCAGTACCAGTTACAGAAAAGAAAAAATCTCTCTCAATAATTTTTACTTAACGCTTAAAAAGGTTTGGGTCTGATCCCAACAACGCATTGTATTCGTTACATAACGAAAAGAAACTATTTTTTTATCCGTCTTGCCCTCACAATTGTGGTGACATCGGCGTGCACGAACAAGAAAGGAAAAAAACATAGCCACTATAACATACTACCAAAAATAACTAAGAGGACGAGAGTAACGATAACAAACAAACGAAGAACAGAAAATTATTAAGGCTCACCAAAGTACTGATTTCCATGTTCCAAATTAATATGAGGTTTTTGATGACTAAAAAGTAAATAAATAAATAGGTGATAAACACAGAAAAAGATTTTCTATTGATACGCATAGTACTCATCTTTGACTCGGTAGTTTTTCGAGACATTTCATATCATCATCATCATCATCATCATCATCATCAAGTACAATAGCAACAACTGGATATGAAATCTATCGCAAATATCCTGTCTTTATTCTTTTTCACCAACCCATTTCCCTCATTCCGTGGCTTTATTTAGGATTTGAATCTTCGTTGCTATTCATGCACAAGAAAGAACCCCCAACACAAAACATGACCATTCCAGGCGCATATACAGTGTTATTTTGCGGAGTGGGTGGGTCTATCAAATCCTTTTACCTAAAATGGCTAATTTTATCTGGGCTTTTTATTCATTGAAATATATACTATTTAAACTGTACTCTTGGATCCTCCCAACCCCACCTCAGCCTTCTGGATCCACAACTGCGTCCCTCAATTCCCTCCTCCATTCGGCTTTAAAAGTTAAGAGGAAGAGTCTAAATTGACCATGGAACTATGACAAGGATCCGAAATCTACGATAGTTTCTACTGATCCTAGAGAAAAGACAATAGCAAATATGATCACCCTCCCTAAAGCGGTGTCGATAGATTTAGGGTAACAAAGCAGAGTAGTCCATACTTTTCACGGGAATGTGACCTTTGACGTTCAGCTACGCTTCCCCTAGGGGCTGTATCTACTCAGTGGTGTAGCTATGATATTTGGGCCTCTATGCAAAACTTACTGATGGATGGTCCCTGCCTAATTTATAGTGTAAGAAAAATAATTAGTGGACCCAGTGCTTTGTATATACATTTTATATTTTATCTACGCCCCGACATCTACTCGTCCTATTAAACATTGCATAAAATACCAGTATGATCCATTTTCCACAGACGGAATGACAGAACAAATTACAAAATATCCACAAGAGTTTCGATATAATAATAATAATAATAATAATAATGATGATGATGATGATGATGATGATGATGATGATGATGATGAGTGCTGTAAGGATGATACGGTGGAGGCAGGAACAAAGGAGAAAAGGAATGCAATCGAAAAGATGACATTTATGATGATTTATCTACATATGTTTACAGGAACATTCGATCACCATAGCGTAACTACAGCTTTACATGCGTCTGATCTAATATTTTCACCTACCGTCTAAACGCATGCGCAATGCAGGCTCTACTTTCAATTCCAATTCGGTGCTTAACATAATGGCGACAGCAATTAGATTAACGTGCGGGATTTGCCACTGCCCATACAAAATGCCGAAGATACTGCCTTGCTTTCACAGTTTTTGTGAAACTTGTATGGAGTCTCACATTTCTAGAGCCAGACCAAATCCGAAATTTCAGTGTCCATTGTGTCGGACAGATATTGACATTCCTGAAGGTGGGGCTCGCTCTCTACAGACCAACTATTACATCGAAACAGTAGATGAGGGGATAACAGAAAGCAAGGTAATTGTTTTATGTGAAAACTGTGACGATGAACAGAGACATGTTGCTATAAAATACTGCAAGGTATGCCAACAACACATTTGTGAAAATTGTGCTCTTCTCCATGAGAAACTAAAGATAACTAAAAGCCATGAGTTATTTAATTTGGACCACCTGCATGAAACAAGAAGCTCCCAGAAACCGTGTTCAAAACATTATGCAGTGTTGGCAGAAAGTTATTGTCAAAATTGTCATGAATTCCTCTGCTCTGTTTGCCGAGATCAATGTCATGGCCAGCATGTCATTGAAAGTATCAAAGACGCTGCAGAAAGAAGAAAGAATGATATACAAAAAACATTAGAAGAAAGTGCGACTTATATATATTTAACCCAGACGAGGTTAGAGGTAATCCAGGAGCTGAAGTCAGTGGTTAAGTCACACGAGATGAAAGCAGTGGAGAAACTTGAAAACAAAGCACATGTACTTAAAGAACAAATCAACTCTGGAGTAAAAGAATTAAATTCACAGATTACTCAATATTGCGAAAAGGAACTATCGAAGCTCGACCGTATTGAGAAATGCATGGCATCAACACTTGAAAAGCATGAAGCAATAAATAAGTGGGTAAAAATTGCAAGTGATGAGGAATTGCTCGCAGAAGGTTTCATGATGCAGACCAAAATAATGGCGGTTAATGCCTCTGTGCCATCCTTTGTTCCTCCATTAAGTCTGGTTACATTTACAGAAAAGACAGATACAGATCTTACTGCTAGAATTATTGGGTCAGTAAAAAATCAAACAACGTCTTCAGATGTTGGCAATATTGAAATGGAGCTCATCAATACTTTTTGTTTGCCACATTCTTGGCAGATAATGTCACTTTTGCCATACAAGGATATGCAGACGTTGATGGTACAGCAATGGAGAAACGGCTTCAGTTTGTATGATGAGTACGGAGTAAAGCGTAGCCAAATACTAGAGACTCTTCAAATCATTGCAGCTGATTGTGATAGAGATTTGAACATGTTTGTCTCAGTTTCTTTGGAATGTAAATTGTACAAAATTAGCAGAGACTGCACGGTAACTACCGTATGCACTTTGCCTATCGTACCTGAATCAATTGCAGCTTGTCCGGATGGAAGGGTGGTTGTATGCAGTGCTAAATCTGAAAGACTACTTGTAATTGATCAGAGCGGCAAAAACATTACATACTCAAAGCTTGGCACGGGTGAGTTTAAGCTATTAAAAAGCATTGCTGTATGCAAGTATACAAACATACTAGCTGTTTGTAATGAAACGCATAGGTCGGCAGACAACTCTAAATTCTATGTGAATATTCATCTTATTGACTATAGAGGAGAGAATATAAATACCCTTGAAAATCTACAAGTTTATTGTGCCATGCCCGACAATAGAGGACATTTCTTACTCGGGCTGAATGATGGAGTGACTGTGATAGATACACTTGGCAACACATTGGCAAATCTTGTTTGCAGCAAACTCTCTTTCCAGGCATTATGTTTAACTGTTGACACTGTTAACCAGCTTTGGATTGGCGGGGAAGGAATTATTTACATATTCAAATGCCCAAATGTTAGCATTTCGATGACAAATACCAAGCATTTGAATGACAAAGACCACATACATAAGCTCAAAAAGTGAACTGGAACACAAACTGGAGCACTTATGTTGAATATGCTTAGGCAGGATAGCATGACCAACAGCCAGACATTCATACATATTTGCATGTTCAAGAAATGCAATCTCACAACATCACACAAATTGTCTCTGAAAGAATGAAAGAATTTCGTGTCATATTTCAGAAGTCATAGTGAAAAGAAGTAGCTTAATTAAATAGATCACGTATTCTTTAAACAGTACAAACATAAAACTCAAGCTAAAACTCAGGGTTGAAAATCATGAATGGTCTATACCACAGAACTAGAATAACCCTCTAAATTTCAAGAATAAACAAGTATAAAATCTGAATTTGGAATTCTGAGCTTTTTTGAGCTTCAAAACATTTCGAGACTTCAGGACCAGTTTATCAGCATGATGTTAGCTTAACGTAAAATTGATAAAGGACTTCAATCACATTAACCTGTCTAAGGAGGGATATATACTTTATTTTAATCTGACTTGTGCATGTTCTAGTTACATTGTCTATCTTTTCATCTGTTAGTGTCAGTACGCTTGCTTTTAAGTTTTTAAAATCATATTTAATTTTGCTGGTTCAAGCTTAGGTGTGAGAAAGGATATACTGAGGTACATGAAAAACTATTATAAAGTTTCAGGCTACATGAAATGTTCTTATTCAAAGTGTTAAAAATGAAAAAGTTGGAAAAATTGATTTTTGAAAATAAATCTGTTTGGATACATTACAGTTTTAAACAATTCTTTCACATTCCTATTACAAAGATATAAATAGGACACATATCATAAGATTTTCACTTTATTGATATTAACAAGTTTTAACTTGTCTGGTCATAAGGCTAGGTGAAGATCTTGTGTGGTCTCTGCGGCAGTTGACCGCCAGCAATTCATATATTAAACTTCTCTAAACCAGGTGTACTGGTTCCAACCAAATTTGTCATACAACCTTTCGACATGACGGCCTTTCATAAAGATACATGAGATGCAGTTTCACTAAATCCACCATTAATAACACTAGAAATAGCAATATGCGACTTTTCTCAAAGACCGCTGAACAGAATTTGACCGAATTTGGTTTTTGAATGAACTATATGGGATAAAGGAAATTGAATTGTATATGAATGATGCCAATTACCTTAACAAAATGCGCACCATTTCTGAAAATAAAAATATCTTTAGATGATTTCTATAAAACTGCTGAAATAATTGACCAAATGTTGACGCAAAGAACTAAAAATACAAACGGCTTTCAAGTTGTAATGTGTTGACATCGATTTATCGGAACCTGTTCACTGTAGAGCCATGCCATGTTGAGATGGATGTATATATTTGATAAGTTATCCATTTTCATTAGGAGTTGTCACCATGCTTCACAGACTAGTGTTTTGTGTTGTCATTTTGGGGGTTCACATGTAAAGGTTCAAGGTCACACAAATCTGAATTTATTTTGTGGATGATAAATAATATTTATAATGACTATTGGAGAGTACTTAATGTTTGTAGAAATAAACCATGTAACCTCTTATTACATTTTGCTTGCATATTAGAAATGAGAATTCGTTTTGGCAATGTGACATGAAACATTTTGACATCTTTTCTAATTTATGTAAATTCATGATTGGCTGGTATGAAACTGATTCAATAACTCTTGGCTACCAATGTATTGACAGTTTTATAAACTTGTACACTTCCATGTAATGCCCATATTCGTTAGTACATGTACATTGTCAGAATTTATAGGGTATAGTGACACGTGTCTACAACATACAGTTTTTAAATTTCCCTGGATAGTCTTGTATGGACAGGTTTTGCTGTCTGTATTTTGTATGCATGTGTTCAGCATCTTTATTACTATTATTTATTTATATATATTTGCAATGTAATCGTAACTTTTATTACAGGTTTAAGTACAAAGATTAGAGACTAATTGGCGAAATAATCTTCATATCTTATTCATTCCTATACTTTCACATGTGAAAAATATATTCTTATATTTTTACATGTGAAAATTTGATTTCCTATCAGACCATGCGACGATTTACTGTGTGTCTACAAAATTTGTACCCGCAACAACAAAACGCTGCGAGCTAGAACAAATAAATAGAAACTACCTTAGCTTTCATGCTTGGAAATTGATAAAGAAATTCGACATAGTTCACAATTCTGAAGTTATTTCCCATTAACTTCCTTGACAACGACAACTCCGCCGAGATGCATTGCTGAATCTAGCCGATAAAACAGCCCCACCTGATAATGCCTAGCTGTTTAGGGATTTATAGGCTATTTATAGCCTATTCATTAGAAACCTGCAAATATCTGCACTCAATCTTGTCTGCGCACATCGGCGTACAGTTTATACACTTGCCTTTATTTATCGCGGCTGTGAAGCAACCGTCGGCTGAAGGGTTCTTCTGGTGACATCTAGATTATATTTCCAGAGCAAATCCTATATTAGGCGACTAAAAATGCAGGCCAGACCCTTTTCTTTAGTGTTATGTATCTTTTTACCTTTTCAGGTACTTATTTATTTCTTAGAGGGTACGATTGTTCTTATTCTTTACATAATTTATGTTTTGCTTGAATGGCACTTTCAACAGTTAAGTGCTTTTCCCCAAGGAGATATTGAGGCACCTGACATGGGCTGTCTTTGGAGAGTATCTAACCAAGGACTCATTGATTATACTGTTTCAATGTTTCTTTTCACAATATGATGCCATCAACTAGAACAAACTTATAACGTTTGATTCATATCAACATATTAATACATCTTTTGAACGTGAACACAACATGAGTACCCTACCTTTACTGATAACTCGTTTAAAAATCACCCGCTAAGGTGATGACTTGTGGATGGGTGGGTGGGTTGGGGAATAACAGATTAAACAGGGGCTTGAGTATTTTCACTTCATGCAAAAATGAAGTTTCTGAACATTGAATCTTGATGAATGCGTCAAAAATTATTTTCGATGGAGTTCTCAAAAGTACAAACAACTTTCAAGTTATGGGTTGGTCTTCACCAAGTTTCCATTATAGAAACTAGGTTTATAATTGTTTCTGGGGGGTCAAAATTTAAAATATTTCCCTTTCATTGAAATCAGACGAAACTGTAACGAAACTGCAATTTTAATTTAATTTACACATTACCTGTTGCTTGAAGTTAACGATGTCGTTGTTATCAACGACAATTCAGAGTGGAGAGTTATGATTAGCATAACCAATTTTAAGGACTTAAACCCTAACAGAATCAAACATTTAAATTTTAGTGGCAGAACAATATCGAGTTTTCAGAAGTCGACTTTATGATACTAGATGTTTCTATGCTTAAAGAAGGTATCCAATAAAATAATTAATTTAAACTTTGAACGCACACTTTTTACATATGTCACGTGAGCATCTAAGTATATACAACGCATGTTTGCTGGAAATAGCTGAACGCTTGTAAATTACATTACAGCTACACTCTTGGAAAAATGCTGGAACTTCTGAAAAGGATTACTATGATCCAGTTGTGATGTGTGAAATGATGTCATTCTAAGATGCACTTTAAGTATATGTTTTGTAGTACTGGGTCAAAAGATAATATTATCCAATGCTGTATCTTTATATTGAATCATTTCCATGGAGTATTGCTAAGATCAGAAAACAGACTTTATCAAGTTTATAATATTTCTAGTAGTTTATTCTTGTTGGATTTTCAGTGACCTGTTTCATCAATGTCATTTATATTAAAATCCAAACACCAGTTACAATAAATCAATAATAATGTCAAATCAGCTCAGAGCCTCTTCTAAAATGAATACCATACTGACTTTGTTGAGAAGTTAATAAATAAACAAAAGATAATAAGAGGTTAACATTTGTTAGTTTAATTTCATAGCGAGAGTTCATTAAATTCTTATGTTCAAAATTTACGCAGTCAGTAAAAGTCTATAACATTGTAATGAAAAATTGACACCCTGAGCTAAAGGCAATTTTTGAGCTTTTATCTATTATTTAAAGCAGACGATTCGTTGTCTAAGATGAATTTATCAAATCAATCGCTTAGCCAGTTTCCAAACATGTCAGCATATCAGGTATGAATTCTTCGAGAAGTTGAAAGATTTCATCCAGATAGATCAGTATACAACCTTCACCGCTGTTTGCATGTAAAACATAAAAAACCAGAGTGTTATGCCATATTTTCACAACCCATCGGAAAACCAAAGGGGTTTCTAATAGATTTCTGCTGGAGATCCTGTATAAATAATGCGTCCATCCGACAAAGGAATATCAGCAGGAGTTGCACAAATGAAGAAATGTACACGAGTTGAAACAGAACTCAAGGCCGCCGGTACACGCGGTTGGTTGCAGCATCTATGTCAATACTCTTTCTCCGATATCAGGAAGGAATCGTACTCATTTCACAGACTTTGTGAAGATTCTGTAAGTATACTGAGTGGGTCTATATAGTGTAGTTGATGTGATGCATGATCAAAATAGTTTCCATTATTATCATCATCATCAGTATCATAATCATCAGGATCATACTTATCCTCGGCAACATCTTTCCTAGACACTTGAAGCAAGTCTTTCCACCATACACTTTCAGTAGTTTCCGTTGTCAAATTAGTTGCAGTATGCATATTACCATTCAAAGTGTCCACAACACATTTAGACAAAACAAAACTAATTTTGATAGGTCAGTCATGTTTTCTTTAACTTTTGTATGTATTCTTTTCATGTAATAGTTTGAATTATGATTCTTCTTTCCTTTTTGTTTTCTCTTACTGCATACATGGAAATTCAATTCAATTCGTTAACATACACTGCTACATTTGCGTAATTGTTAAAACAGATGAGATTTACGATAGTCATACGTTTTAATTCTTCGCTCATGTGCATGTCGCAGAGGATTTGATTTTTTTAAAATTAATTTTCCAGGTTTTCCTCACGGACGATCCTGGTTATTTACAACAGATCTTATATGTCTTTAGCATTGTTGACAAATTTTTTAATTCCGTTTACTTTGATGTAGGTGTTCATGGGTTAATTTGGATTATAAAGTATACAGCCTGGCCTTACTTTAGATGTGTCCTCTCAACAGACTGCTAGCTCCGCTTGGTCTTTTTCACTTCCTGGACTTCAAAGGCAAGTTGGATGGAGAAACAAATATGGCCGATAACTTTTTTTACTTTTTATATATTGTATAATTTGTGTTACACTTGGAGAATCTGGTATTATCTACTCTAGCAAAATTCAGTTTACCTATTTGTATAGCTGTTAATATTTCTGTACTTTGGACTAGTTTAGGATCATTCTTGAGCTCATGGGAACTGCCATTTTAATCAGCTGTCTGTGTTAGATAGTGCGAAGTGTCCCTAATTAATACATGTATAAATTTAATTCGTAGTGCATGAATGCAGTATAGATGCCACGCCAACATCCTCTCCACTGTGGATTTTGCTAATGCAAACAACTTCATCTTATACCCATCCCTCTCTCAGAAGCATGCAATAAATGTAGAGCTGAAATTATCTTCGTCTACCCAAGACCTGTCGGCATAGGGTGTAACTGGTCAGCAATATCCTGTGCTGACTGTTTTAGTGTAGTGGTCTAAAGCTTCTACAAGGTTATTTTATAGCCAAATTGTAAAAGAATCTTTTACAGTTCTGACTCGAACTGGAGACAATTTACAGTTTTTAGCATTAAAAATAAAGCCGAATACAGGGGAGGATCACACAAAAGGAAGAAATTGGTCTTGAAACAAGAAACACGTTGTCTAGAGTATTTTTTTTAAACGATCGTTAAAAGTATGCCCTCGAAACGATTAATATGCTTCTCCTTCCAAGGACGGGTGAGTTGATTTCATCGTGAATTCTGTCAAGCAGACCCCTTGTAAACTTAGGCACCACCCGGTCTAAACGATATATATGGTTCAACCCAGGAGTTTCGACACCAAAACAGGTCCATAAATATCCCTGTTTATGTTTCAATGAAAGCATGATTCCTAACATATTTTCCTTTTCTGTCATAGATTGCATTGTTTGAATGGTATTTGTTTTTCCCCTTTTATCAAAAGTTGTATTGCTCGTTTAACATTTAGTATGTTGTATTGCTTGGTTGTTTTTTATTCTTGTCTTTTTTATCATATACTGTATTGCTTCGTTGGTATTTAGTTTTCTCTTGTTATCGTATATTACATTGCTTGGTTGTTGTTTTTTTAGCACATTATTTGGCTATATCGTGCAGAGGATATGGGAAATTCTGTCTTTCCCAAAGTCACAATTTTTATTTTAAAAATGGAAAAGACAATCGGCAGATGTAATTGGACAGGTTTCCATTTCTTTACAAATAAAAGTATTTTTAAAAAATACACAGCCACTTTCTTTACATATATAATTTTAATACAATTGCACATCTTTTTTCCCACGCCGAAGTATAATTCCCAAATTATCAGAATTATATTAATATGAGAGAAATTAATATACCTTTCAATGTAGAGGGCATTATTTTGAGAAGTAAAAAGTAACTGGGTGTTGAGGAAAATTTGTAACATGTCATAAGTGATATCACAATATCAGGAGGGAATTGATCAAGGGATTTAACGCTCTTATTGTGTTGATATTAAGTTGAGTATCGTCCCTTAGCGAAAGTTGTTCATGGCCTCGGTAAATCATATGGAAATGTACTTACGCCTTAAAAATAATCTGTAGCACAGGGCATGACTTCCACAAATTTGAAAATCTTTAATCTTCTTGATTTTTACCACTGGTAATTTATTGTAATAAAGAGAAATGTGTGTATTACATGGGAGGTTAAAGAACGTATTTTTTCTTGATTTTGATATCTGAATGATGGGGTTGATTTGGATTTGACGGAACACTATTAGACCTTCCTTCTGATATGCATAAAAGATTGACAGCTCAGTACGGCTATTTTTACTTTATAAATTTCATTAACTAAACTATATAAAAAGAAATAATTCCAATTTTTATGAATGAAACGGATTTTCTGCAATATGATTGGATGTAAATGGTCACGTGATACTGATCTGGAATTTGTAACAATTCTGGGACTACTTTCTGTTTGCAATATAAAAAAACATGCAGACACGTCACTGTGAAACGATTGTTTCATCTTTTAAATATTTAAATCCGCAAATAAATATAACTTATACCCTTTTTATACATTTTCCAATATTCTTTGACTGATATTCATAGTTGACTATACAATTTAGCGTTCGTCTATAGGATTAAATGATCATGTTTGGGTATTTATCGATGTGTAAATTTTATCTAATCACTCACAAAGTAAATAAAGTCCGAAGAACTTTATGGAAACTTTGTGAGTGATTATGTAAAATTTACACATCGATAAATACCCAACCATGATAATTTAATCCTTATAATTCCAATGTACATACTCTGTAACATCAGATCAGCAGATTTAACCAACAAAACATTCACTTTTATGTACATCGAAGTTTTCTTTTATTAGCCTCTTAACTGCGATAGAATACATAGTCCTATCTTCGCTAGCCAAGATTCATCGCTTCTTTATACAGTGTTACGGGGTAGATTGTCATAGCGGGTCATGCCGGTGATATACTGTAATGATCATTATTTTAAGATATATAAAATGGTTGCTGCGGTTAAACTAGGAATATTCCGTTTTTGGAAAATTACGCTTGCGTATGGCACGTGTTGTTATAGCAACGTCGTTACTTTCTACTCATTTCGATCTTTCAAAAACAAAATCGTGTCCATTTTTAGTGACATCACTTGGCTGACTTATGTCCCTGACCTTTAATAATCACTGCTGTAACATGTTGTCGAGGTGAAATGCAATAATTTCCGAATATTGGCTTCTAAAGCATGCCATATACCTTCGGCGGCAAAAGGGGCTAGTGTTGGAGTGCAGGAAGGTCTGTGCAATTACATTGTTTTAACTTCTAATGTTCGATTTTAAGCTGTGGCTTGTCATTATTTTATCGGAAATCACAGGCGTGGGTGGGTGGGAGCTTATTATTATTATTATTAGTAGTAGTATTAGGGTGTAAGGCGTTGGTATATATAAAACTTCACATCAAATGAACTGGTAACGGAATCAAAAGTAGTCCGCAGAATTTATCGATGTGTAAAAAATTTCGATCAGTATCACGTGACCGTTTACATCCAATTAAAGTGTAGAAAACGCAGTCAGTTCATTAAAATTGGAATTATTGCTACATAGCCGAACAAAATGGCCGATTACGGTGAGTTTTCACTGCAATTTTCTGCGGAGTTTTTATGTTGAACAATTAGATGTCATGAAATTAAAAGAATTAATAGCAGCGATTGAAGTATATGGAGATGGATGGTACAAGCGCTGAAAATGAAATCGAACAGAGATTGCCAAGTTCCCTCGCAGAGCACCCCATTACCGCCGTCACCCTAGCAATACATAACAACAGCACTAATAGCGTGGGAACTGGGACAGTCGATTTTGAGGCAGCTAAGGGAGATACAACAAGATTCAAGAAATTATCTGAGGAGGACTTAAAAGCTATTGAAATAAAACAAATACTCAGAGGCTACTAAACGAAAGACAAAATGAAGCACTGGCGTTCTAAATGGTAATTTATTTTTAAAAAAAATTATTTTGTTTACTTATTTAAAAAATGTGTGTGGGCGTTGGTGACATTGTGTGAATATGACCACTTATACAAAATTAAAAACAAATATTTATGAAACCATTATTCAAAGACTGAATAAAGTTTATAAATATTAAAACTACAAAAAGATAATCAGATTATTTACATGAACTATCTTGAATGGATAGAATTTGAACATATATAATAACATATCGCATAGTTTGTTGAAATGACAACGTTATCATAATATCTCCAACAATGTGACTAAATACCATTTAAAAATGTATATTATAATCCATAAAGTGATTGTTTTGCTAAGTTAAATTTTTTGGATGTGTATAGTCATTAATTTCAATGGAAAAGAAATTACATAACTTTTTGCGTTGCTATTCTTTTTCTCGAGAAATAAATCTACTGTATAAATTTGAAAGACTTTAATGTCACCATATTGCATACGTAAATCCCAACCATAAGTAGACAAAATATACACAAATTGCAGGACCTGTTGTCTTTATGTGTATTTAAAAATGATCTTGCCAAGTATAAGCATTGTATTGCTATGAATATGTTTCTATTTACTTACAGCTTGGTGTATTCAAATTAATGGATACAAACTTGACTTCAACACAATCAGGCCAGACGAACTGAGTGACCACTTAAGAAGATTCTACGCTGAGGCCCAACCAAACTTTTTATCATCCAGGGTCACAAAAATGCCAGCCAATCAGGTGCAAGAATATCACAAGAATTCTTTGAAAAATGTTCGTGCTGCCATAAACATATACTTGAAGGACAATGGAAAAGATATTGACGTTGTCAAAGACAAAGAATTCAAAAATACTAATTCAATGTTAAATGCAAAACTAAAATTGAATTTAAAATCAGGTATTTCAAGGCCAACCCAGCATTACCAAGTAATTTCACTGGAAGAATCAGTAAAAATCAATGCGTATCTTCAAAATTTTGACCCTGTTGCCCTTCAATTCAAAATTTGGTATCAGCAGCAGAGAGGGCGAACAGACCATAGAATTCCGACAAACAAATAAAACAAACAAAATAAAATCATCTGTAGAAAGGTCCAGAATTTTACAAATAAACGTTTCCTTGAGATGTTTTTATTTCTGTTGAAACCAACCGCATCAATAAAACCCTAGTTCGAAAACGTAGCTGAAAAATAAAGTACTCTACGTGTTTATTTATTTTTTTGTTTAATTACTGGACGACCAACATTGGTAGGCGCCCTCTCTGCTGCTGTTAATTAAAAGATTGTTATATCAAAATAATGATACATCCAGAATCTCATACTGCAAGAATAGCACGAGAACGATTAGAAGCAATTAAAAAATTTCTTCCAGTGCGAGATTCATTTAGAAAAAATCTACAAGCGCAGCAAGAAGCACAAGTTGAGTACGAAGAAGACACTAAAAAACTGTTTAAGCCCGTCACTGCAGCTACTGAGAAAGTTACAACATTCATCAAAGAGGATCTTCTTCCGGTATCAAAACAAACAGCAGAACAAACCGAAAAAATAGCAAGAAGAACTAAACAAACAAAGAAGATTTTACGAGATCTTCCACCTGACAAAGCCAGGGAAATAGCTGCGGCTCAACCTCCAACTTTTGATGAGGAAATACTTGAAGAAATTGGAAAACTTCGTACTGAAGTCGCCGACGTGCAAAAAGAACATACACCTGAACCCGAACTAGTAGAAAAAAAACGTAGAATTGATTGCAAAATTTAGGAAGGGGGTTGTTGAAGAAATTAGAAATACTAAAGAAGAACAATTACCCGAAGCAATATTAAATAGCATATTTAATAAATCTAGTATTTTAAAACCCCGTCATGAAAAAGGAAATGATGGTAATCTTATTAGATATATATATCGCGTATATTACAACAAAAAACAAGCTAGAGGTCAAAAATATGAAATTATTAATGAAGAAGTAAAAAAGACTTTATAGAGAGAGACTGAAACAACAAGAACAACTCTCCCAGTATCAGCTTCCTCCACCTTCACAACGTAAAATTATTTCTGCGCCGGCAATGACATATTCACCGGTAGAATCACCACATGGATTTCGAAAAAGTGACTCCCCGGTCACCACTGAAGTACTTTCTCCTGTAATGCAACCACCAGTATTGAAAACACCTCAAGATGAACCTAAAACAGGATCTGGTTTATGTCCTGATAATATCATTAATGATGTGTCACGGTTAGAGGTTCTCATAGGAGGAAAACGTGCCGGAAATAATTCACCAGAAATAATTAATGAAGCATCTGATATTTGTCGGCGATTATTTCAAGGTGGTATCATGGATATCGGAGTTTACCGAGAACTTATCGATGAACTTGTTGATGACTAGTTGTTAGATAAATAGCAAATTAAATAAGATGATCATACATAATAATCATCGCAAACCTGTACAGGTCAGAGCGGTAAACTCACGATTACCAATCTACAGAGCTACTTACGGAGATGGACTTGGTGATGTTATTCAGGGATTATTTACAAGGATAGCTCCAAAAGTAGCACCCGTTGCAAAACAATTATCGATGAAAGCCATTGATATTGTTCGTGATAAAGCTCCTGGAGCAATTGTTAATGTTGCTGGTAGGGCTTTCTCGGCAATCAAAGAAAGACTAGCACGATTATTGCGACGAAAACAACAACCACCAGTAAAATTACCAAGTACTGAGGTGATGCCAGCAGACGTAAGTAAAATAATAAATCAGGCTGCAAATCAAAAACTAGCGGCGATATCTGAAGAAGCAGAAAAAAATTTGATAGCAGATCAAAGACTCAGTGAACCAGGGAATAATATTTCAAGTTTGATATCAAGGAGTCGAGTTTCCAAACCCGGTTTTCATGTTAGACGAAAATAATTATAATAAAATGTTTAAGCGTGAATCAGACACAGCATTTGATATGGAGGCACCTGTCCTTAAAGATGAATCGGTACGTGATTATCAGTTTTATTCTTATGAAGCACGAATACCAAATAAACGTGGAAGAATTGAACTACAAGTTCATGATACAAGTAGATACTTTTTACCCGCTGAGGCTTTTCTTGAGGTAGAAGGTACAATTATAAAAACGGATGACACTAATTATGCAGATGCAGTAAAAATTGGTTTTGTCAACAATGGGATCATGGCACTGTTTAATAGCGCCACTTACATGATCGATGGAAAAAATATCGAATCGATTCAGAAGGATGTAAATGTTGCTACAACAATAATAGGATTAGCAAGATATTCTGATGATTATACAAGATCAGCAGGTCCCACAATGATGTTTGTGAAAGATAATTCCAATCACCCTGAAAGTGATCCGTATAATATAAGACGACCAAGAAATTTTGCCGATAACGCGGATGGTGATGTGTGGCCAGTGGTTCGTGGTTCTAATGATAATTTCAACTTGGGATTTACAGCGCGTAGAAGTATGTTGATAGTAGACAATAGAAGATTTTCATGTGCAATTCCACTATCGCATATTTTTGGATTTTGTAGAAATTTTAGAAAGGTTATTTTTGGAGCTAGACACACGGTTGTTCTTGTGCGAAAAGGTGATGATAACGATGCTCTGTGGAGACCTGTTGGTGATGCTGGTAAAGTAATATTGTCTAAACTTTCACTGTGGATGCCGGTAATGACTCCAACGATCGCAGTAGAACAAAAATTAATTTCTTTCATGGACACTGGTGGTAAAGCCTTGTTGTCATGGTTAACAACAAGCACAGATAGTATGCAAACTAACGTTAACGGTCAGTTTACATGGCATATAGCATCGCAACAGGGTGTTTCTGCACCGCGACATATTTTTATTGCGTTTCAGGAAACTAATCGATTAAACTCACAAACTCACTCTCACATGATATTTGACAAACTAGGTATCACAGATATTTCTTTACGGATAAACGGACAACAAGAACCAACAGAGAATATACAACTAAATTATGAACAGAATCGTATAGGACGTGCATATCATCGTTTAATGTCATTCATGGGACGTGATCAAAATGTTGATACTGGATTGCAAATATCGCAACATGATTTCAGAACTTTATATCCGATTTATTATTTTTCATTAGAACATCTTGATCTATCAAAACAATCTGTCGTTGATATACATCTCAAAGCAACATTAAATACAGGTGGTGTTGATTACAGAGCAATCGCGGTCATACTTAGCGATAAAGCCATGTTACTTGAAGGCGGTAGTGGTCGAATGAGAGTCGTTGATGCACCAGTGGAAAATATTTAATCGTGTTATTTAGAAAAATATATTTTATATAAAAATGTCGTATGGTCATGTTAATGTTACTCTGGCTCCTGGTCAGGTAAAAAAATTACAATCAAAAACCGCCAACAAATGCGGAACTAAAATATCACTAAAACGAGATCAGATTAGTGGTGGTCCAAACAAATTATCGTTGACAAATAATCAGATTAAACATTTCAATAAAGCCCTGGAATCAAAAACTGGAGTTCAATTTCATCTTTCTCCGAGTGCCATCAAGAACATGGTTAAAACGGGTGGTATATTTCCACTTCTTGCGGCTATTCCAGCGTTAATAGCTGCTGCTGCTCCAGCCGTAGCAAAAGCAGCCGCGTTAGGTGCTGTTGGAACAGCTGCTGGAATGGCTCTAAAGAAAGCAACTGGAAATGGATACAAAAAAAAGGGACGCGGCCTAAGATTACCCGGATCTCGTTGGGGAAGAGGTCTGAGGCTTCCACGTTAGATACTCCAGCATCAAATTTTGATTTACTTGATGCTGCTAAAAAATTAAAAATAAAAGCCTTTAGAGGTGTTTTTATGCGAGATCAATTACCAAAACAACCGAATAAACTTGAAACAGGTATTATTAATCTCGACTCGAATTCAGGACCCGGTACTCATTGGGTATCATACGCGGTTGATCCACGTGGAATCGTTTATTTTGATTCGTACGGGTTAGCTCCACCCGTTGAATTTATCAAGTATGTCGCGCCACTCCACGCACAAGTTTGGTATTCAACGCTACCCACACAAACAATGACAGATCCGCCAATATGTGGCCGTGAAGTAATTAATGTACTCGACGCTATATCAAAATCATCCAAACCGCCACATAAAGTCGTGCATGATTATACAAGTAACCGATTCGTTTCGCGTAAAGCGTTTTAAACAGCAGGTCTTATTATAATGGTTGATATTTACGGAAGAAGATTCTCACGTGTTAAGAGAACATCCGGCGATGTTGATCTGTCGAAGTATGCGACTAAAGATGAACTTGCTGATATCATGAATCTTGCTGGAGTTGATCCAGATGAAGTTGTTATTTTTCAAGATCGATATGGTAAACTAAAAACGAGCAATATCAGATGGAATGATATAGTTCGACGAGTACTCGGTGCAGTTACAGATAATATTCCTGTGTTCACTGACGGCGGTAGAATCAGGGATTCAAGTATGTCGTTTGCAACCATCAGAGATGAAATTGCAAGAAGCGTTGCTAATCGCGTGAAAAACACCGGCGACACAATGACGGGTGAACTCAGCATGAACGGAAACAAAATAGTAGTTTTAAGAGATCCAACATCCGGTGAAGATGCTGCAACGAAAAAGTATGTTGACATTAGCTATGGTACCGTAGATAATAAATTATCCACGTTACGGGCTGAGTATGATGTTCACGTGGGCGCTTTTGCAAGATTTCGCAGAAACCATCAAAAAACCGCTGAAGATTTTTTTGGTTCTCCGCACTCCGTTGACATAAAACTCGTTGATATCAAAACCAACATTGACACGATCAAACAAACACAGCAAGATATCAAGACCAACATTGACACGATCAAACGAATACAGCAAGACATCGTAGCGGGGATTCCTGAGATCGTTAAAAAAACCGGTCTGATTAAAATTCCCGGCGGGGTTACCCCCGCTGATATCACAAACATCATATACACGGTATCATCGGGATTTACAACATGGTCGCAGGAAAATAAAAATATCAAATATACCGCAACAGTCACTGGCGTGTACAGGTTGTCTGTGTTCAGTGCTGCGCGATTTGAGATATTTACAACGTATCCATGTCGTCATTCAACCGATAGGTTTTCCGGGGTTGTATCTGTTATATTAAATAGCGGAACTGAGGAGGAATTTATTCTGGAAGCAGCTGATAAGATATTAACCGCAACATCTTACTGGTGGTGTTTGGAATTTGTAGCTGAAACACCTCAATTGGTTACTGCAAAAAAATATATGGATGGTGCACAATACAGGTACAATCAAGCGCGTGAATGGCAGGCGGCGCTAAAAGATCAAGTCGAACAATATGCAGTAAAGGTAAAAAAATATCGACGACGATTAGTTATCGTTGATGTGATTGTTTATTCAGTATCCGCTGTTGTTGCTGGAACTGGAGTAATATTATCAGCGGTGACAATGATGGCACCAGTAGCCGTAACTATTTGTTTTTCAGCAGCAACAACGATTGCAGGTGTGCTTAATATCATCGCAAAAAAATATGTACTTGCACGAACGAAAAATTATCCGATTACATAATAAAATTACACACAGCGACGGTAGCATACTCGAAATTATCCTCGTTGTTATCAGCGAGTCTCAGTGATGGAATTATATCTGATTTCGAGTTTTCAATGATAACTAAAATATACGACGAAGGTATCGGTATTAAAGATACAAGTATTAATAATGACAGAATTACTCCAGCAGATCGTGACTAACACAACTCCGCCAAAGATAACGATGATCTCGGTAAGTTCATCTGATCCTGAATTTAGTATTAATTTTCCTACTGCAAATCCAGTAAAAGAAATAGCGTTAGCTCAATTACGGGTATATTACAGCTGGCCAAATATCAGATCAAAATCATTTCATGGTACACCAGCAAATAATTTACTTGTATTTGCTAACAAGAACAAACCAGATGGTACTCCTGACTGGATAGATGTTGGAATACCCACTGGTACTTATGAGATTGAAGATATCAATGAGGAATTTCAACGTAGAATAAAATCAATAACCGGAAAAGAAGCAAAAATATCAATTAACGTTCATGAACCGACGCTGTCTTCGACGGTTGACATACATTCTCCCGATTACGTCGTTGATATTTATCAATCCACGATAAGATCCGTACTAGGTTGGCCTGAAATTCCCCCGGTGTATGAAGGACCGCTAGAACCAACTCGGGATGATTTTACATCATCGAAAAGTTTTCATCATAATATTAAAATGAATTATACAAGTTTCTGGTGGAACATAGAAAAACGTGTATGGGATAAACGGGATCAATTTCGTGTCAATAGTATTGGTGAGTACTATTGGCTCTTACACAACGTTGATGGTGGTAATTCATTTTACGATATAAATATCAATAATGTCATTAGTATCATAAATTCAGATCACGAAGAACAAGTAGACAATTTACGTGATAGTTTTCTAGAATATTTGTCTGATTTGATATCTACGCGTGAAGAAATTATTAAACGAGTAGAAATTTTAAATAATATAGCTGATACTATTGAATATTTTCATAATAGAATCATAAACCTGGTTTTTGAATCATCGGGCGATCATAGAAGATTTTTCGCAACCAAGTACAAAATACCCGAAGCTGACATTGTAACGTTTAAGTTTCCTGATTATAATCCAGATAAATTAAGAAAATCTGTCAATGATGTCATTGATGAGTTTTATCCTAAAATACTCGATGCATGGAGAAAACTTGCACCACTAGCAACTGTTCTCAGACATAATAATGATCCACATGGCGGTGGTAGGCACATATCTCCGGGAATCATTAATATAACCAGCACGATCGTGGTCAATCTGGTTTGTGACGTAGTCGATGGCAGCTATCAAATAGATCTCGGAAGATCAAATCAGGCTCAACAAGGATATATTTTATATACATTTACACCACAAGTTTCCCCTGGAAGTTTAATCGTGCAAGAACCAACTAATCCTGTGTATCTGCGGTGTCACAATAATATGTTAACACGAATAAATTTTAAGCTCACAGACTACCTTAATCGCTTAATTGACATACGTGGAGAAGAGCTTGTGATAAATCTGTATGTGGAATCTTAATTAATCAAGTAAATATTATATAATGTACCAGCACGTGAGGGTTTTTATACACGACAAAGAAGTACTTGAAAACGCCATCAGAACAGCGTTTTCACAAAATACAGAACAATTTAACGTTAATTTAGTTATTGATGAATACGGAAGTGAGGATTTCTTATTAACACAAGAACAGTTAGATGAACTCCGTCAAAAACATATTATCGAGATCATTTGTAGCAGAGATCAGATTCTAAATTATGCACATTCCTGTATTAAAGTCGATCAACTTAAAAAAATAATATTCCAGAATAAATAAAATAAGGGGTGGATCAGAAATATTTTATTTTATTTTATCAGAAATATTTTATTTTATTTTATTTTATTTTATTTTATTTTATTTATTTTATTTTATCAGAAATATTTTATTTTATTTTATTTTATTTTATCAGAAATATTTTATTTTATTTTATTTTATCAGAAATATTTTATTTTTTTCTGAATTTCAGTGAAAAATCAACAAATTTCGTGTTTTTTGAGGGGTATTTTACCCATTTTGGGTGATTTTGTCCATTAGATCGTCGGGTAAAGTTGCCTGATTCTCTAATTGATTCTAATTGAATAAAATATCAAAACCAGTAAAAACCAGTAAATCAGTAAAAAATTACATATTTTTTGAGATAATTTTACTGATATCTGAGTTAATTTTACTGATATTTGAGCTAATTTTACTGATTTTTTGTATTTTTTACTGGTTTTGATATTTTATTCAATTAAAATCAATTAGAGAATCAGGCAACTTTACCCGACGATCTAATGGATAATTCAGAAAATAAAATAAAATAATAAATCTGAGTACCAACTAACCCAAATTTGATTGATTTGCATGATTCTGAGTACCACCTAACCCAAATTTGATTGATTTGCATTATTCTAGCCCATCAAATTCAGAACAAATAATAATAATTCAGAAATAATAATAATAATTCAGAAAAAAAAAAATAATAATTCAGAAAAAAAAAATAATTCAGAATAATTCTGAGTACCAACTAACCCATCAAAATTATGAATTTGATCATTTAACATAATTCTGAGTACCAACTAACCCATCAAAATTATGAATTTGATCATTTTATATAAATCTGAGTACCACCTAACCCATCAAAATTATGAATTTGATCATTTCACATAATTCTGAGTACCAACTAATCCATCAAATTCAGAATAAATAAATAATAATTCAGAATAAATAAAATAATTCAGAAAAAATAAAATAAATAATAATTCTGAGTACCAACTAACCCATCAAAATTGCAAATTTGATTGATTTGCATGATTCTGAGTACCAAATAACCCATCAAAATTATGAATTTGATCGGTTTGTATGATTCTGAGTACCAACTAACCCATCAAAATTATGAATTTGATCGGTTTGTATGATTCTGAGTACCAACTAACCCATCAAATTCAGAATAAATAAATAATAATTCAGAATAAATAAAATAATTCAGAAAAAATAAATAAATACTAATTCTGAGTATCAACTAACCCATCAAAATTATGAATTTGATCATTTTATATAATTCTGAGTACCAACTAACCCATCAAAATTATGAATTTGATCATTTTATATAATTCTGAGTACCAACTAACCCATCAAAATTATGAATTTGATCATTTTATATAATTCTGAGTACCAACTAACCCATCAATTTCAGAATAAATAAAATATTTCAGAATAAATATAATAATTCAGAATAAATAAAATATTTCAGAATAAATAAAATATTTCAGAATAAATATAATAATTCAGAATAAATAAAATATTTCAGAATAAATATAATCCCAGAATAAATAAATAATAATTCAGAATAAATAAATATAATCTCAGAATAAATAAATAATATTTCAGACAGGGTTGCTTTGGTCGTTACTTGCTGACATAATTTTACTTTTACATAGCTGCCTGAATCCGCTTTATGAACTTATAGTGAGATGATAGAACGTACTTATTTTCATTCTTAAGCTCTTCTAACGTTTCAAAATCAGATATTATTTTTTCAGGATTTAGTTCATCAGATATATTAATTCCGTTTTCTTCTAGTTTTTTGATAGCAGAAATAATGTCTTTGATATTTTCCTGGTTCATTATATAATATATAAATCTTTAAAATAAAAAATAGAACCCCTATCGAGTTCGTCCGGAGGGCACAACACGTATTTACAGCCTCATTAAACTCGCAGATTGCCACCGCATTCCACTAAGTTTAGAGGATGCACAGAACATTAAATCCCAGAACTCGTAGATTGCCACCGCATTCTACCAAGTTCATCAGGCACACAGAACATTACCCTCTATGAGAGCCCCTAACCCGCCAAACAACGGTCTAGAGGCCCAAGAGGGTAAAGATAATCCTCATTAAACTCATAGATTGCCACCGCATTCTACTAAGTTTAGAGGACACACAGAACATTAAACCCCATAACTCCTAGTCTGCCACCGCACACTAGCAAGTTTAGAGGCAAAACACAACATTAAATTCCAGAACTCGTAGCTTGCCACCGCATTCTACCAAAGTTCAACGGGCACAAGAAATCCCATAACTCCTAGTCTGCCACCGCACACTAGCAAGTTCAGGGATACATATAAAGACGGTACAACCTCATAACTCCTAGTTTGCCACCGCACACTAGCAAGTTTAGAGGCGAAACACAACATTAAACCTCATAACTCCTAGTCTGCCACCGCAGCCTAGCAAGTTTAGTATATATAGTGGAGAAACCGGGAAAAACCCGTGATTGGGGGATTTTTCTTGGGTTTTCCCCTACTATTACACAATGAATACGGTCAAGGGGAAGTAACTCAGTTACATGAACATGCTCAACGGAGTTATCCCCCTTCAGGTAAGTAGTCTGCTCGTATACTATAGACCCAAATATTAATTAATGTGGTGATGATAGTTAACAATATTGGAAGGTAATTTTCTGCTTATATTTTTTCGAGAAAGCGGTTTTATATATATTTTCTGCTACTTTTTGTACTGAATGCGGGTGAATATCAAAATATTTCGCAGCAGAACATATCGAACGAAATATAATTACTTTGTGTTTGTGGAATTTACCGCCCTCTTTCCGATTGTTTTACATCTTCCAGTATTACCACATGCAGAGTTCACGCTCTGTGAGATAGCTTGTAAATTGGATAAACTATTATTTTGAGTGTTCCCGTCAATGTGATCGATCACAAGACCGCATTGATCACTCCGAAGAAACACTCGTACGTAAATCTATGACAGAGATATCTTTTCTTCCCAACAGTAAATCTAAGATAGCCAGTATTATCAACAGTACCAACCGGTCTCTTCAACATGCAATTTCTAATCATGCCATTACGATCTGATTCGTAATTCTTAATGACAGGATGTGGGACAAATATATTTTGCTCCATTATAATAATATTATTTGTTTAAATCATTGTTTGTCTGAAATCTTGATATATAATCCTCCACGGATTTTATAGCGTTTTCACTATTATTATTTTTTTTGTCATAATATCTTTTAAGCTCTCTGAACCGTTTTCCACCGCACTTTCCACATAATTCTGTTTTGCCTCGCACCCCTAATACCACACCGCAGACACGGTATTGGTCCTAGACTCCCCCGCCGTATGCCCTGTAAGTGCATCCAACCAAATTCACCTCTACAGGATTTGTTGCATCGATTTACTGAACCGATCATCAACCATCTGCATTGAGACATTGTATATATAATATTTTTTATTTAAATATTTGTTTTAATTATATGAACGAGTTTGAGGAATTATCCCAAACTAGGCCTGTTAAGTATAAATTCAACCTAGACAGATTATCTCCAGACTTACCAGTACGAGATCTGGTTGATCCGAAAAATAAAAGTTTGATCTCGAAAATTCACGACGCCAAGAAAGAATTTTACACAGATGGTGCATCTCATACATGGTCAACGTTCAAGATTATTTGCAATACTGTCACGGACGCCACAATGAATGACAAGCGAGCGGCAACTATCATTAAATACATCACTGAATACGAGGGTAATCAAAAATATTTCTTCAGAGTAAAATTTATTGTATTAACAGAAACAGGTAGTTGGATTATCCGTGACAAATATGATCCTGTCCTTAATAATAATAAAATTGCCATATTAAGTAAAAATTCCAGACCGGGTCTGTTGACGGGTATTGACAAACCGTATTATGAGCGAGCGTATCCTGTAACAGCAGTTATTTATGGAATCTATGAGATAAATAAAAAACCCAACGTTGATAAACTGGCACCCATGAAATTTTCAAGGTTAAATTGTGTAGCCGAACAAGTAATAGAACACTTTACAAACGCGATGCGTGGAAATGGATTAACTGATTTAAGACGTAAAAAAATAAAATCGTGGGCTGATTCAGTTAAGGATACCGGTGCTACAATAAAAGATGTTGCTGAACTAGGAAAAATATTAAAATTTCCAATAACCGTATCAACAATAACGGGAGAGGTAATGTACGAATCGAAATATAAATCGAAAGGAGCTTCAATAAATATTATTGATCATAACGCGCATGCATGGACCAGCGCAGTAACAATATTTCCACGTGATCGAACTGTTAGATTTTACCCACCAGATAATTCTGGGGCAGATATGTTTGATTTTATCAACGAAATAAGTAAAAACGATCCTGTATCGGTATGGTTATTTAAAAGTAATGAGGAAGGTGAATTTGATCAGTTTGTTAGACCAAATGGTGAAATATATCGAACAGAATCTCTCCATGACGAGATGAAAAATCTCGCGGAAAAGTTTTTAGAGTGCAAACAGGCGGAAAATGCTGACAAATTACTAACTAATTGCTTTACCGTTCCATCTGTTGCGGCTCATTTCGCCAGAGAAATAAATTCATGGAAACCAACACGATTTGATTTACTTGAAGATGTACGCGCAAGTTGCGTCGAATACGGACACGGTGGACTATGGAATACCAAATATAATTACAATGATGTTATTTCGGTTGATATGGTTGCATGTTATCCAGGAAGTTTTCTAGGATACGGAGATTGTTCTGTGTACTTTAAAAGATTTGGTCACCCTACAAACGAGATGACGCGAGTGGCAATTAATGGACCATTACCTGATTTTGATCTGACTGGATTCGCCTGTATTGAATCATTCGAGCTTAACGAAAATCTTCACAAGATTTGTTATGTTTGGTTTGGCAGACATTTTTGTGAAAAACGTTGGGCACCTATAGTTTTATTACGATATATGCTAGATTGTGCGATACTGACATCGTTAGTGGTTAGTGAGGCCATTATATCATATCACGCGCAGACCGAAGTTTGGTTGTCCATGCCAGATTCAATCAGTGCCGATGAAGTTATTAGCGAGTTTAAGGAAAAATGTCTTGATGTTTCCGAAGATGATATTATCAAAGAAGCTCCTAAAATTCTCGAGATTAAACTCAAAACCGCAAAAGATCTCGGTAGAAAAATTATAGGTAAATTTACTCAAGGTGGTGCATATGATCATAAAAGACATCACGCACGATTAATTCTAGATGATGCCGAGTACGATTTTATAATCGCTGATACAACAGCGAGAAATATATTTGTAGATCGAGAAAGTGTTTATTTATCCGACGGAACAAAATTGGGCACGATCTTTAGTTACATAAATGACGTCTCCCCACAGTATACTCATCTAAGATCTTCCATGCTGGCTTATGTTTCTATAAATTTATTATCGACGATTAATATATTTCCTGAGACCGCAGTCAGAGTCGCAACAGATTCGTTTTATATTTCGAGTAAATATTTAGAATCTGTTATGAAATTCACAAGTAATGATGAACGATGGAGTTCGTGGAGGATAAAAAAAGAAATATTACACAATTACACAGAATCAGCAGATGTTCCAATGAGAGATTTTTATCGTAAGGGTAATAAAATATCAGAAATGTCGAAAGCGCCATCGTTGAGTGATCCAATAACTAGATATAAGACAGTATATCTCAATGGACCTGGTGGATGCGGCAAAACGACTCGAGCAATTAATGTTTTTAGAAATTCAGATATAATCGTGCTGACACCCACACATAGACTTGCACGCGAGATGAAACAACGGCAAGTACAATCGTGCACATATCATAGTTTCTTTCGATGGCGCGGGGATACATGGACTCCTGAACGAATGGGAGAAAAATATATACCTAAAATAATTATTTGGGACGAGATATGTACGGTGTCATTAGATACATTAAAAATGTTTCTTGATTGGTTGCTGACGAAAAATACCGCTGTGGTGGTGTGTGGCGATCATGGTCAACCGCCGCCTTTTGTTGGACCATCTCCACATGATTGGTTAAAAAATTTCGTCGATTATTACGAAGAAATAGATGATGATCATAGAGCTCTCGATGCAAATTTAAAGGAGTTTAAAAAAATTAATCAGATTACAATCAAACAAAATTCAGTGTGAAATAATACGCGGAGTAATCTCAGAGACCTCAATGAGTGATTTTTTAAATTTATGGAGACCCACCGATTTGATAGTAGCAAGCAGAAAAATAATCAGAGACGCTTTACAACAGCAGTTATTTCAACTACATAAAGCAAAATACTCAGAATTACCCGTACCGTTGTGTTATAGACCATCAGATACACGAAAACAGAATATTAATGTTGATATTCCAGGGCAGACTGAGAAACAAAATCTCGTATTAAATGATATTGTCGCCGTTGATATCAGTGTAGTCGAAGATGCATTACACGCCGACAAATCTCCATGGGTGTTGGGATACGCTATAACGATCCACTCGTCTCAGGGATTAACTATTTCTGATACACGAGTTTGGATTGTGGACGATCGTATCGAGTGGTCAAATTTAGTTTATTTAGCGGTATCGAGGGTCAGAAAAATATCTCAATTACGTAGAATTATAATTCCTGAAATCGTTGATAAATTTAACATCATCGATGATGATATAATAAGAAAAAAATTAATTGGATACAAACAACCTGATAAAAAATATAAACGCGACTTTGATCTTGATGTTGAATTTATTATTGAGTTAAAACAGCAGCAGAATAATCATTGCACAAGTTGCAATTGTACAATGCTGTGGCGGTATTCGAATAATGATTCAAGACAATTTACCGTAGATAGAAAAGATAATAGTCGCGGTCATACACGAGAAAATATCATGTTGACCTGTCTTGAGTGTAATCGACGTCGGGGTGCTGGCACCCTTGGCGCTAGTTAAGTGATCGCGGTGGTAGTTGTGTATCCGTGGGAATTATTTGTAGTTGTTCACGTACAAATCCACGTTGAGGAGCAGCCGAATCTAATCTGTAGATTGCAGGTCTACCTGGCGATCTTGTCACGGTGGATATTTTGTGTGTGGTAACACTTCAAATAGGATCAGTCGCTCTTGCTTTACCACCTTCAAGTTCACCCGGTTCATATAAATATCTGACTGTAACATCACCCAATATTTTTTGTTTTTCAACATCTTTTCGTTGTGTTGGTATATTTTTTTGTAATTGCATTAATGGGTTTCATGTTGGTTGTTCGTGTAATCTCATTATTTAATGCAGCTATCACGCTTGGTAATCTTGCAACCCATTCGCGAGATCTTTTATCTTGAATAAATTCCTTCGCGTATTGATATCCAAATAACCGCTCAGCAAGTGTTCGATTAAATCGCTCAACAATTGCCTGATCACGGTGAATTGTAGTATGACCTCGTCGTATTTTGGTATTATGTCCTTTCATCAACGATGATACTGGACCAAGAAATTCCTTACCAGGATCAACCTGTAATAACTGTGGCCATCGCAGACCATCTTGTGGTCCGGGTCCTCGTTGATAAATTCGTTCAAACGCATCGGCTACTTCAGATGATGTTTTAGTTGATAACGGCTCTGCCTCTTTATATCTACTTGCAACATCAACTACGGTTAACGCGTATTTGTACGTTTTTCTACGTACAGTATCATGCGGTAAAAACAGAATATCTGCTTGATGAACTTCATTAGGAACACTGACATCGAAATACGCGTACTGAATTCGTTTCGGTGGTGGTAGGTAAATTTACCATATTGCTTGTTTGGATAACCACGTTTTAGCAGTAGAATATTTAACCGCTGCTGCATCAGCAAGTTTACCAATTGCTGCTTTGCCTCTCCAGTATCCTCTTGGTGAATAATAAATTAATTCCATTATATATTACCAGACCCTAATACGAGTTTACTTTTCATCGCGGATCTTACCAACCAATTAGCTAATTTTTCTTTGATATTTTTATTTTTTACAGAATCTAGCGCATGAATTAATTTCACATCCGCAATATGTCTATCTTGTAGATTTTTACTTTTATAAGCTACATCATGAGCGTGACAAGCTCGATCAATAGCGTTTATTGGTTCCTCGCCTGGTTTTGGTTGATCTTGATTATCGAGCCTGATATCAAGTCTGGTACCAGGACCGCAATAATTATATCGTGGTAGATGTTTTTCTCCTCTGTATTTAGCCCATGGAGTACCTGGAAACTTTGACATCAAATTAGCAATATCACCACTGCGCTTATTAGGTAAAAACGAAAATTTCTTTCTACCGCATACAGAACATTTTCCACCATACGCTATTTTTTTATTTTTTGTTGTAACCGTAGCTAAATCAGTAGTTGGAGTTTTAAATCTACAGCGTAAGCAATATAAACTCATGATATAATATATATGGATATAATTGATTTCTCAGCGACAAGAAAACGAGAACCTGTTAAGCATCATCCTGCGCTACCGAATTCCATCAGAATGATTATCATAGGACCATCTGGATCGGGTAAGACGCAGTTATTACTTAATCTGATAATGAAATGGTTGAAATGGGATAAATTATATTTAGTAGCACCATCCGCTGATGATCAACGATGTTATGATGTACTTAAAGATTTCAGTGAAAACGCGCGATTACTGGATGAAGGTAATGATGTTATAGAGTTTATAACCGACATTGATGAATCACCGTCCGTAGATGTTTTAGACGGATTTATTAATAATTTAGTTGTATACGACGATGTGATGCTAGATAAACAAACAAATCCAGCTAGAATATTTTCCCGAGGTAGACATAAAAATACAGATGTGATCTATGTTACTCAACGATATACACAAATTCCGAAGGTGATTAGAGACAACTGCAACATTTTAGTTGTGTTTAATGGTGTAGACACACACACGCTGCAAAATATTCATCAAACTTGGTGTGGTGGTGACATGGATATAATTAAATTCAGAAATTTCTTCTCACGAGCGCAAGCTATTCCGCATGGATTTATAACAATAAATTTACATGATCCAAGAACAAGATATCGTGTGGGTCTTTATAAAATTTTTTAATTAATAGCAGCAGAGAGGGCGCCTACCAATGTTGGTCGTCCAGTAATTAAACAAAACAATAAATAAACACGTAGAGTACTTTATTTTTCAGCTACGTTTTCGAACTAGGGTTTTATTGATGGGGTTGGTTTCAACAGAAATAAAAACATCTCAAGGAAACGTTTATTTGTAAAAATCTGGACCTTTCTGCAGATGATTTTATTTTGTTTGTTTTATTTGTTTGTCGGAATTCTATGGTCTGTTCGCCCTCTCTGCTGCTGTATCTGCTGGATATTCATTTGTGACCAGAGGTAAAGAATTTCACCATCAACTGACCTCAACTTCCTTAAAATTTGAAAAGGATGAATCTGACATTGAGTACATTACTCTAAATCATGAAACACTTCCAAAAAAACCCACCAAGGTGGTGTTGGTGCAAAGGTTGAAGAAACATCAGACAAAAGAATGTATGCAACTGGCACAAACACTTGTAACAAAGCAGCAAAGGCATTATGTACGCAGTGCAGTAAAGAATCACTAAGATCTCCTGAATTCGCTGACAAATGGTTTAATTGTGAACCGGTCAAACCAAAGCAATTCTCCTCATTCATGCAAGACATCTGCAAAAATGCAGGAGTGCAACGCTATTCAGGTCACTCACTCCATGCATCAGCAATTCAAGGTGTGAGTGATGCTGGGTTTGCAACCAGAAATATTTTGTTTATGACTGACCACAAAGTTGAGGAGTCTCTAAAAACTTACAGTCAAAGACCTAGCACTGAATAAAAACAACTAACTAGTTCAGTTTTGGAAAATATAGATAATGGTGGTCAAGTTCTGTCTGTATCAGACCCTAACACGAACTCCCCTTTCACTTCAGATCAAAGTCAGCAACCATTGATAAAGTCTCCAGTTCAAATTTCGAACACTCTAATCGCTCAGTCCTTCCAGCACTCCAACACTCAACTATACAGCTAAATAAAACATATGGCCGGTTTTGCGACCAACTCTTCTTTTAACAACTGCACATTTAATATCACATCAGACAAATTAAAGGGTCTTGTTAAGTATTAACACTCTTGAAAATGATATAAAATGTTATTCATGTATGCAATGTATTTAATTATTACCTTTATTTTGATAATGGATAACATCATCTTGTTCATATTTCTATGTTGTTTTTTTGATAAAATTAATGATGATTTTTGGTTTGTTTGGAAATTTCATTTAACACACTTGTTCTATCCCTATCAGTTGTTATCATGAAAGGTCATTGTCATCTGACGTAGCAGATAGGACTGGCTAAAATTAAACAAGAATGTTGTAAATAAACGAAATGTGTTGAAACCACTGGTAGCCATTGCGATGTAAAGTATGGATTTTCTCAATAAACGTAACTATGCCAGTAGTCACATTTCATTTCACATTACATCACTGAATGGGTCTTGTTAAGTATTAACGCTGTTGAGAATGACATACAATGTTATTCCTGTATACAATTTATTTCACTGTTACCTTTATTTTAGTAAGGGATAGCATCGTCTTATCCATATGTCCATGTTGTTCATTGACAAATTCCATAATGATTTCATGTTCGATTGGAAATTTAATTTAGCACACTTGTTCAGTCCTTATCAGCTGTTATTGTGTAAGGTCATGGTCATCTGACGTAGCAGAGGGGACTGACTAAAAATTGAACAAGAATGTTGTAAATAAACGAAATGTGTGGAAACCACTGGGAGGCCATTGCCTAAGATGTAAAGTATGGATTTTCTGAATAAACTTAACTGTGACATTAGTTAATCTGTTCTTGTGATACTGTATAGGTTAGGCATTATGGGGCGATGTGAAGCGGCGAATGAAAGGAAAGTACGCGCTACTTAAATGCGAATGCATTATTAATGGAATAAGTTGATTTGACAGTAGAAAGGGTGAAATTGGAATTATAAGGATTACATGATCATGGTTGGGTATTTATCGATGTGTAAATTTTACCTGATCACTCACAAAGTTTACATAAAGTCCTTCGGATTTTATTTACTTTGTGAGTGATTAGGTAAATTTTACACATCGATAAATACCCAACCACGATCATTTAATCCTATAATAAAAATGATCAAGAAAATTTTTAAAATGTCTTTTGTGTATCTTAAAACACCATAACAATGCCTTCAAATCACGACAACGGTCTCACTGTGAAAATAAATTCCTGTATTCCAAACAGAGGCAAAATTGGTGTTTTTGTAAATTCTGAATTGAATTTCCACAACAAACACAAGCGGTCATTTTCATAAGTCTTCCGCTTTAGACAGACGAGATAGTTATACTAATATTAATCAGCATCAATCCCAATCCCTGTAGATAAAAGACATGTAATTTTTGTATGTATATTTGATTTGTATTAGATTTTGGTTCTTGTGCAGGATTATAGACTATAAGGGTCATTTTTTAAAAACAAGATATTACATATATATTTTGTCTATGCTTGTATTTGAAAATAATTATTACTTCAAATAAGTATTACTTGTAGGTAACAATGTTTACTTGAATTTGAATTCACGGAATTGTTTTTCCCTTCGGCAATTCCCGCTCTATGCGATTTTCTGCCATGTTCTTTAATAAAATTTCAGTGAAAGACCTGACCTTCTTCCATTACCTAGAATGTTCTGGAAATAACGATTTGAATATCATCCTTATCTTCTTCTAGTGACTTAGGTTTGCATGTTAATGTTGATTACATTAGAATTATTTATTCCTATCTTAACATCTGACGTGCAGTCAGTCTTTTAGTTGGATCTGCTTATCACACCTGTCCATCAAACAGCTTGGTGTATGCATCTGTGTATTCTCCAGGATCTGCATTTGCTGCCTTTGACTAGCAGTTGGTTCATTTGGATAGTTGGTCTGTGTATCAATGCAAACTTGATGTATAGTATCAACAAGTACCGACGTATGACCTCTTTCGTCCAAACTAAATTCGATTGATAAGTTCCTTCCAGTCTTACAAGCTACAGTGCCTGGTGCTAGCATAGACTGGTTTTGTGGAGCTTTTTATAAATGATGAGTTTGGCATAAAATAATTGTATCTTCTCTGGGGCAACTTCTTTTTTTAAAAAGTCTTAGACTTTGCCCAACAAAACCACTAGCAAGTAGTTTATAGTATGATGAAATGCTGTTCGGACTTGCGAATCGACCACATCATCGTCTTTCTACGCAAGACTTTTGAACTTTCGGTTCAAAAATATTTACAATTTTCAGACTTTATTTCGTGGTTTAAATAACGATAGAGGGATAAGTCATATTTAGAAGAGTAGGAGTTCACGGCAAATAATGTTATTCGTTCGCGATTTATCGAAGACAAATATATGTCCATTTACCCAGACATTGGACAGTATAAAGAGGAATTAAATACACTGTTGCAAATGGAACAAGCGTTAAAGATCTGATCAAAAATTAGTTTGGGAAAATGGAAATGGAACAAATAAAGAAAGGCAATGAAATCTTTGCAAATTATATAGCTGTTAACATTACAATACCATTGTCAAATGCTAGAGTTTACACCGTTACGTCATGGATCAACATATGTCCTCAAACGATAGTTTGATTATTTTTAAAATAAAGTAAAAGATAAATAAAATAAAATGCAATATGATATTTCATCCAACATTGTGTCACCAAGTCAGACTTGCCCATATATGCAGAGTGCTAGTTGGATACTTTTTTGTTGTTGATACATGTGCGCCATTAATCATATTTATTATGCTAGTTATTATCAGAGAGATCTCTTCGTAGTATGCTTTAAAACATAACAAAGAAACCCGATTATGCAAAGACATACACAATACAACGTAACGTATATCTTATTCAATGGCACCATCAGGTTTGGGAAAGGTAGATGCATTTTTCGGGGTTATGAGTAGCCCAGAAGTTGCCCAGGCTTGTGGCACCAACTATATTTCTAAGTGAGTGTAGGGTAAATATTTAAATCATTAACATGGTTTGAGGCAAGGGCATTATGTTTACCATTTTCTTCATTATATTGTTTTAACAGAATCTTATAGAATGGAATTTTCCATTAAGTATATTTTTTAAGAAGTGCAATTTGTGACCTGGTCAAGTAGATGGCTTTATAATCATGTTTACTCGGAAACTTCTTTTTTCATCCTATAAGATGCTGAGGCAGAATAATTTGTTGTGTTCTGTATTTGATTCGGGCTGAATTTATTTAATTCCAATTAATCTTCTCTCGAAATAAAAAGCGCTAAATAATATTGTTACAGAGCAGTGTTGGCCGTTATCTTGGTGATCATCCAATGCCTGACTATGCTTTGTGTGGCCGACAAAACCTCATTAGAGAAAAGGCGCATATAAACTTAGTCCTTGACACAAAGAGGTCCCTTTGATTTACTGATGAAGTGGGGAATCCTTACAGTAAGAATGGGACTAGGAATGAAACGTAGACTCAAATTTAAGTTTAGAAGCAAACGCAGCTGGACAGACCATTAGGTCTATGAATTAGAGAACCAAATTAGGGAAGGAGGCAAAAATGGACATACAAGGTCGAGAAGGATAAATCGAGGCATCTCAAGCGTCATAAAGGCTGACTCGTAGACTAGCTCGCTGTCCCTGCCTGCCGTTATAGATGATCGGGGAAGGACAAGTGGTAGATTGTCGTTGATTGTTTGTGTCGCTGTTTACAGCTGTGTGCTGGACCACAAATAAAAAGATTGTACTGCCGGTGCCAGGTCTATAATAAAATCATCCTTCTGATAATAATGAGTGACTGCGCTAACCATGGAATCTCGTGCAGCTAAATTATCTCGACAACGACAAGAGGTAATTGGGAAATATATCACTGTCCGTGATTTTGTCAAATAGCAACTGCATTTGCGTCAAGAGGATGAATGAAAGTCATTGATACACCAGTGGCAAATATGTAATCCGATTGCAAACTAATATAATCGCAAAAGATTCTTGCAAAACAAGTGGATAATTCACAATGGTCTATAAATGCCTTATCATGACATTAATGATACACTGATTTCTGGTCAGATTGAAAAGTTACAATTGGCACCAGCAAATAATACTGGAATAAAAATACTACTGAAATCAACAGCGTTGCAAGCCCCAAAGAAATTACCACTGACTCAACGTCAGCTTATACACTACAACGACGCCAAGAAAACAAGCCCGCTATCAGAATTGATCTTTCTGCGTGTGCTGTTAAAGAAATAAAATGGTATATTTCTACTTCTTGCAGCTATGACAACGGTGACTGCCGCTGCAGCTCCGGCTGTTGCAAAAGTAGTTGCACTTGGTGCTGTTAGAACTGATGCCGGGATAGCATTGAAGAAAGCGACATGATACAACCTAAGGATCTAAAAGAGTGGGGTTGTAGTCTAAGACTGGCAGAAACGAATGGGGCTTCGTGGTACGGTCGAGCCACTCGCGGATTAGGTCTGAGACTACCAGGAACCCATCGTTAACGATGACGCTATGCAAGCTTCCCATCTCCTAATTTTGATTTACTTGAGGCTGTTCGTCTATTAAACATTAAAAACTTTAGTGGGGTTTTAATGCACGACCAAAACAACCAAATTGTATTGAAGCTGCCATTATTAATCTCGATGGAAATTCCGGTCCAGGTACTCACTGGGTTGCATATGCAATTGATCCATGTAGTGCTGTTTATTTTTATTCGTATGGACTGGCTCCACTATAGGAATTGTTTTAATATATCAGCAGAATCGCTAGGATTCTTTCTTGCATTCAACGTTACAAACATAGATATTAACAGATCCACATATATTTGCTCCAGAAGCACTTGCTGTACTCGATGCTATATCAAGGTCATCAGAACCACCGCATAAAGCCGTGCACGAGTACACTAGCGGTCGTTTTAAACAGGGTAAGAGTTTATAATGGTAGATATTTACGGAAGATCTCTCTCTATTGTTAAGAAACCTGGTGACGTTGGTTTGTCACAATATGGGCCA
This sequence comes from Sinohyriopsis cumingii, assembly GCA_028554795.2. Lineage (NCBI taxonomy): Eukaryota > Metazoa > Mollusca > Bivalvia > Unionida > Unionidae > Sinohyriopsis > Sinohyriopsis cumingii. Next base: position 121,720,910 of record CM068824.1, on the reverse strand, counting down.
AAAGATGAGCTTGGTGATGTTATGCGCTTCGCCGGGTTCGACAAGTTTGAGATTGTTGTTTTTCAGGATCAGCATGAGCGGATAAAGGTAAACAGTATAATGTGGGTCGATATTATCCTGCGAGTTTCAGGTGCGACCAACGATAATCAAAGACTCAAGCGTATCAATCGGAGCGACCATATGAGAGATGTTTAAAGGTGTTGCTAAAACCGACGATACAACGAATGATGAACTCAACATGAGCGGAAATAGAATTGCTAATTTGAGAGAACCAGAATCATACAATGACGTAACAACGAAGAAATACGCGAACAATAATGACATCGGGATAAGGACCTGGTTGATGACAATCAATGATGTATTGGCCATATTCAGATCTGAAAATAATAATCATGTGACCAGGTTTACGAATTTTCACAGAAACACAAGTAGAATCGTAACCGGCATTAAGCTCACATAAATGGATGGAAAAATAAAACAAAATTCAAGATAATGTATTTCATACGACTTCATTCAGCAACTCACTATTTACAGTAACGTCTGGATCATCAACACGGTCACAACAAAACAACTTCATCAAAACTACTGTTGAGATCACCGGGATGCAGAAGCTCTCCGTGTTTAGCGCTGCGTAATTTAGGATATTTGCCACATTTCCATGGCGTAATTCCACCGATAGGTTTACAGGAACTGTTTCAGTCGTGTTAAATCAAAGTACCGAGGAAACATTCCTACTGGAACCAGCATATAAAGAATTATCCGCAACGACGTATTGGCGTTGTCTGGAATTTGTCGCAAAACGCTTCAATTATTTACTTAGCATTAATATAATGAGGAACGTTTCTCATCTTACGTAATCGTATTGGTTTGCACAAGCCAGTTCGTGGCAGACATCGCTGAAAAATATCATCGACACTCATACAGCCAAACAAAAAAAAGAAACAACAAAAAAACAACAAAACAATGCCGCAGACGCATCGTTGTAATCGACAAAACAAGGGCGTTAATTGGCACATTATCAGCCACATATGTGGTATCATCAACGATCGGAATCGGTGTTGCCGTTTTGACAGGTGTTGCTGGTATTCTTAATGTCACAGCAAGGAAATTATCAACATGCACGACTGATAAATTACACGAACACATAACGCTGATACCGGCGGCAACGCAAGCACTTCGATATCAGAGGGGTTGAATGACCATATAATATCAGATCAAGAATATACGTCGATGATTAATATTTATCATGACGCTTGTAACACGCAACTCGTAGATAAAACACAGAGTGCTAGCACTCCGTGTGTTAACACTCGGAGTTTTGAAACACTTGGTGTTCCACGTAGTGCGAACGCTAGCGAATGTACCACTTTATTAGAATCTCTGTAAATAATCATGACAGATCGTGAAACTCAAGCACATTTCGCTAGCGAGCTACTAGCACAAATTACCGCTAGTGCAATACCTCCAACAACCACGATGACATCAGCGACGTCAACAAAACCAGAATTTGATATCAGCTTCCCTACGCCAATAAAGGCGTCAAACGTCCGTAATTTTTGACATTGGGGTTGCACAACCGCGAGTCTATAACAGTTGACCAAGTATCAGCTAAAAATCGTTTGGTTGATTATCAGCAAATAATTCGTTGGTATTTGTGTATTAAAATAAATTTGATGGAACACCCGACTGGAATGTTGTCAGCATTCCAACAGGATGCTATCAAATCGAACAAATCAACGATGAGTTTCGACATAGAATTAAATCTATACTGGACGAGAATCAAAAATCGCTATATGGTACACGAGCAGATGCCATCTATCACATGGTGATAACACGACTTACGATGACAAAGAGGTCGAAGAAAGTCTTAGATGGGCCTATGATAAACACGAACGTGTTGTCTGCGACTTACGGCAAATATTGTCCAGCTATGTAAATGAATACACGAATGAATACCTACGACAGCAGATCATTGCAACAATATCACACCTAAACAAAGTACAGGCTCACGATAATCGTTAACGTGAAATTACTTTAAAATCGGTTATTCATCCGAGTCATCTAAGAGACACATCATTGTACGTAGAGTCGTTTCTTGATCACTATAAAATCAGGAACTCTGCATTACCAGGGTTTGACCAGAAAGAGGCGAAAAATGTTGTTGATGGTATTATCGACGAGTATCTTCTAGCAATCATAGAAGCATGGAAAAAAGACCATCTTCGCAGACTATACTCAAACACAACAAAGGCGTTGATGATTCAGAACGACATATATCGCCGGGCGTCGTGAATATCACATCGAAGGTATGTTGAGTATATTTTGTGATGCAGTTGATGGCAGTTATCAGGCAGATCTTGGAAAATCTCAGCATACGCAACAAGGATATATTCCTTACTCGTTTATCCATGAGGTTAACCCTGGTCATTTGATTGTATCAGTACCTGTTAATCTCGTTTCTGTCTCCTACTTCTATGGAAAATTTCGTCGTTGGATTGATTCGAGCTCTTACTGATTGCCCGCCATTGTGTTTGGCTGTTAGACGCTCTTCTGAGTGCGCCATATATACAATTACACATTGCTTGAAATAAATGACGGAAAAGTCCACCCCCTTATTCAGGTATGTAAACGGCTACCGTGTTAGTTTTCGGTGAATTCACCGAATAAATAACACAACTGACATTTCCATACCAAAGTATATCCTATTTCATGCCCTGTGTAAGGAATTATTAACTAAAAGACCAATCCAATTATCAGAGATTGATTTTATTGTAGTAATAGGTTACGTGCAGGGCTTGGAATAGCCCACTGTTTAGCTATACTATGAGAATTAATTATGCCTTCTGTGACACGTCCTACTGAAGTTCGACAAATGCCAAAATCTTTTCCAGCTGCTTATACAGATTGAAATACTTTTTCTTCACCTGTCTGAACAATTCATAGCGCTAACTGGCCGTGGACCCCTCTATCTCCGTGTCTCTTTTTTCTTCTTCAACTTTTGCTGTCCATAATAGCTTCAAGAGTCTTGAAGAATTATTACGTTATCGCCGTCGATGTGGTTGCTGGCATTCATAATAGTGTTACGAATTTTACATGAATACAAATATGCTAGTTTCATATGCAGATGGATATTCTGAGACTATGTTAAGTTCGATGTATTACAAAACAAATGTTCTGTATGATTGATATTATGTACAACGTTCAATGTATTTCACGATGTCCGCCATCTTTGTTTTGGAGGCACTTTATGTACTGGAGGAACCTCCAATGTGTCATATCATTGGTTTACATTGTTTCAATGTTGTAAATCACACATATACTAGTTTCATATACAATTGGATATTCTGAGCTATGTTAAGTTCGATGTATTACAAAACAAATGTTCTGTATCATTCACATTACGTACAACGTTCAATGTATTTCACGATGTCCGCCATCTTTGTTTTGGAGGAAATTCACGAATTGGAGGTATCTCAGATTTCCACTACGCGGTATATGCAGTCATTATTGAACAACAATAAATAGTTGATATAACTAGTTTTTACGTATAATAAGTTATGCTCAACAAGAAAATAATGCACTTACCTTCACCTGCGAGGATAACGCATTAGGATGGTGCGTGTTCTAATTTTCCCGCACCACCAACTAGTTTGGAGGCCAATGTTTACTATTTATACGTGTGACACAAAGATTTTAGTGTTTGACCATACGTTTGCGATTAAGATTGTAGCAATATAATTAGCATTTAATGTTTGTTTTGTATCTCAATAATTTAACGATATTTAGTATTTATTGAGTCTTAAATACTTGTTATAAATATGGGTGTCGCGTAAACCAGTCAGTTTCCCTTCAACCGGCATCGGGTTCGTATGCTAAAATATATTATCGGCTTCCAAAAGTGATAGGGAATGTCATCATTCTCTAAGTAGAAATAATAATATTAGAAAATATGCAATCATTTATGCAATATAAAAATTTAATAGTAAATTTATGTACTAAGGAAAACAAAGCCAAAGATAAAGTGTTGAATACTCTTACGTAGGGATATAGGGCCTCCATAACGCTATTTCGGTACATTTGTATGACTTTATATTTTTATCGTAAAAGAAATGGTCATACAAATAGGGCCTCCATAACGCTATTTCGGTACATTTGTATGACTTTATATTTTTATCGTAAAAGAAATGGTCACCCGTTTCGCCTGTTAATTCTATTTATTTGAATCCGTTTATATTGGGATTTGAATGTTACCCCTATAAACATTATAAAAGTATTACAGTAAATTATATTTGATCAATATTATTATTTAATACTAACTGTTGCGACTGCTGGTTATAAATATATGTACGTTCTGTTATACAATTTATTTATTGACTAGGAAGAGAATATGTGAATTCTGTTATATTGGAGTGTTTATTGACAAGTTAAGACTAAAATAAATCCTCTATTTTTCTCATTCAGATTTTATGTTGTTTATATACTTAGATAAATAATCTCCTCACGGATAAGTAGCTAGTATAAGAAGCCATTATTTCTACAGAGATTTCGTCTGTTATCAGACGACGTACTATGTACTACCAGTACATTATACTATTGCAACCAATTCAAAGTCTCAGTTTGAGGATTGCCGAACCATCGAAACAGGAAGAAATTCTCTAAATATAAGGGAGCTTGCGCCGGGAAATTAACCCCCGGGGTGGAGCACGTTACAATATCATAGCGAGGAAACTATCAAAGGTTAACCGTTGCTGATGAAGTCATTAAAACACTCAAAAATAAATGTGTGAGAGATAGTTGTTTTTCAACACTGAAACTGAAATAACCTGTATTCCTAACAGAACCATCCGGTCTTCGTCATCAGAAGTTCATAATCATACCAGCACGCGAAATAACACAATTCTTGATGACTGATGCATTCTGTGTTCTTGATCTATTTGTGTAGTATATATCATTTGTCTAAATTATAATTTTATATTACTAGGAAAAATGGCTCCGCAATCTGATTACTTAGAAAATCTACTGAGATTGTATTTTCCTTTATTGGATCACTTATGGCTACTGCTAATCGCCTGGCCATCATCTTTTTATATTACATTACCGTCTCAATGTCCTGTATTTTCTGCCTCCGCATAATACTCAAAGTTGTGCTTTTCCTCTCACACCAATTCCACATTTCACACATGGTTTTGGCCCTAAACTCGCTCTCCGCACACTCTGCTGATGATACCCACAGAAATCGGAGAAACAAGGTGTTGAACACCGAGTTGTTTCTCAGACCATTAGCAATTTGCAACTTATTTTTGCTCGTAAAGTCAATGTATACTGCTTATGGATGACGTTTCATTAGAATATATGTTCGCCTTAATTATATAATGGAGAAGTTTTCAAGATTATCTGCGATCAAGTCTTCACGCTCAATGTTTGATCTCGACAGATTAACCAAGCGCTAGATCGATCTGCAGGTACCAAATCTGTAATTACTCAATCATATTCGTTGATCAAGGAACGAGTTCAGGGTGATGATGCAGCGCATGTTTGGTCAAAGCTGAGAATTAAGTAAAATGATATCTTCATCGATGCTACGATGAACGACCAACAAGTAGCGACAATCATTGATTATCTAACAGTTGGACAAAGATACTTCTTTAGAATAAAATTTAGCGTTGCCGTCTGTGACGCTGTCTCTGCCGCCTTTGGCGTCGTTGGCGACGTTTACAAGACTTGGATTATCTGTGATAAACGCGACCCTGTTTGGGAATCACAACACCGTCAGGGCGTTGTCACATTAGATAGAAATTCTAGACCAGGGATGCTGACTGGTATCAACAGACCATATTATGAGCTTTATATCTTGTGACGGCAGCTGTTTATGCGATTTATCCGTAAATGAACCTACTATTGATGCTCTTCGTCCGATACGCGGATCACTCGCTATCTCGGGTCAAAGAACACTGATGCCGGTACGAAGAATGTCAGCATTATCCTCAACTGTGTAGCCTAGCTAATCACAGACCACTTTATGAACGCATTACGAGGAAATTGTCTTACAGATCTGCGACGCAAAAAAATAATAAATAAATAATAATAAACGAATGGGCATCGCGTTAATCCACAATAAACGATATCGCTGAGCTGGAGAAGAAATTGAAACTCCCAATAGAGGTAAGAACGATAACCAATGAAATCTTATGCAAGGCAGAGTATCAATCGATGGAGTTCTCCAGTAAAAATAATTGACCAAAACGAAGGTCATGTATTACTACGGTAACATGGTTGAGTGCATCATGACTATCAGCAAGCGCCACCCTGTGTCGTATGGTTGTTTGAGAACGCTGGATTTGAGCAGCCAGATGGCAAGCAATCAACGTCTAGCAGTCATGGATTTTATCAATTTTTGACGCCGTTCGGTGAACTTTATCGTACGAAATTTCTTCACGGTCAGATGACCAAGGTTGCGTTAAAATACAATATAAACATAAAAACGAATAAACACATATCCATAATTGATTGATTGATTGATTGATTGGATTTAGTCCCGTGCGCCCAGAAGGGCATGTGCGAAGGGTTTATTCCCGCACAGCGGGATGCTATACGTTCCTAAGGAAAGGAATTATTGCCACATCCCCCAGGCGTTTATGTGCTCAAGGAGCAATGCTAATTTAGCCGTCATGTCGTAGGACAATATGTCTCTAACGACCTGAATGAAGGGTTTTCATGAGTGGGAATGGGCCCAACACACACTCATGTTAAAAATGAATTGATTTCAGTCCGTTATTTTCTGTACTAGGTGTCGGCCCAAGCAGTATGTAACTCCCCTTGCGATTGGTCGCAACGATGACGTCACATCGGGACACATAGTTTTAGGCGGGTGGAAATTGTTCCACAACTCCGCCGTTATACGATGTCCGAGAGAGGCAAGACGGCAAAGTACTCGGCAAGCCAGCCATGGATGTTGTGCACTCCCAAGAACGTCAGTCCGTACTTAGTCAAATTTAGTCTAGTTGTACTAATGGAGAATAAAAAATGCCAATAATGTGTTAGCCACCTGTGCAATTGGGTCAAATCAAAACAAGTTGTAAAATTTTCCTACGTCCTAACAACCGTAAAATTTCTAGTACATAGTGTATGTTGTAGATGCCCTACAAATTTTTAATTAATATTTCTCAGCGGCATATGCAAAGTTTGGTCTCTGTTAGGTCATAAAAGATTTGAATTTTGAATCAGTGGATTGACGGATCAAGTTAGTGTATCGAAACGGGATCCTAAGACAAAATGGTTCCCTGGATAAGAGGCAATATTGTTAGCCCTTAGAAGGGCTTTTTTTCTTTCTCCACAGTCCTTTTTCTTCTCAGGTAATTTCGGGGAAATGGCAGCTGTGTAGCCTAAAATTGTAGTTAGCTGCTTCTACTAGCTGCTTGACTGTGTTGTTCTTGTAGGCCTCTTGATAGAACTGTGTAAGGATTCTGACGCCATAGTACCACTCGCTATTCATTTATTCTTGCTTTTATTTATGTTAGGTGTTTCATGCGCGGGTTGCACGCTTATTTATGTCCGAGCGAGGTAAAGGAGGTAGTGGCCAGGAAGGCAGGCGACCATCTGCAGGCAGGACTCCGCTCTTTCCAGGGTACTGGTCTAAATAAATGTAATTGCACGAATTTTAAGTTTTGGTTCTTGTTTTTGAAATTGTTCTAAAGATGAGCTAGATTACATTGGATGGAAAACTCTGTGCTGCTTAAAGTTAGTATGGCTTGCATCACAGAATTAGGCCGCAGTATTACTTTGGCTGTCTTTCATGTTAGGGCTAGGAAGAGAGCAGAGAAGAAGATTTTTAAAAATAAATTATTTGTGTTTAATTTTTAAGGATATATTTGGGATTTAAGAACATGGGAACCTTTGCTGAGTAGTGAGGTCCCTAGGGACGTATAAAAAGCGCCCTTCTGTATATGTATATTTATCTGGTTTTAGAGAGTATTTGGGTGGGTTATGTATGTTTTACAGATTGTTATTTTTAAGCTAGAGGGACACCCTTGCTGAGTACTCAGGTCCCCCAGGACCTGTCAAAGGTGCCCATCTACTAGTGGAAATTTATTTTTAAGTTCGATCGGGTTATTTATTTTATGATTTTAGTGTATTTTATATTTTGTCTTTTAGCTTGGATGTGTGTAGGAATTTAAGTATGTTTTGGTAGGTCATATTTATGTTGGGGGTGTTATTTTTAAGTAAATCTGGGTAAGTGGTAGGGGATCCAATTTTGTTTTGAGCTTTTGGAAATTCCATTCTAGCTTCCTTATATTCTGAGCAGCTATTGAATATATGTGGCAGGTCTTCAATGGTTTTGCAGTGATAGCCATTGATATTAGCAGGCTTGGGTCCTATATGTTTGCCAAAGCTTCCTGCTAATTTTGTTTTCCCGGTTACGATGAAATTGATATTTATTTTTGTTCCAGGCTGTTCAGTTTGGGTGGTTTGATGGACCTATTGGTTTCTTTTATAATGGAGTAGAGTATCCTGCCTTTGGTAGTGGAGTTCCAGTGCGCCTGACATTTCTGATTAATATAGTTTCTTGTTATGCTTTGGGCTTCTGTTATGCTATATCTGAGTGGGGCAGGGTTAGGGTTCCCGAACATGTTTTTTGCGACTTTGTCGGCTAGCTCATTACCAGGGATTCATATATGCGAGGGTATCCACATGAATTCAACTATCTGATCCGCTGTGGATAATTCCTTAAGCATATAAAAAGCTCCAGCCAAGAATTGTTCTCTTGATTTGGTACTGTGAGATTTGATGGATTTTATTACAGTGAGTCACTGATGATAACTGTTTTTGGAACTTTTTGGTCTTTAATCCATTTTAATGATTTTATTATTGCCTAGAACTCTATGGTGAAAGTAGAACAGTGGTCTTGTAATCTGGATCCCATTTGTATGTTGCATTCGGGAATAACCACTGCAGCTGCTGTTCTTGGGGTCCGTCAGTGAAAATGTTTACGAAGCCAGAGTAGGTGTCTTGTATTTCCATTGCTTCGATGGTTTTGAGTTTAGATTCTTGATCCAATTTGTTTCCATAATTGGTGACTCTAGTGTTGATCCTAGGGGCAGGGTTTGTCCAAGGGGCGGGGTCAGGGGAGTGAGTGTACTCTTCTTGTAGAGCAAGTGTTGGCAGTGTTTCCCTGAGTTATATGAGTTGTTTGCCACCGGGTGGGTAATGAACTAGTTTGCGGCTAAACGGTTTGTTGCATTTGCTAATGGTTACTTTGTCGCATGCGAGTCGGGGAGATTTGTAAATCGATTGGAGTATCGGAGTCGCATTTCCTGTCTTCTTGTTTGTAATGGCAGTTTACCGGTGAGGACTTGAAGTTCGTCCAATGATGTTGATGGTAGAGTGCCAGTGCAAACAGATAATGCATTCCTTTAGATGGTATCCAGTTTGTTCAGTAATGTTTGTTTCGCTGAGTTGTAAAGTTGGCGTCCATAATCTAGCTTCGACCTTATAAGTGATCTATAGGTGGTTAATATGATTTCTTGATTGGATCCCCAGGTTGTCCCTTTAAGATTTCTTAATAGATTAACATCTTTATTGCAATTTTGAATTAGTTGTTCACTCTGGTGTTTCCAAGATAGATGCTTATCGATGAACATACCTAGGAATTTTACTACCTTAGTATATTTGATTAACTCGTTTTGAATATAGAAGTTGGGGTAAATTATCTGGTTATTGCGTTTAGGGGAGAAGATTATTGCTATCGTTTTTTTATGTGAGATCTTAAAACCCTATTTATCCGCCCATCTCCCTATGCTATTTAGGCTTTTCTGGATTTCTTTGAATACTTGATTGCTAGCAGGGTTTCCAGCCCTCCAGATACCGCTATCATCACCGAATTGGGAAATGTTAACCCGTTTTGTCGCTAGGTTGAGGTCAAGGTCGTTAATCATGATGTTAAATAGCGTTGGACTGAGTACACTCCCTTGTGTATACCGTTTTCAAGGGGGTATTCTTTTGAGGTGGTGTTTCCTACTCTGGTGATTACTCTGCGATCTGTTAGGATGTTTTCGATCGAGTTAAACATGCGTCCAGTAATTCCGAAGTGGTTGAGTTTTGCAATCAATCCTTTGGTCCAAACAAGATCAAACGCTTTTTCAAGGTCAAGGAAGACTGCTATAAGTTGTCTGTCTGATTTTCTTTTGGAGTTGAAAGCAAGTTTGATATCCGCTTCTAGTCTTAAAAATTAATCTGTGGTAGAGCGCCTGTTACGGAAGCCACATTGGTTTTCTGATAGGAGTTTGTTACTTTCTAGGTGGTGTTTTAATCGGTTGGCTAGGATTGTTTCCATCATCTTACTTATGTTATTAGTGAGGGAGATGGGAGGATACGAGTTAATATTATTAGGGTCTTTACCTGGTTTAGGGATTGGGATGACAATCGCTTGTTTCCAGATGAGTGTTAGTTTTCTACTTCGCCAAATTTGATTGAGCAGTATAACCAATTTGATCTTTTCCAGGTGAGGTTTCTTTTTAGACATTAGCTCTATTTTCCATTCGTATAGGGTGATTTCGGAATTTAAATCTGATTTCTTGAACCCTAGGTCTCTAAAGAGGTTAGAAAGTGTGGTTTCAGCTTTCTGTCTGTGTTCTTGGAAGTTCTTTGTGTGATTAGTATTACTGCACATGGCCGAGAAATGGTTAGCAAGTAGGTCAGCTTTGTCATGATTGGTTGTAGCATTTTTCAGCTTAGATGTTAAGTTGATAGCTATCCCCCGGATAGATTTTTTTTATCCCATACTTGTTTAGAGTAATATTTGAGGTTACATTTGGAGCAGAAGCGTTGCAAAGTTTTTTCTTCGGCTAGTTTTATGATCCCTTTAAGGTGTTTTTCTTTGTCTTTATATTGGATGAAATCTATTGAGTCTCTTGTTCGCTTATACTTGTTAAGTGCTTTTTTTTAATCTCTGTGTGCTTTTTGACATTGATCATCTCACTCTGCTACTGATTGTTTAGTTTGAATGTTTGTTTCTTTGGGAATATTTAGGTAGCTGTATTAAGTATAGTATTAATTACATTGTCATGGAATATTGTTATATCTGGGTCTTCGAGCGCTTTGGTATTAATAGCGGCATGTATGTTTCTAAAGTTATCCCAATCAGCTTTATCATATCTCCATTTGGGTGGGGCTTCATAAGGGTTGTGCTGAACTGATATTTAGAGGGAGATTATGATGGGGAAATGGTAACTACCTAATGTGTTATCTTGATCAACACACCAGTTTGTAAGTTGGGCTAGTTTGGGTGCGCATAGTAAGATCGATTGCTGAGAGGGAGACATCCTCAGGATTAAGTCGAGTTTTAGACCCATCATTGAGTATGGTTAGGTTGGATTCAGCAATCTATTCTTCAATTAATTTGCCACTTTTATCCCTTCTACTTTCTCCTCATAGTTCATTGTAGTATTGAAGACGTCACAAATGATTTGGTTTCCAGACTGGTTAGTGGAGATTTCGTCGATAAGATTCTAAGTTGATTGGGTTGTCATTGCCCCATGGGTCATATATATTAGTTAGTATTATATTATTCGATCCAATTTGACTAATACATTTTGAATTTCAATTTTGTTATTTATGTATATTGGCATTGGGATCGTTAATGTTTCAGACTAGGGCAGGGAATCAATTAGAAATATTGCAAGTCCTCTTCCCTTTTCCCCATTGCTACGACTCTTGAATATGTCTGGTGAGTATCCGGAGATTTTAGGTATATGTTTCGGATTCTCTGGTAAGTGTGTTTCCTGGAGACAGATGTCAGGTTTATTGATTGCATTAATGATTTTGTGCATTAGCTCAGGTAGGGTTTTGGATAGGCCCCTGCAATTCCATTGCCAAATAGAACGGTTCTTTTTAGTTGTGTTATCCATTGAGATTGGTGGTGATTGTGGTTATGATGGTGGTCTGAGGAGTAATTGTGAGTTTAGCATGATAATGTTTGGTAATACATGAGTTTAGGTGTTCTATTATGTTTTCTAATGGGGGTGGGGGTCTGGTGCTCTTAGATTTAATTTATCCCTTTGAACATTTCAATCTACATCTGCCACGTGATGTTTTGATAACTTTGGTGGGGAGTGTATGACTGGGTTTTTTTTTGGTATTGTTCTGGCTTTGATTTTTTCCTGATTGCATTCCTGCTGATTTGGTTTCAGGTTTTGGTACAGTTTGGGGCGGATTAGTTTTTTTTTGTGGAGGTGGATTTTGTTTATGTTGTGATTGGAGTTGAGAGGTTAGGTGACTTCTTTTGTTCCACTTTGATGGAAGTTGTGCTGCTGTTATAAAATGTTTTGTTTTTTGTTTGCTGCCTGATACCTCAAATGTTTGGCATTCATGAGGTTAATTATTTGATTTTCTTTGATAGTATAGAGACATTCAGATTATCTGGGGTGGTGTGGTTCTCTGCAGTTGGGGCATTAGATAATTCTCTTTTTACATGCCTCTCTATATTCTCCCCTGCAGCGGCCGCATCTATATCTGTAGCGACATTTGTTTGCGTAGTGTCCCCAATGTTGACAGTTGGTGCAGAATAGGGAGTTGTTGACAAAAGGTTCTAGTACGTGTCTTACTCCGGAGGAACCTAATTTTATCAAGGTTGCAATTGGTTCTTTTGATACTATAACTGTTTTTGTGGTGGGTAGTCCTTTACGATTTTTAAGTCATTATGCCTTTTCTTTTTTTGCACCATTCTCATTGAGTATTTAAGCAGTGTTTGGTCATTTAGATCCTTATTATATCCTTTGAGGGTTAGTACTGATTTGAAGTTCGTATTTAGGAGTGGTTTGGTACTTTTGTTGTCTGTTTTTGATTGAGAGCGGGTTTTGCTGACAGGTTTAGTAGGTTTATTTTATATTTTGTGGTGCCTTTCGATTTTAACTCTAATGTGGCATAGGATTTCCAGTTGCAGGAATTTTTCCACTTGGTTGAGCGTGCTGCAGTGAACCATTAGGTAGTCAGTTTTTGGTCTAATTAACCTAAATTTCCCAAGGTGTGTTCTGGAAAGGGCGCCTATAATGCTGTTTTTGATTAGGTGGAGCAGTTGCTTGTCCCTACTGCTTATGTATAACGTATGTTCCAGTGAATGAAATCTTGATTTTACTTCCTGGTTGTTGCCTGGGGAAGAGGGTTTGTTAGTACTTGCATCCTGTTTCCCAGTTTGGGCTGGAGTGGTGGTGTTATTTTTTTATCCATAGGAAACTTTCCTTTACCTAAATAGGTTCCTTGTTCCCTGGTGCTATCTATAGTAGAAGGGTAGTTGGGTTTAGGGGGTTTATTTTTAGGTGGTTGGCTGTTGGTTTAATTACCTTGATTGATCCCCCAGGGGCCTGGGATTTGGCTGTTGTTGTTTCTTTTTTGCGGGGGGGGGGTTATTCTTTGAGACATCCTGTTTACCGTTATTGTTGGATTTTGATGTGTTGATGGAGGGGCGGGTAGTAGTTTGCTGTGTAGTTGTAGTTCGAGCTGTTACGTTTAGACTGGTTGCTGAATGGTTTACATTAGGTTGGTTTAGCTGTGGTTTGGGTGGGGTAATAGTGGTCTTTGGTTCTTTGCTTATCAGGATGCCAGTTGGTGTTTTGGATTGGGGAATTTCAAGTAGTTTGTATGTTGGTAGTGTTCTTTTGACATCTAAGTGTTGGTCCAATTCGGGTGTGGGTGGGTTTGCGATTATGTGTTCCACGTATAGTGTGGGTATTGTGTCATCTAATTCCTCATATTCGAGAGTCTGATCAGGGCGCTTGAAGTCTATAGGTGAAGTTTGGTCAAGATCGTTTTATTGCTGCGATTAACAGACTGTGTGGGGAGCTGGTAGTGAATGTTAGATTTTTTGTTGGATTTGTTTTATTGAAGGGCTCAAGCTAGTGTCTAGTTGTCCTTTTTGTATTGGGGAATAGTTTTCTATTTTGTCTGTGAGTGACATTTTTCTGATATTTTTAAGTTGACTATCGTGGTTTTTTCTGGCGGTGAGCGCCATTTTGTTTGTATACTTGTTTGAGCCATATTGTCTAGTTGTTTGACTAAGTGGGAATAATGATTTGTTGCTATTAAGTTGAGACCTTTCTTTTGTAAATTACTTAGGTTTGGATAGTTCTAGTTTTTGGTTTAGTTAAGTTTGTGTATAGATTGATTTCAATTGATGGTTTTTATTGTAAATTCTGGTTTTATGGTATTGTCTTATTTAATTTCCTAGGTAAGTTAGATTGCTTATTAATATTGTAGTAAGGTACAGCTATCAGTTATATGATGTAGGTATTGATTGAATTTTGTTTATTTAATAAGATTTTAACTCTTGATTAAATAGTTTATTTTTGCTTAGTAGAGATGATAAAAAGTGGACTTGTTTTACTTGTTATAGGATAATGGCGCCAATAGAATAAGATTGTTATTGTTAGTTAAGAGGAAATAGAAATGTATAAGGGTAATGTTAACAGTAATGAGTTTAAATACTTCAAAACAGCACAGAGAATGCAACTGCCCGCAAGCTTAAATTATATTACTATATTACGATCTTACTGCGTGTTCCTATCGTTCCTTTGTTCTGTGCACTTTCTTTGTTCACGGCTTGGAGGGCTTCTTCTTAGTATAATTTCTTTGTTTTTGTTTTCCTGTTCCTTTGTTCTATGGTAATTGGTGATTGTGGTAGCCGCACTCAGTAGAACTTAGTTTTAGACTTGTCCTAAATTTATTATAAAATAAATATTTTCTTTGCATTTATTTATTTCGATATCGTGAAATAGTTTTAGACTTGTCCTAAATTTATTATAAAATAAATATTTTCTTTGCATTTATTTATTTCGATATCGTGAAATAATTATGAATTGTGATTCGCGGCAAATAATGGGCTACCTTTTCTTTGCACACTTCCTTATATGGTATTCGTAGTAAAACGTAGTAATAGATTTTCCCACGCTCTTAACACGCCCCTCGGAAAACCGAACAAGTCCCAGCAGAGGCTATGACAAGCCTTGTATACCTTCTGCGGAATTCTGCACTTGGCAGAAAAAATTTTGCCGTTCGCTGGGGAGCAACTGCAGGGAAAAACTTTGCTATCGCGCGCTTGCAGGGGACACCTTACTTTGCTACCAATATCAACAAAACTACACCTTAATTAACAATTGTAATTAAAAACCAGAGAGTTTTAGCGAAAAGTGTGCATACTACCAATTTATTTCTCAATGGTCAAAGTTTGCAATACAACTTACAAGTGAATGTTTAACTTTAAAGTGACTGTTATCGTAAGCTACAACTAACCTTTAAACGAGATAACTACGGTAGTGTTCCAAATGTGCCCAATTTGGAAACGAGGCTAATGCCTATTTTAGTTATACGTGTATTCCTGGCACAATAACATCGTGAAATTAGAGTTCAAAGGATGATTTATGAGCAGTTTCTACGGGAATATGAAATATATCTGGGAATCATGCCAATTATCGTCTGGTATTGCATAACAGTAGGTATTAATGAATAAATTAATACGGACTGTTAATGTTGACAACACCCACCCACCTAGCTACGCTGTCGTAACCTAGTTCTAATTCACAGGCACTTGATTCTGGGGCAAACTAACGTGTACACTCACCATTTAATGGGTGAGTGTACACATTAGTTTACCCCAGCATCAAGTACCTGTGACCTAAATGATGATTAATAAAATACTAGTACTAATATTAGTACCCCTACTCCTACCTCGTGGAAACAAGTTGAGGCTACGATATCGTAGCTAGTAATCTGCCCGAGCATAAAATAATAAAATTTGTTTGCTATGAGCGAGTAACAGATATAAGATTTCACTTATTTCTTGGCCACTCTTAATAAAATATTAGTTTTTCACCCACCTGATGAAATGTATTATTCATTTTAAGCAAATAACACCTGTTTGTATTTTACATGACAGATAATTTTATAAATATTTTTTTCTAAACTATTCTATCTTGCAACAAGGTAATTTTGAATGTAATTTTACTGCTTTTGTGGCCTCAGATGCCGAAAGTCGCAGGTTTGAGCCCTGGTCAAGTCATACAGAGACTTCTGCTTGATGCCCAAGAGCTACACATCACTATAAATTGCCACACTGCAGACATTGTAGTGATATGACTAAAATTGCTAAAGCTACTGTATGTTAAAAAAATATAATTGCCACCATGTCGGCCAATTCGACACATCAGGTAATTCTGCGCAATGATACGTCATTTCTGTAAACATTGGATCACGAGCTATTTTGGGTCAAAAATCCATTTTCTATCAAGAAAGAATGATCATACTTTAATAAGGAAAAGTGATATCTATAAAATGTACAGTAATATCCCACATTTCGACTCAAAATGTATATGAAAATATGATTTCTAAATGTCAGCATGAAGGCCCACTCCATGACCTTCTTGAACCTATAACCCAGAAAATCCTATTTACTATGTATCTTTTAGAATCTTACAAATAAATACTTTATATAAAAGATGGAAATGTTACCTTTAAAAAATCTGCATCTTAATCCAAGTTTCCAATTTTGCAAGAAGTTGTTCCACATGTACAAAATTGTCTGCTACCCAACTTATCAACTTCCCATTAGAATCGGATTCTCAAGAAATTCCATGGCATATAGTTTGTTTCTAACTGCTTTTATAATTTTTCACCATAAACAAGACATTGTAAAGATATTACAACCTAATAAATATGGCCTTCTCAGTGGTAACAAGGTAAACCAATCAGATACAAGAGCACCTCATATTACCAATGAGTCGTTGACTGCATTGTCTTCTTATACGATATAATGTGCAACCAGTTGGTTATTGACTTGAGCTTACAAAATATTTTGGTGAGTTTCATGCACCGACCTGACATACCATATACTTACTTGTCCTTATAGACAAGACATCAAAAATTTGGAAAGCATGGTCCTAAAATCAAAATGGAAAAATCTGACTAGTCAGCAGTTTGCATTCACATGACACAACTTTTCAAATCAATGTAGAAATACATTGTTATTTCAATATATAAATTGGTGCTTACTTAGTCATTCATCTACTTCAAGACAACAACTATTATGAGGGTTGCATGTAAATATTGGAGTAGCTTACTCAAGAGCTAAAAATGTGCTTTGAAAAGCTGAGATGTAATATATGTATACTGATATTTCATCATTCATTTTAAATATGAATTCATTGTTTCGGTTGTTTGTTATTCTCCATGTGTTTCATTGGTTTTATATTTGTGTGTTTATGCATGCTGTTTATATACTTGTCATATAGCATTATGTGGTGACACATATACTTCTTTTCCACACAATACATTCTCTAAAGAATATTGTAATCAAACTGCTAAGGAAGCAGGTCAAAGGTCAAGGTCATTGTTAGATAAAAATAGATAAATGGTTTCTTCTTACTATTATTAGTAGTACAACACAGACATCAGCCAAGTTTTGTGAGTGACTTGTACATGGGTAAAGAGGTTGTTGATTTTGGAGTTAAAAGGCCAAAGGTAAAGGTCACTGAAAAATGGTTTTGCACAATAATTTTCTCTACAGCATATCCATGACCAAACTTTGAATGACATGCACTTAGGTTAAGAAACCTTTAAATTTAGGTGTGAAATGCTGATCTGTCATGGCAAGTTGAATTTTTTTTTCTCTACACAGCACGCTTAGTTCAATAGCACATATCTTGACCTGATGTAAAGGTCAATTAGATCCATGGTGAACATTCTTAGTGTCTACCATGCCCTATTATTGACTACATATAATCCTATTAAACATGAAGCATAGAATAATTTATCATTCACAGCACTGTTTTTACAGATGGTTTAAAAACCAGTTATGAAAAAAAAAGTTTGCTAAAATAAACAGCAGCTTGGAAATTGAATAAATTTTGGCATTTGCATGCCATCATTGAAACTACGACATAATATAAGCGTTCAAGTTGTTTTATCTTTATTTCGTCACGTATAACACCTGGTATCATATGGCTGACTTCAGATTTAAAATATTCATGGACCCATCCATATCCAGTAAAATGTACTTGCTTCATGAATATCAATAGCTAGACAGATGGAGATGTACAACTTTCCCAGAACTTCAGGTATGATAAAGTTTGAGATTATTTTTCCCAGACATCACTGTAGAGCTATTTCCCAAAGAACAAAGTCTTCTGTCACTTTTGGCAGTACTTTACTAATAATATTTATATTTACACAAATAATACCTGTATCAAAATAAAGCCAACTAGTAAAATACAGCAACAGGGACAGAAGGCTTTGGTCTGTGACTGAAATCCCTCCAACAACTATGAATGATTTTTAAAACATTATTTCCAGTCATCCTCAGCAAGAATTAAAAATCTGGAAAGGCTTTGAATAATATCACATTTTAACAAATGGACATGTTTATGCCTACATGGAACTAGAAGCTAAATTAATTCTTTTTACATCCAATCACTTGCATTTTACATTGTAGTGGATGCGTTTGGGGCATAAGTGGTTATCCTTAGGGGTGACCAGCTAGTGTGTGTGTTAGGATGACAGGAGCATAGGATCTGAGACATGTAGCACACAACCACAAGAATGATGAGCATTTTAGACCAATCAACAGATTTGTTTGACATGGAGTAAGTGTTCTTAGAGGTAACTGTATATAGTGACACCTCAAGGCAGAAATTCTGTGTGACTAAAATGTTTCAGTAAGGGTTTTGGTTTAAAGAGGTAGCCATTATTAGAGATTTTAATTTTGAAAATAAAATGTGTGATATATAAGATTGTGTGTGTGTTTATTATCTAGGTGTTTGAACAAGTTGGGGTTCATTTTAATCTACATAAAATGGTAGAATATATGTGCATGGTGTTATATATATTTAATTTAATTGATTGTTTGTTAGGTTTTAAAATATTTTAATTTTATTACATGCTATTGTAATGTAACATTGTTTGCTGCACTTGACCTTGTCCAAAATTGAGTTCATTTCTGCTTGACCTGATTGACTTTTTTTATTTCATTTTATATAAACAACTAATACATAGCAAAATTATTATCTGTATATGGGCTTGATATCAGGATCATTATTAATAGAAGTAAATATGTTTATTTGGGTCAAAGTTTTGGAGTTTCCTAAGTGAATTATACATAATCCAGGTTATTGTTTTGTAAACACCAGGATCATTCTAGGTTATTTTCCATTAGGTAATGGGTTTTTTTAATAAAGAAAATGCTAATTTTGACCTGAGGTCAAGTAGAGAACTATATAATCTTGTGATTGTGAGGACTTGGTCATTTGTGCTTTAACATCTAGCACTTTCAAGTTGTATCATGTTGTGACCAGTTGAATTCAGGTGATTATTTTCTCTGGAAATACAAAAGTGCTTTGATAAAATTCTTGGATAGAGACATTCACTGAAATTTGTAGTATATTCAAACCTGGAATTATATTTCTCTGATTCAGCAAAAGACTTTTGACACATTAACTCCTTAATAGCTACCACAGACACATCATCATCTTCAGTTTGGGGATTTTTCTGAACTATATCAGATTTCAATTTTAAAGTTTAAATGTGTGATAGATAAGATTGTGTTTATGTTTATTATCTATGTGTTTGAAGAAACTGGGGTTCTTTTTCATCTACATAAAATGATGGAATATAAGGTACATGGATTAATGCAGTTCATTTGATTATTTTTCTGTGTGTGTGCATGTTTGGGTAACATTTGTGGGAAACAAGCATTGCATAATTTCTTAATGTGTAACTCAAACTGGGTATTTAGCCTTGTTTAAATGTACATTATATTTGTGTCAATACAGTAATTGTACTACATTTGGATTCAATATTATAAACTGGAAGCTTGAAAAGCAAATCACACTGATTTTATCGTGTCTCATGCAGCAATCAGATACTTAAAATAATTTACCTGCAACGTTTCTTGAGGATATTTTTATTTCCTTTTTAGAAAATGGTGAAGAGGTTCTACAAGACTAATTCCATTTGAGGAGAAGGAAGTTTACCAAAACTTGAAAGTCATACTTGAAAGAACAAATGTGAATAAAC
Organism: Sinohyriopsis cumingii; assembly: GCA_028554795.2. NCBI lineage: Eukaryota > Metazoa > Mollusca > Bivalvia > Unionida > Unionidae > Sinohyriopsis > Sinohyriopsis cumingii. The sequence continues at coordinate 121,700,858 of CM068824.1, read as the reverse complement.
AGGTAAAGGGAAAGTTTCCAGAACATGAGGATTCAGTACACACAGTTGGTGGAGAATTTTTGCATAACCTCTGCATAACCAAAATGGCAGTGATAAACACAAGAGACGGACCCACAATTAAAAACATTTCAATGTTTTCACTATACAGGATAAGAAAAGGCACCAATATTCTCTCTAATGGTGGCTCTGTTTGTTGATGACTATGATATTCTGTTTTAGAAGACAGTGCAAAGGCTCTCAGTTCTCTTGAACAGGGATGTACAATGAATGAAGACAGCAGTCCAACTTCCTACATATGGGCTGAAAGGACACGGTCATGGATGTACTATGAATGAATACAGCAGTCCAACTTTCTACGTATGGACTGGACAGACAGGGTCATGGATGTACTAGGAATGAAGACAGCAGTCCAACTTCGTTCATATGTGCTGGACAGATAGGGTCCTGCTGCTTGGAACACAACAAGTTTTAAGAGTGGGAAACTTCAATCAAAACCAGCAGGATGAACTTTACAATTATACTTCACAGACACAGCAGTCCAACTTCCTACATATGTGCTGGACAGACAGGGTCATGGAGCCTGGAACACAATAATTTTTAAGAGTGGGAAACTTCAATCAAAACCAGCAGGATGAACTTTACAATTATGCTTCACAGTTTTGTAACTCGTATATTTCAGTTATGTGAATTCTTGGATGGAATTAGTCAACAAAAGACCCTTTTCAAACAACTGAAATGATCAGTACCATTCATCTGCACCCAAAATACACAGCAGAGTGCAAAGTTTACAGCTGAAAGATAACACAGATCTTACTTCCAGAATCACTAGCCATGAGGGTTTGACTGGGTTGTTTTGTAAACCCTCATGCTAACTGTTGAGGCAACTATGCAGAAAGCGAACTACATATTTGTTCTTAAGGATGTCGTTAAAGGATTTGGTGCTGGGAGAACACAGTGCTATGCTTCGGTCATTCAGTGCTGTGCCATTTGAAGACGGTTGTTAATTTGGATTGGACACCCGATGTCACTCCATTTGAAGAGGGCTGTTCATGTGGATCGGGCATTCAGTGTCATTCCATTTGAAGAGGGGTGTTCATGTGGATTGAGCATTCAGTGTCATTCCATTTGAAGAAGGGTGTTCATGTGGATCGGGCATTCAGTGTCATTCCATTTGAAGAGGGGCGTTCATGTTGATCAGGCATTCAGTGTCATTCCATTTGAAGAGGGGTGTTCATGTGGATCAGGCATTCAGTGTCATTCCATTTGAAGAGGGGTGTTCAGGTGGCTCTTCAGTACCATGATGATTATGTTATAAATATTTATATCACAGACACTACCTTCTGTCATGTATCAGGAAGATGCATGGAAGTGTGTCATCGTTTTTTATTCAGAACAAAGAAAGAAAGCATAGCTGAGCTTATTTTTTAATCTTGCAGATCTAAAAGGTTATTATTAATCATGATTACATCATTTATTAGTAACTGCATGTAAAAATATGACCATGACTAGATTCATTAGAATGATGATGCATTGTCATGAAGACCATGTCTTATAGCTCTATGGTCTTAACCTCAGGAACAGGAAAAGCAAACCAACAAGTTTAGTAAATTTCAACAAATAATTTAATTCTCTAAGTTATAGAATGAAAATTTAAGGGACATTTGCAGTGTTGTGGATTAAATTAATAGTCTTTAAACATTCTACAGACAAGTCCAAAATATAATGTTCCAAAATGAATTCCAATAGTGTTCTAGGTGAATTCCAATCTTGAATTTTATTATGTACTAACATTCTTGATGTAAACAGTAATACTAAAGTAATATTTTAGTCCAAAAATGAGCACTTTATAATTACAATGAATAATTTAAATAAATAAATCCTCTCAACTTTTAATTGAAGACTAAATTTTAGACTGATATTAGGATAGAAATAGGAATGACTATTTACTTCTTCCTAAATGAGAAAATAAAATGGTTGATATCAATAGTGTCACATACAAGGATGAATTAAAGTTTGGGATACTGATTTGACAGAGCCAAGTTCTGTAAATGAGATGTGTACAAAGCACTTGCTCAATATTATGAGCCGTTGTATGCTCTGACTTCTCTGTGTAGTCTTTGATACAGTGGCAACAATATTTCGTCCTTTTCTTCTGCACGAGTTCAATCCTGGTAGAACACCTATGCAAAAGAACAGAAATTGAAAGGAACGATTAAAAAAGATCTGCTCCAAAGTGTACCTCAAAAGCAGAATACAGAGGTCTCACTAGGATTTTAAAACTAGGAGTCCAGGACTCCCATTTTGGTAAAAATAGGAGTCCCACCATCAAAAGTATGCAGGTATGCCTTAAGAAGAGGTGTAAAAAAATGGTGCCAGAATTATACGATTTTTTTTTTTGTGGTTCAATAAAAATACCTCAAAAGAAAACAAAGGCCACCCACCCTTAAATAATACAATGTGTTAATACCCGTTGTAAGAACAGCAATTGATTGTATGGGTCCTTTACCAAAAACAAAAAGCAAAAGGCTTCAAACATTGAAGCACACAATGCAGCTAAAGTGTTGATTAACAACTTCATATCCACATTTGGGGTACCATTTGCTCATCACACAGCTCAGAGATCTGATTTTTAAAGTAATTTATTTCACGAAATATGTTGGCTTGTGGGTATTGAGAAAACAAACTACTGCTGCAAGACTGAATCACATGGCGTGGTTGAAAATGCCAATCACACAATAATGAATTTGCTCTCAGCTTTTGTGTTTGATCATCAAAGAGACTGAAATGAATATGTACCATTGGTAATGATGGCCTACAGGTTTTGCAGTTCATGAATCCACTGGACAAGCCATCTTTAAAGACCTTTGAAAGGGAGATAACTCTGCATATAGACCTCGTCTTTGGACCCCCATAGAAACAGCAGTTGGAAAGTCAGAAATAAGACACAGATTATGCAAATGAGCTGAAAGTGAGATTGAATGAAATTCATAAACTTTCCAGAGAAACAATTCTACTTTATGGTGAAAAAAGGAAAATTAAGTACTGATCTGAGAGTAAATCTCCATAACTACAATGTAGTTGAACAAGTATGATATTTTTATCTCCCCAAAAATAAGAGGATTGAATCCAAAATTACAATGTCTCTGGGATAGGTCCATTTAAAATTATTTCAAAACTGTGCAGATTGAAGTGTTGTAAGCCCTACACTGTCTTGATGTTCACACTGACTGTTTATTCTGCATCTGTTAACTACAAGAAATTGATTTTATTTTTTAAATTGCTGAGTAAAGTTTATTGAAAATAAATTGTCCCAGAAATGAATGAATGCAAATTGAGTATATTTAGATTTGTTTGAAACTGGTGAAATTGTTGGATT